>CAWUFW010003621.1:1320000-1766800 GCA_963921515.1 Calotriton arnoldi
CTTATCAGGTGTGGTAGAATTGATTTCTAGAGCCAGGCTGAGAGTAAGGGCTAAATATGGATATGACATGGGGCCTGTAGGCCTCGGCATGCACATCTAAAAATAACCACATGTTCATATTGGGATTTTCAAGCAATTAAAATGACTTGGTTGAAAGCAAACCTACTCCAGTGCCCCAACCTCCAGTTTATAGTGTTTTTGGTAGAACAAGCACCATTAATGATGTCAGAAAAGTGGGTAACGAGTGGTTGTAGGAATATGTTTCCAGACTTAAATAAAACTGGTTGTAAACTGAGCCTAAAAACTGACTTGCTTATAATCTTTAGAGGTCAGAATATCTCCCCCCCCCCCCCCTTATGTAACTGTGAATATCATGTTAGTGTAGATGTCTCTTGTCTGTAGAATGTAACACACTTGAACTTTGTGATTCCTATAAATTGACTTCAGGATACATTAGAGGTTGGAGCAAGGGGGGTGAAACGGGAGGTCTGGTAACTGCTGCCGGAGGGTATCTTTTTCTCCACTGGAGCAGTGAAAGTGAAGATAGCCGAGGTCAGCTTATTTTTCATGGACTTTGTGAAGATTTCTTGTACTCCCTTCATGCACACAGTTCCAGGATTAACCACATCACTGCAATGTTTTACATCAGCAGTATAAAATGCTCTGATGTCTGTTCAAAATAGCTGTAGTACTGTAGGGCTGACCTTCCAAACAGCATCAAGTCTCGCATCATTTTATGGTAAAATCAAAGTTCTCTCTACGGTTATAACTAAATCATGGTTGACCACTTCATTTAAAGTCTGGCAGTTCCAACCTTTATTTGTACTGGCTGAAAGTTAACAAAAACATTTCATTATTGCCTTTCGTGTAGCCGGGATATTCTGTCCTAATTTGCAGAAATAAAAGACTTGGCTCACCTGCAATTTTTTTTAATTGTGCCGTTTGGGGCCCTCAGAATCTCGTCACTTACCATTAAGAGAATACATATCACTGCCTTTCAATTCGGACCTCAAGCTGCTTAGAAGGAAACTGGTCCCACACTTAGCACCACTGTTTCAGAAATGGGCAACTTGATAACGGAGTAATAGGTTTTGTTCGGCCATACTGGCATATAGTGGTTTTACAGAGATGCGTTACCTCACCCCTAAGCAACATAAAGTTTTACATAAAATTGCCTGTTTGACTCCATTGTAAGGAACTCGTTCCACCACTCACTCTTCTTTTGTACTCTATATGTTACATTTACTATGGAACATTTGCAACGACTTGCTTTTACAACGCTTTTTTAAAATTGCATATTTATTTATAACACATACAATAACATCACATGCGTTGTAAATGAATATACGATTAAAAAAAGTGTAATAAAAGCAAGTCGTTGTTGAAAATGATCCCTCTACAAACTGACTTCTTATTCCAATTAAGGCATATTTAATCAGTATAAATCAATCAATCAGGATGTGTAAAGTGCGGCAAATCACCCATGAGGGTCTCAAAATGCTGGAGTTTCTAGCTGCTTCGCAGTGCTCTTGTTCATTCGAACAGCCAGGTCTTGAGTCCTTCCCTGAATTCCCGGAGCAATGAGTAGGTCCGAAGGTGCAGGGGAAGGTCGTTCCAGGCTTTGTCCGCCAGGTGAGAGAAGGAGCGTCCTCTGCTGTTGGCTCGGTGTATGGGGAGGGGGGGGGGGTGTCTATGAGGAAGAGGGAGGCAGATCGCAGCTGTCTGGTCGGTTGGTGGAAGGTCATTAGTTTGTTGATGCATGCTGGTCCTTGGTTGTGCAGGGCTATAAATCAACTCAAAGTTCTCTTCCATTTAAAGGGATTATTGACCATCTAACAAAGAAGGGGACTCATCTGGAACTGGCCTTCCAACTGTGTTCTATTGGGGTTGTATGTAGGGAACGATGTTTTCTATGTACGTCTCAGTGAGACTGTAATTCATTGGTGCTAATTGCCTTATCAATAAAGGACAATGGACGAAAACAACAGGAGAGACATGGAGTAGGAGGGGAGGGAGCAGCAACAAAAATGGGAAGAAAAACAAAACGGTGGAGCAGTGGGGGAGCATCAACAACATACAGCGGGAGGAGGGCGGGATGGAGGGAGGTAGCAACAACATAATGGAGAATGAGAGGGGGTGAGGGGTAAGAGCACAGATGTTGGGAGGAGGGAGGGACTGGAGACGCATGCACTCTCTAAGAGTGCATGTAATAAAGTAAACAAAATAAAAAAGTGCCTGTAGAAACCTGCGGCCAGTATATGGACCCTGTCTGCAGACAGGAGCTGTACTATTTCCATGCTCCACGGCAGGGACACACACTGGAAGTGCCTGCAGGAAGGAGGAGGCACTGACTAATCAGAAGCAAGGTAACGAGAGGGATGTGGAAGCCAACCAATGGTAAGTAATGGGCAGGCTCCAAGCCTGTATGCAGCTTTTTTTTTGTTACCAATAGACTTTACTGACAGCGAATGGGCACTGGTCAGGCAAAACCTAAACAGACAACATATGGACACAGGGGTCAATGTATAACACATTTTTCTCAACAGCCAGGTCAGACTGATACCGTTGCAGGCAGCCCCTATGTTCCTCTGAATATTTGTGTACTGGGCGTGGGCCAAGCTTGCCCATGCTAAAAGCCGGCCTGCCCTTGAGGATATACCAGAGTTTAATTTTCGTTAAATCCCAGGGTACAAGTTGGGGGTGAATGTAGATAGTTGGACTCTCCCCTCTAATTTTAGAGTGAGTGGATGCCCAAGGCCAGGTGAGACTCGCAAATGTCCATTTTATGGTGCCCTGAAGACATATGATATTTACATGTGTAAACTTTGAGGGGCATTTCATTCTCATGCTTAGCAGTCTCCCATGTGTTTTTTTCCCAGGAAACAGCCTTGTTAGTCTTGCGAATGGCCGCGGAGTGCTTGGTGTTTTTGTAGTTCTTAAATGAGCAGGAAACTTCCCACCACTGAAACTTTAATCTTTTAATCATGTGGGACTATAACACTTTTGTGCTTTTATTATGGTTAAAACACCAGCATGAAACAAATGCATTAATATCAAACAAGTGACTCTAAAACAAGCACTAGCAAACCCAATACGTGTAGCTTGTATTTTGAGTCCTTTTAAAAACAGCCTTCAAAAAACCCATAGAGTGGGCTTCAGCTCTGCTCACTGGAATGCTTTCTTTTACCTCATGCTATTGACTGTTTGGTATAATCATTCTCTCCTATGGAGAACTTACGGTGCAATGCATGATGGTCTATTTTTCAAAAGCTCACTGAATCAAGACATTAAAGCCTTTGCCTCAGATGCATTGTGCACAGTTAATGTTTCGTTTTTTCCCATTATTCAAATTGCAAGCCGGAGCAATTAGCTTTGTCAATGCTTGTTTTATTTGTTTTTAGTCATCCTTGCGTGCTTAAATTTATCAGGTACAGTAATTCCATGCCAATCGCACCTTTTTTTTTTGTTGCACAAATAGGAGTCATATTTTCCTGTGATGAACATTAAACTATACACGTTCTGAGTACACGTGCCTGCGAGAAAGCACTATACAAATCTATTAAAGTTATATGCGTTGGTTAGATTTCATTGTTAAATGTAATTTATTTTACTGCAAGCGTTTGTCCTTCACATTTAGACAGGATCATGTTCTCTTTATTTTTGTGGCATAGGTTTGCAACAAAAACAACACTGCTCGTTATTGATCAGACTCCCCTAGCATGAATTCTGTCATTTAGAATAAAACTATCTCACGGTACGTGTTGCGAGACTCGTGACAGGGTGCATTCAACCTACCTCGCCCATCTCCACTGCCCTACGGCAGGCTTCCTCGCCACCAAACACAGCTTGCAATATGACCGTCACAACTTCTTAGCAAAGCCCTTCATGGGCCTACCGCTCCCTCCTTCTCCCAACTTATCACCCACTATGCACCCTCCATATAGCCAACATCTAGCTCCTAAGAGTACTCAATCCGCTTGCACTGCCCCTCAGATCTTTTGAGCTTCTCGGCCTCCATCTCCGGAATCCACTCCAACTTAGAGAAACTTTTTCTCTGTCCCAGTTTAAAAGATGCATTTAAACGCCAATTTCTTGTTTTGGAAAACACTCCCACGAGTCATACGTACCCCACCCCTCCACATGCTGCTGCCACCTCGACTCCTGACCAGTATCAAACTCGCCTCAACTGTCACTGTACTGTAAATATGTGCATTTTTGTAAAATTGGTTTCAATTATATTTTAGTACATGCTGCACTTAGCATGTTTCTATCATTAAACACAATAACATCTCATTATCATATTTTGTCCTTACCCACCTTATATAATAACGTGCCTTTATTTGGCGCACAGGTAGTTGCCGTTTCTAAGCGCTGCAAACGTGTCCTCGTATTTGCTATGTTCAGCGGTTTTCTTAGGAAGACTACTAAATCTTTCAATAAATACAAAACACATGGCATACCGGAACCACCCAGACGACAGTGCGTGTTATAAACCCAAACCCAATACAATGAACCATTGAATTAGTTAGTAAGTGGATTAATTTCTAAATTTTTTTGTGAGCAAGAGCACGTTAGAGTGCTCTGTTCTCTTTTTATTGGGCTTATGCAAAATTTTGACAGACAAACGAGGTTCTTGTCCCGAAACCATAGTTTTCAAATATATAATGCGCCTTGCGTGCAAAGCAGGCCTGTGGCTGCAATGTCGAATTGCATTCAGCATTTCCCCAGGAGTTTCCCCAGAGATTTCCCCATGGCCTGCCAGCCATGCTGCCAACTTTGTTTCAGCTGTCACTCAGACAGAACCAGGTGGAAGGACGGCTCAGTGGGCTGAACTCTCGCCACTAAACAAGTTGGTGACTGGTAGATCGCTGGTTTTAATTCCGGTAACGTCACTCAGCCTTCCGATGACGGTAAAATCGAGTATACTAAATTTGATAACAGTAATCAGTCGGTATGCTTAGTGATGGAACACGCGCCATATTACAAACAAGCTGAATACGGCGAGCCGCATCTAAAGAAAGGGGCACGGCCGCCATTAAAGTGAAAGCGCAGCATTGGGCGCTCTTACAAAAAAAAGCATTTGTTTGTGAAGCTGAGTCCGGCGAGCTGCGTCTAAAGAAAGGGGCGCGGCTGCCATTAAAGTGAAAGCGCGGAATGGGGCGCTTTTAGGCAGTAAATACGAGCCAGCATAAAGAAAGGCACGGCCGCAAGGCGTGCCCGCTGGTAAAAAAAAAGTTGTGAGAGCATATACTGCCTGCAATGGCAGTCAGGAGAAAGTAATTTAAGAAAATAGTGCTCACTGACTATTAATAAAACATACAGAGTAACAACACACGTAAAAGGGCCACTCCTCATGGGAGGTTACAAAAGGAGAAAAGGTGATACTAAGGAGGGACTACTAAGCCTATTCACAAATCAAAAGCAACGATTTAGAAAGGGCAGTAAAATGAGCCAATTGAAAAGATGAGCAGAGCTTCAAGTCTATGCCTGAATACAGCATGTCTTTCAGCGCAAGCGCTGCCTAGGCGAGACCTAAAAAGGAAAAGCTGCGTTATTCTTAAAGAATAAAATCAAGTTCTTGTCGACTCTGGCACTGTCAGTGTGTCAGCCCACCAACTGGTACTGGCTGTGCCACCATGTTATGTTATGTTATCAAGACTTGTAAAGCGCACGAATACCCGGAGGTGTCTTGGCGCTATGGACAAAGTAAGCCACTGGTGAGTCCCTAGTTGCAGAAGAGCCAGGTTTTTAGCTCCCATGAAACAGGGAATTAAATATAATATAATAAAAAAAACAAAAATTATAATGCTGCGATGTTAATGAAAACGTTGTAGAAATTCTTTTCATCAAAGTTCATTTAATTACGATGTAACAGACTGTGATGTAAATAAATGTGATGCACTTGAATACGTTGAGTTTGTTTGCTCTGCAATAACTGAAATCCGATTCCAGCATCTCAGAAAGATTCACACTAAATACCACTTTAGTGAGTATTCATCAGTTGTCTGCCACTGATCAAACAGGCTGCATTGGCACGTTCTGTTGTCTCCTACTTATTAAGAAGCTGATTTTCATTTGACCAACCATACATCTATAAATTGAGAAATATATGTTGGTAAACTGAAAAGTGATGTTTTATTTCTGTTTCTCTTTCACGCTCAGTCACTCATATAATTTCGCACAAGTTCAACACATTTAACCATAATTGTTTTTGCATTGTGCGTCATAACTGCCAGACACAGAGAATTAGCCTTTTGTTTAGTGTGGTGCTTCTTCAAGATCCTCAAGGATCATGTTATCATTATGGGGTACTGACGTGTTCTTATGTATCTTACCTGTCAGGTCATCCCCCACTGTAATGCTTCATTCATGGGACAGCAGAAAGGCTGCGTCACAATTTTGTAATAGTCTTGGGCACAATTCAAAGAATAGCACATGTGGGCTGGTGAGATTTGGGCTGCATATCTTTATTTCAGTGGCATTTCAGGTTGGCATAAACCGGTACACTGTCAAGAATGACTGTTCCATAGAACTAAACCTGTTTCTCACTCCAGGAGAAACATACATTTTCGACGATTAATCACCCAGCTCCTTCTGAATCTGAGGAACAAGGTTCAGGGGAGCTCTTAAATACTAAATTTAAAGGCGTTACTGAGGTCGGGTGGTAGCCAATGGCTACTGTCCCCTAGGGTGACTACACCCTTTGGGTGCCCCCTCCCTTTGGGGAGAGGGGCACGTCCCTGATCCTATTGGGCCCAATTCTCCAATTCAAGATGGAGAATTTCTAAGAGAGGGGTTCACCTCTGCTCCTGGTGACCCTAGGGGTGTGCCAGGCTAGGGTGGACATTCCTACTCGGCTTACTAATTTTCCCACCGGTCCGGCTGCCAAAAGTGGGGTTTGGACAGGGAGGGTGGGCATCTCCACTGTTTGGAGCTCCCCAAATCAGCACATCACAAGGTGAGAGCCTTTAAGGCTCACCGCCAAGTGTTGGTGTTCCTGCCAAGGAGCGATATGAAGCACCTCCACCCAGAGCGGGCTTTGTTTCTGACCTCCGGGAGCACAAAGGCTCTCAACCCTTGAGGTCAGAAACTTGTCTGGTGGTGGCTGGCTGGCGGGTACAAATCAGCCAATACACTAGAGGTTGGTTGTTTTTCAGGGGACATCTCTAAGATGCCCTCTGAGTGCATTTTATAATATATTCAACACTGGCATCAGTGTGGGTTTATCATGCTGAGAAGTTTGGTACCACACTATCCAATTTTCAGTAAAGCCATCATGGAGCCGTGGAGTTCTTAATGACAAACTTCCAGCCCATGTACTCAAAATGGCTTCTCTGCACTTACAATATCTGTGAATGGCACGTACACTGTAGGGGCATATTGTCATACAGCTATGCCCCCACCAGACGTATGGTGCACCCTGCTTTAGTGCTGTAAGTCCTACTAGAGGGGTGACTTACCCATGCCACAGGCAGTGTTAGGGGGCATGGCCCACTGGGAGTTGTGCCATGTAGACTCTTCAGTTTGGTCTGCAGCAAAACACGCAGCCTGCAGTGGTAGTGTGTGGGTGTTAAGTTGAGGGGTCTCTGAGGGTGGCATAATACATGCCGCAGCCCTTAGACGCCCTCTCTGGTCCCAACGCCCTTGGTACCAGGGGTACCTTTATAAGGGACTGACAGGTGGCCCAGAGGTGTGTAAATTGTGGAAACAAAGGTACAGTTTTGGGAAAGAACACATGTGCTGGTGCCTGGTTAGCAGGGTCCTAGCACACACTCAGTCAAGTTGGCATCAGATATCTGGCAAAAAGTTAGGGGATAGCCATGCAAAAAGGGGCACTTTCTTACAGTAAGCTAAAAGGGCATAAGTTCAACCTTAGGGTTTATTACTTGATCTGCACATTCCACAGGCCAGGCCTTATCATCATTGAGTATCGCAGGACAAGACTGCAAGAACAGAATGGACTCCACACAGAAATGGCTTCCACAGTTCCCCCCATGGACCATAAATGATTCTTTATCATCCTTTTGATTGGATGGCTTGTATCCCCTCACTGCTCACATTTAGGGAACTACTGTTTTCTTTTTCTTTCACCACTCCATGAGAATGCATATGTTTTCTTACTCTGCTTATTCTGATGCTACTTTCCTCATTCAAACACCCCCACGCTCCATATTGCTTTTTCAATCTTGTGCTGTTCTCTCTCTCCCGTCTGCTTCTCCCCATAACCTCCTCCACACTCTGTTTTTATCTCCCTTGCCTGCAGCTTAGCCCCTCCTCCCCGCCTGGCTTTATTTAAATTTTATCTTAATTTTGTATTTTTTTTTGGTAGGGCCTGGCAGCTGTCATTTGCAGTCACAACCGCAGTGAAAAAAGCTCTTTCATTAAAAAAAATATATATATTATTGGTCACCACCATCTTGGATCAAAAAATAAAAAAGCGAAGAAAATGGCACCTGCATCATGACGCATGTGTACACATACATTATCACACATGCACACACCAGCGTAATAACATTCCAAGGGCCATTTTGCACCTTCTCCCCCAACCCTCTCCCCCAATGCTGTACAGCATTGGCAAAGCAATGCGTCCTAAGGTGAGATCTATTGGCATTACCAATGCTTGCTATATAAAGGCTAGGTGGTCACTTAAGAGTTATTTTCTGTATTTATGCGTTGCATATTGAACTAGATAAGTCTTTCAATCTATAACCATATCTGTTACACGCCTGAAAAATCGGTTTCTTGGAGCCAGAGTCGTTTAACCACAAAACAGTAGAGCACAGTATTTTCACAGGTTTCGGAATGGTTGTCATCGAATATCAGAGAAACATTCAGTTCAATCTCCAAAGAAAGCAAAACTGAATATCCAAATTGCTGACAAAATTCACAGAGGCACAGAATGCAATTGTAAAGGATTATCAGGTCCAGAAGTGGTCACCAACACTCAAAATAGAGCTATAGTATCACTGAGAAGTCTTCCAGAAACCCAGTGAATGTCGGCTGGAGCTCCAGGTCTATGATGGCAACGATTGCTAAGCATAGCTCACTTTGCCTCACTTCCTCATTAAAACAGCTACTGCCTTGTCTTCAAAAACACTAGAGGATGCCCACTGATAATAAGAACTGAAATGATGTGGTCCACCACAAGGAAGCTAGATCAGAAAGGTTTATTCCAGCTGTAGATACACATAATACATAGTAATACATAGAACACCACAAGAACCAAGGCTAATAACCATAGACGTGGTTACCCAGCTACCTATCCCGCCACAATAGCCTTTGCTGGCGCAACATATTCACAAAAAAGACGACTATACTGGTTTTCGTTTTGCCTTATGTACAAGCTATCAGGTTTGCATAAATAAGTTGTGACAACATTTTTGTATTTTTTATTCAACTATCAAACTAATTTCATCTATGCACATCTCCATATCAAGCGGTAAGTGTCAAAGTAACAGACGTACAAAAAATTTCATAAGAAA
The DNA here is from genome assembly GCA_963921515.1 of Calotriton arnoldi. NCBI lineage: Eukaryota > Metazoa > Chordata > Amphibia > Caudata > Salamandridae > Calotriton > Calotriton arnoldi. Next base: position 1,329,483 of record CAWUFW010003621.1, read on the forward strand.
ACAGAGACAATACCCACACCTACTGGCTCATAGATACTTGCAATTCACAGACACGCTACAATTCAGATATATAAACAGATGTTATATAAATATAAAGTGCATACAAACCTACTGAGACCTATTTTTACAACCACAACTCACTCCCTTATCCAAATATCTTCAAACCGAAAATCTTTTTAGGAACAGAGTTCTTGCTGTGTATAACCTTTCGTGAGGCCTCACCCGTTTAACTTTATTATTCCATAGACTAAAACTAGGGCCTCTTTAGTTCGCCACTTTTGAACGAGTTAACGACCTTGGGATAAGCAATGCGACAAACACGAATTGTTGTTATTGCCAAACCGTGAGGTCGCCGTGTTGTGAAACTATACCCAATAAGGCCCCATAAGCGTCTGGGTATAACAGAACTGGACTTTTTGACTAATGAATCTAAAAATCTTTTCCCAAAAACTAGAAAGACGAGGACATGTAAAGCATGTATTTAACCAGTCGCCAGAGAAGCTCACGCATCTAAAGCATGTCACCAAAACTGCAGGATACATTTTGTTGATAAGCTGCGGAGTACGATATAGCATCCACTTACTAAAGAATGACATTTGTATATAATTCACAGCGCGAATAGCTTTGCAGCTCATTCTATTATAAAAGCGCCAATGCACTGAATAAATCTTGCAGATAGTAGCAGCTGCGATTTTATCTAGAAAAGGACAGAGTACTTCTTCCTCCAACTTCTTGCGCAGTAGGCCATACCAGTTGCCTATACCCTTAAGGTGCAGTGCAAAATAATCTTTACATATATCCCGTGCTAGTTTACTGGTCGCTAGTGTACAACCCCTGGAAAAAATTGCTGATTTGTATATAGCTAAACCATAAATCTGGAGTAATATTTGGGTGGCTATTATGCAGCTGTTGCCATGATAGTTCTTCTCCAGCTTGAAAAAGCCTTTAAGTTTAAAACATTTCACCCTTGGGGCGTGGCCTAGTGGTCCAACATAGCGAACGTGCTTTAGGGGAGCTCCTGCACCCACCGTTAACATCCTGCAGAATCCTGCCGGAAAACCAGCTAACTTTACTTACCCGGCCTCTCCCCAGCATTGGGTGCGTGTCAGCGCTGCGGATGGCGGCCTGTAAAGAAAAGAAAGTGGCCGGGTAACTGTGCCCGGGTGCAGCCTAGTGACTGGTGTGCATCGGCGGCCATGTCGGGCTGCGGCGGTGTCATCGAGGCGGACGAAGCCTGGGGCCGCGACCTGTGCTGCTTGGCGGCGACTGGTGGCCTGGCTCGGAGTGGTGCTGCTGGGTCCGTCGCGGAGGAGCTGGTGAGCGTAGGCGCTGCAGCCCGGGAGATCCTGTGGGCATGGCTAGGGCCTGGTGCAGAGTCGATCTGCGCGCCTGGCCCGGAACCCAAGTACGACTGGGGAGACACTCCTGGACACAAGCGTCACAGATTGGAGACCCTGGCACCTACCGCCACAGAGACCGGCAAACTCAAGGGTCTGGTTGGCTGGCTTGGCGGCGCCCGCCTGGAGGGCCGTAGCAATGCCTGGTCTTGATGGGCAAGGCCACACTGGCGCTGTGGCTGGATCGACGAGCATGACGCCAGGTGATAGCCCCACTAGGGAGGGGTGGACCCCCGTCCGCAGAAGTAGTCGGGCTAGGTCCCGGTGAAGCTTGAGGGCAGGGGGAGCTCCCCCTGATCCACACCACATACTTGTGGGGGTGGCTGTTTTTTTCAGCCCATCTGGAGCCCGCTGGCTGGTCGGGCGTCTTCTGGATCAGCGGAACCCGGGGGGCCCTCGACAACCCATACCATACCACCGTCTGGGGCTGCCGGTGGCTCAAATTGTGGAGTGCCCTGAGGCTCAATAGTGCCCATATCTAGGACCCCTAGTGTGCAAGGCCCTAAAGATGACCAGAGATAAACCCCCGGGGTCTCCCTCTAAGCAAGGCACTATGGACCGCTTTACAGGGGCTGCGGCAGCAAAAGCAGAGTCCAGTGGTGCCCCGGGCACTTCCCCTGACAACACTGCATTGTTGACCACCATTACAGGGTCCAGAGACATGCTGGAGGCTAAGATAGGCGCAGTGGGGTCGGATGTGACACTTCTGCGCAAGGACCTTTGCAATGCTGTGGAGCGCATAACTGAAGCTGAAACCTGGGTCTCTGGTGTGGAGGACGTGGTCCCTACACTCCAGAAGAAAGTCACGTCCCTCAAGACTCTAACCAAGGGGTTGGCAGCTTGTGTGGAAGACGCCGAAGGGCGAGCAAGAAGTAACAACCTTCGTTTTGTGGGCTTTCCAGAAGGCTGCAAGGGTGACGACATGGGCAAATTTCTTGCACTCTGGATATCCGAATGGGTTCCACCAGATGCTCCTTCCTCCTGTTTTATTATTGAACGTGCCCACAGAGCCTTGGTAAACAAGCCTCTACCGGGAGCCCGGCCTACGCCAGTCATCGCTAGAATCCTTAATTTCCATGATCGAGACACCATCCTTCGACTAGCGAGATCTCAGGAAAACCTGCTATGTGAATCCCAGCGGATCATGATTTTTCCAGATTAAACCCAAATGGTTCAGCAGCAGCGCCAGTCCTTTACTGCGGCAAAGGCCTGTCTTAGAGATCTCAAGATCTCCTACATGCTCTTATTCCTGGCCCGCCTGTGACTGCTCTACAACTCACGCAAGTTATTTTTTGATACAGCAGAAGAGGTCTTTGCTTGGACAGACGAGTCTGTTACTGTGAAGCCCCATACTCTGTCGCACTTGGATTCAGACTGGTCCTCCAGTGACCCACGTGAATAACCGACCAAGTTGAAGGAGAAATGCCGACATAGATCTAGATCGTCATGGCGCTTTAGGCCCCGTACAGAGGGCATAGCTGACGAGGCCAAAGAATAGTAGATGAACGCCTGACAGGCTGCTCCATGCAGATATCCCATGTCGGGCTTGAGGAACTACTGTATAAGCCTGAACACTCTGTAGGATGGCACCCTACACTGGCTGCACTTCTGGAGAGTTGCGTTTCAAACTTTTTAGAAAGACTCTCTGTTGATGGGGGATATGGGGGTTTATTGGAGGGATATGGTGCTTGGTCCCCGTTGGGGCTGGTGCTGGGTTCTCTCTTCGACAGATACTTCAGTGGTTTTGAGGTATTGGAGTGGGGGAGTGGGGGATGAGGGTAGGGGTCGAAGTTGGAGTTTGTTTGTTTTCTAGCTCTTGCGCTGTTCTGGTGCCCTCTGCTTGAAAGCTCTGCCTTCATATAACTTGTCACATGTTGACTGTGTGCTCAGATGAATGATACGAATACTAGCGCTCCGCTGGGGAGACTTCACATTGTCAGGTGGAATGTACGTGGGCTCCTGGACATGGTCAAACGGGGTGCAGTGCTCCGTCAGGCCCTACGCATATAGGCTGATCTATTGTTTGTGCAGGAGACGCATCTTCTAGGATCTAAGGCTCCTTGTTTGGCCCGTTTTGGCGATGTACACACCTTTCATTCAGGCTTTACACGGGGCTCCTGAGGGGTGGCCATCCTTATCCATCGTCTTGTCCCCTTCCATCCTCTGAAGACCTGGGTAGACACACAGGGGAGGCTTGTATTTGTGACTGGGACCGTATATGGGGAATCAATTGTCATCGGTAGCGTCGATGCCCCTCCAACACTTACCCAAACCTTTGTTGACCGATTGGTAGATATGTTTGGGTCCATGCTCGGTGGTCTGGCAGTTATCGGGAGGGACTGGAATGACGTTATGTATCCTGACTGGGATAGATGGCGTGCATCCGGGAAGGTTGTGCTACTCCCACCTAAAACCTCTGGCAGATATTGTGGGGTGCACGGATGTGTGGAGGGCCCATCACCTCACGGAGGCGGGCTATACTTTCTACTCCCCAGGGCGTGGCTCGTTTCCCGGATGAATTATTTGTTTGTACCGATGGGACATGCACACAGGGTTGTTGAAGCTGAGATACTGCCCAGGGGGCTCTCGGATCACTCTCCAGTAGCATTTTGGATATCGGTGGGCCCCGTTTCCCTGGCGACTTTTCCCCTGGCACTTAAGGAACCCGTCGTATAGAACACCAATACACAGTGCAGTGACAGTATTTCGACCACAACAAGGCAACCGCCACCTCCTGTAGAATTCTATGGGAGGCTATGAAGAACACTACACAAGGGGCTGATATCAGTTTCTGCAGGGCCGCGCTCAAGCGGTGCAGGCACCAATTATCACAGATTAAAGCCAAATCCTAGAGTTGGAGCGACTGGGGGGGACAGGCGCAATGGCAGTTGAGCCTCGCTCAGCAACAATATCAGTGGGTGCTGTTAAAAGAAGCTAGGTGTGCTTGGCTTGCTTCTCAGAGCAGGATTTACCAATGGGGAGACAAGTCTGGGAGACTACTGCATCGGCTGTGTCAGAACGCTTTGATGCCTGTTCATATCCTGGCGATTTGAGATGAACAGGGCATAGTGCTCACCAAACCAGATGCCGTGGCTAACAGCTTCACCGGCTTCTGCAGGGCCCTCTACACCAATAGGGACGTCTTGACCACTGTACAGGTTGCGAAGTTCCTGGATGATTTACCCCTAAAGGCGTTGTCGGCTGAGGCAAGGGAGTCGCTAGAGGCTCCTCTCCCGAACAAAGAATTATCTGCAACCCTATCAGACCTACGCCTGGGAAAGGCCCCAGGCCCAAACCGATTTCCCAGTGAATTTTTCAAGGCGTTATATGCTGCAGCTGGGTAATCATTATCTAGACGCAATCCAGGTTGCGTTGAAGGAAACTCGCATGCCTTTGGACTAATGGCACGCTGAGATCGTTGTGTTCCCCAAGCCCAGTCGCCTCCCCTGGAGCTCCACTCCTCATATCGCCCAATCTCACTTTTAATTATTGAGGCTAAGTTGCTGGCTAAGGCCCTAGCTTATAGATTGATGCCCACATGGCGGACCTGGTACACCCGGACCAGGCTGGCTTTATGCCCTACCGGGCCACGCGCCACAACATCCGTCGGGCCCACAACACTATTGCAGCTGCGCATCGCCTGGTATGCCCTACTACTGGCGGATATAGCTAAGGCGTTTGATTCCGTTAGCTGGACCTACCTATTCGCAATCCGCACGTTAATGCCTTAATATGGGCCCCCGATTTTGATCTTACACGGAGTTGACGGCTGCCATGCTCGTGGGGGGCTCAGTCTCGTCCCCTTTCCCTATACGACGCACCACCAGACAGGGATGCCCCTTGTCCCCCCTTTTATGCCCCTTGGCTATGGAGCCATAGGGCGCTTGGGTCAGAATGGATGCCTTGGTCCGGGGCTTTGAATGGTCGAGTGAGGTCTCAGATTGCATCGCACTGTATGTCGATTATGTGCTCTTCTTCCTTACAGACCCCCGTAGATCAGTCCCCAGGATCTTATGTATAATGCAGGTGTTAAGGGGAGATGTCAGGTTTATATATGAACACCAGTAAGTCAACACTGTGGCCGTTGCAGGTGCCATCGGAACATGACACCGGGGCCACAGATCTATCCATGGCAGTGGATGGCTTGCAATATCGCTGCGTCTTCCTGTCCTCTAGCCAGTCAATTTCATGGGAGTGCAATCTGAGCCCCCTGACGAAACGGGTGAAGACTGAGGTTGCGTTATTGTCTCCCTTGCCACTGTCCCTATATGGTAGCTCTGCCATCTTCAAAATAGTTTCCCTGCGTCCCCTCCTCTACCAACTTTAAAACCACCCTTATCCAATAGCCCCTGTGTGGTTTCGGCAAATTAACGTACTTTTGGGTTGATTTTTGTGTGTGGGGGGTGCCTCTTGAGTGGCCCTGCATAAGTACTTTCAGTCCACAAATTGTGGCAGTATTACTGCAGCAGATGTCCAGTCCTATCACGTGGCCTCGCACCTACAGGTGCTCAATGAAATGTGGTACAGTCCCAGAGATGGCCCAGCATACGCAGTCGAGCGCTGGGTGATAGGCGATCTGTCTCTTCATGGGTTTCTTTATAGCGCATTGGATGTGGGATCTCTCCTCCCGGCAACTCGAGTCGTGATACTTGCGTGGAGACAATCTCTTTGCAGGATGGGGGTGGTGGGGCCGCCTCACGCGGGCGACCCTGCTGTGGCAGAATAGACTTGTCCCCCAGTTGGCTGATCTGTTGGGTTTTAGAGAGTGGGATCACACAGCATCTCCTCCTTAGGGGACGTGATGTGAGGTCCCTTTCTTAAATCGTTCCAGGAACTCCAGTCTGAATTCTCGATGCCCTGTAGATAATTTTTTTAATATTTACAATTCCAACATGCCCTAACACCATATATCAACAACCTCTCGGCCCTCCCGGATTTTAAGCCGCTGGAGGGTAATCTTCTAATGGGAGACCTTGGGGATCATAAAATAACCAAGATCTATCAATCCCTAACCACAAACAGTACCACCACCCTGGCTAATCTCAGTTTGGTGTGGCAGGAAGACTTGGAAACTATTGACGATGACGACTGGAGAGAGGCCCTTGTGTCTCCGCGATGGGCGGCGATATCCTCCCGTCTACGTCTGATTCAGTTTAAATATCTTCATCGCACGTACTTTACCTGCCATATATTGTGGCGAATGGGGCTTATTGACTCTCCAGCAGGCTTGTTCTGTGAGGCTGACGATGGTACCTTCTTACACACGGTGTGGGCCTGTGCTGCTCTTGCTCGGTTTTGGAGAGGGGTAGTGGCGCGCCTGGCTGAAGTCCTAGGCTGGGATTTTCCCATGTCTCTGAAGTTAGTATTACTACACTGTACAGAGGGAATAGGTGGCAACAGGTACAAATGACACCTGCTGTTTCTTGGCCTCACCATCGCCAAGAGAGACATTTCAAGGCAGTGGAAGGCTGGGTGTCCAACCCTAATAGGTGTTTGGAGGAAGGGAATGGATTTCTGCATGGGTATGGCAACACCCTAAGATCTGGCAGAGATGGGCAGACTACTGAGGCCTGATTCTCGAGCCAGTCACCCCAGGAGACACATTCCTAGAGACGGAAATTCGACAATATGGTTTGGACACGCACACTGTTTCATAATTCAAGCGTATGGTGAGCTGTGGGCGGTTTGTGGGGTGGGTGCGAGGGGCACTGGAGAGTAGTAGCACACTTGGTTCAAATGTTGATTTGTATTTTTCTGTTTGCATTAGCATTATTGCTTGGTTTAAGCATAAAGAAAACCGCCTTGTCATTTATTGAGAGACGATTTATATGTATACCGGGCCCTACGAGCCATGTTGTGACCGAAAACTTTATAAAAAGTGTTGTGAAAAAAAACATTCCACCCTTTCCCATTTTACTATAGCAGATATATTTAATTGGAGGCCCAAGAAGGTACAATCACTTAAACGTAGCAATGGTTGAAGCCTGGACATTGGGATTTCGTGCCAGGCCATATCAAACCTACTGACTATAATCTGGGTATCATATACCTGGTTCGCATCAGAAGCCTTGGTATTTTTTTAAAACATATCAAGCATGGCGGAGACTTTGGGCTGGGTCAGGGACAGTACTTACAATATGCTGTACTGTCCAACCTACTCAAAGAGATATGGCCCACACACCCCTTGATCCCGAAACACACGTTGACCTTAGATGTAATACTTACATGCGGAGCTGGTAAACTCCTCATTTCCCTGTTGCACAAGGCCATGAGGGCAGATGCAGTTGATCGGCCCCCAAGGGCATTCACCGCATGGAACGCGGATCTGAAGGAGCCTCTGGAGGTCGGGACGGGAGGACAGTGGGCGCGCTCACAGGCACGATCTCATGCAATGCCCGCTTTAGGCTCGTCCATTATAATTACGCGCATCGCACATACATGACCCCAGAGAGACTACATCGCATGGCCTTGCTGCCGCTCCGGTGTACTTGTCCATGGTGCTTTGCTTGGATGATGTGCCAGGCAGCTTATCTTTCGCCATGGTATACTGTAGTGGAGTAGGGGGTGGTCTGGATGCGGAGCCAAAAATATCCCGTTCCACGCTGAGGTAAGTTGTTATCTCCGGTTACTCTCTACAATGAGCTCCGATGGGGGGTCGGCCAGGGGGGGCCGCCGCACCCACAAGCCGCGTCAAACCTCGTTTGACCGCTTCTGTGAGCTGGGCACCCCCATCTCCCCTAGCAGGCGCTGATCCACTGCCCCAGGCCCGGATGTACCCAATGGGCAGGCTGTCTGGAGCGAGCTCCTGAGCGGGGTGCACTATTTAGCCGATACCAGGCACTTCACTTTAGGCCCATCCAGTCTCGCACTTCCCAGCACGTCTACGACCAGGGGGAGGAGGGGAACACATTTGTGCTACGCCTCGCCGCGGCCTGAGCTGATCGCCGAGGTCTCGAGGGATTTTATGGTACAGGGTCAAAGGTTTGTCTGGTAGTTTTACCCCCACACGGCAGCAAAGGGCGGGTCTCCTCTTGCACGTACCCCACCTTAGGCCTCCAACCGGTACAGCCTCATCACCGTCGCGGCCTGATTTGACCGCCGAAAAACTTATGGAGGGGATCGAGGTAGGCCTTTCACATCTGCGCCCCCACTCAACAGCAGCCACTTCGCCCTAGCGGGCGCAACACATTGCAGCGGCCCCGGCGCCGCCACCACAGCAGCCCGCACCTCCACAGTCTGTAGACCAAATCCGGGGGAGTCTCAGGGAAGCCGATCCGGCGCGGCCGGGCCCAGAAATCTATGCCGCCCACGCCAGCCTCCGCACCGCGGCCCGGTCCATCCACCGAAGCTCCGGCAGTGTCAAGTCGAACGTCCCCGGCCTCGCGTACTCAGCTGAGGCTGCCCACCACACAGCCGCACCACGGGCGCCGAGCCCGCGCGCCTGAGCCCAGAAATGCGCACGGCGTACACTGGTCCCCGCACCGCGGCCCGGCCGCCGAAGTCCTGGCAGTACAGGTCTCGTGCCCCCAGCCACGCACCTTCAGTCACTGCCCCCGATGGCCTCACCTTATGGAGCACAGCCGCTACTGCAGCTTTCTGTCGGGCAGGCGTCCAGGAAGGCTGGCAGCACGTCTAGTCCGAGGCCGCCCTCTACGCAGCCGCACCATGGCCGTCAAGTATCGGCTGTACAGCCACCGGAGCTCGCCGGTAGCAGCAAAGGAGTGTCCCTGGGCACCACCAAGTCTCAGAATGAGAGAAGTATATGAATGATGCAGGATTAATGGAGGATTAATTTCAGGCTACGGGAGCCTCGCTAAGGCGTGTCCGCCATGTTGGACCGCCAAGCCACTCCCCCTTCATATGCATTTTTAAGGAAGATTAAAACATTTTTGTTAGTGTGTAACTTCATGAGGCCTTCTGACCGATTTCTGTAGGCCTGAATTGTATTTTTCCCTGGAAGCTCTCATATTAGACTTACTAGCGAATTTCATGTGCATGTTGGATTTGTTCTTTCTCACGTTTCTGTTGCAGGTCGAGAATTCATCTTTGTTAGCTAGAATAATGTCTTTGTTTTAGGAGTTAGGCTTAGGGAGGAGAGGATACATTGAACAACGATACTGATAACAAAGAACTTTTGTACTTTCTCATCGGAGTAAGCCTGGGAATCAAGGTCATCCTGCCTAGGCCTGGGAGCATCGCCTACTAGGAGGTGGCTTGACTGGATGGTGTGATGCCGCAATGCATCTTGGGATACTACCTGCGAAGTGAAGTATCAAAGTTAAGGACAGTGTCTGAACACCTCTGCCTTGCCTTGAGAGAGAGAGCATCTTAGAACGAGCTCTATGGCTTTATGCTACTTGACCCATCTAAACGTGAAGACTTCTTAGGAAGACTTCATGCGCTGATACCTTTATGGATCTTGCTTTGTGAAATGCTAAGTAGGGATGTCACGTTAGTGGTAGTGTAGGGACAGACTAATGCTTTACACCCACGAACCTCCAAGGAAGGGGAATCTCGATGTTTGTGCTATTATCTTCTGTACTCTGATTCTCGAACTGATTATTCTGTGCATGTTGCACCGCCTTAACTTCACCCTTAGGTTAGGCTTTGTATTGGTTCCAATGTATTTCTACACCCTCATCTTGAGGTGCTTTTATGTCCAACTGTTCTTGGCTTTGTAATAAAATAACTAAATCTAATTGGAAGTCTGTGAATCTTCGGAGTCATAGTTCATTGGAACTGTAATGATTGATTGGCTGACGATTTTCCTCCCCTCCACGCTCTCATGCTGACAAAAAGAGACATCGGCCTGGGGTTCCAGAGTAGATCTAGAACGTGGAACCCGGCTCCTTCACTTCCCCAGCTGAAGCAACCAAATTACTTGCAGTGGTGACTGTATGAGAGGGGAAGGAAGAGTACAAGGAATTAAATATAACTAGCAGATTTAAAGTGTGTGTGTTAGAGGATGTATATGAAGGTTATGTGTGTGATGTCTGCATAACAGTGTAGGGTGGTGGAAGAATATGGTTGTGGAGTCTTAGGATAAAGTTTAGGTACTGCATTGTGGAGATAACTGACTCCTCAATGGGGGCAAGATGGAGACAGGATCCTGGGGTGCTTCCAAAAATAGTTTTTGCCAGCTGAATCCTGGAAGACTTTCTTTTCACCTGCCTCCTCTCATCCTGCCACTTCTCCTTAATGTTCCCAATGCATAAATAGAGCCTTTCACCTTCTGCCGCAAGACTGCCTTCTGTGGTCCACTGGGGGTAAACGGAGGCAGACCATGTCGATTTTATTTATATTGTTTGACAACAGATTTAACTGCAAGAGCAGTCTCCTTCTCAGTGAGAAACGCCTCTTCCTCTTGAATGTTGTAGTCTGCATCTGGTTGGCTGCAGGGTCACATACTGCAAGGGGAAAGTGGCAGAGCTTAGAGGTATATTTCTGTGGTTTGAAGTGAATTGATGCCAGGTGTATGTTATTTGGGTCATGTGTACAGTATTTGCCTATTTCTATCAATTTAAAGGTTGTGAAGTTAGCATCTCCGTGGTGGAGTCTCTGCTCCGGAGGCGGACATGTCCAACTACTAAGCAGAACATAAAATATGGTTATAAAGTACCCTTATGGTATAAAATGCAATCAAAGGATGCTGACCCCCTCATTGCAGGGGGTGGAGACATGTCAGTTTACACCTAAGTGTGAATCTCCACTCTGAAATGGTAAATAGCAAACAACTGGAGAGTTATGCCTAGGTGCAGTAGTAAATATACAAATGATTAAATACACAAATATATATTTATCGTTGTTGCAGTGCCAAAAATTAATGCACTGCTACCGTGTTGTGGTCATTATAGAGAACCACTGCTAACAAATTAGTGTGTTTATATTTCTACTCAAAGATTGCTTTTGTTTTTTTTTAATAACTCCTGCTTACAGATTAGTCAATTTTTGTATCATTTAGACCATTACATTTTGTTCCTTTTAACTAAATTAGCTTGATACCTTTAACTAACTTTCTTTTAATTGTAATAATATTTTAGAGTTGCCGGCCATTTGTCGTATGCAATTTTTCCCAGGAAAGGCCATGCTGCTTGTGCGAAGCAACAAAGGTGGACGCTAAAGAAAAAGAAAACAATTGATTTTGGGCCAAAGAATAAAAGGAATTTATCCTGGTTTGAGTGGTTACAATTGTGATAATGTATTGAAGGGTCCAATGTTAAATCATCCTAAAATTGGAAAAGATATTGCTTTAAGAAAGTATGCGACATCTAACGTGAAAAATGTGGTTTACTTTCTGACATGACCTTGTGGCAAGGCGCTTATTGTACCACGTTTGCAAATATGCAGACATGTCTTTTTGTAACTCTCAATCAATCACAGAATTTGTAGAGCGCACTACTTACCCGCGAGGGTCTCAAGGCGCTGGGGAGAGAAAAGGGGGGGGGGTGCTGCTACTGGTCGAACAGCCAGGTCTTGAGTAGACTCCTGAAGGTCAGCAGGTCTTGGGTCTATCGTAGGCTTAGTGGAAGGGTGTTCCAGGTCTTGGCGGCGAGGTGTGAGAAGGATCTGCCGCCGGTGGTTGTTCTTCGAATGCGAGGGACGGTGGCGAGGAGAGGTCGGCGGAGCGGAGCTGGCGGTTGGGGACGTAGAAGAAGAGTCGTCTGTTGAGGTAGGCTGGGCCAGTCTTGTGGAGTGCCTTGTGTGCGTGGATGAGGAGTTTGAAGGAGATTCTGCTGTCGACGGGGAGCCAGTGCAGGTTCCTCAGGTGGGGGTGATGTGGCTGTGGCGTGGTACGTCGAGGATCAGGCGTGCGGAGGCGTTTTGTATGCGTTGCAGTCGCTTGATGAGCTTGGCCGGGGCTCCCGCGTAGAGGGCGTTCCCATAGTCAAGTCTGCTACTGACGAGGGCCTGGGTGACTGTTCTTCTTGTATCTGTCGGGATCCACCTGTAGATCTTGCGAAGCATGCGGAGGGTGTTGAAGCAGGAGGAGGAGACTGCGTTGACTTGCTTGGCCATGGAGAGCATTGAGTCGAGGATGACTCCCAGGTTGCGTGCGTGGTCGGTGGGTGTCGGTGGGTGTCGGGGCTGCTCCCAGCGTCGTTGGCCACCAGGAGTCGTCCCAGGCTGAGGGGTTGGAGCCGAGGATGAGGACCTCTGTCTTGTCCGTGTTCAGCTTTAGTCGGCTGATCTTCATCCAATCGGCGATGGCCTTCATTCCTTCATGGAGATTGGATTTGGCGGCGAGGGGTCCTTGGTGAGGGAGAGGATCAGTTGAGTGTCGTCGGCGTAGGAGATAATGTTGAGGTCGTGCTGTCTGGCGATGCTTGCGAGCGGGGCCATGTAGATGTTGAACAGTGTTGGGCTGAGGGAAGATCCCTGGGGTACGCCGCAGATGATCTTGGAGGCTTTGGATCGGAAAGGTGGGAGGCGGACTCTCTGGGTTCTGCCGTCGAGGAAGGAGGTGGTCCATTCCAGGGCCTTGTCTCGGATCCCTGCGTCATGGAGGCGTGCGCGTAGAGTGCGGTGGCAGACAGTGTCGAAGGCGGCGGAGAGGTCCAGCAGGATGAGGGCTGCGGTCTCACCGTTGTCCAGCAGGGTCCTGATGTCGTCGGTGCGGAGATGAGGGCAGTCTCAGTGCTGTGGTTGCTGCGGAACCCTGATTGGGATGGGTCCAGGATGCTGTTTTCTTCGAGGTATCGGGTTAGCTGTTTGTTGACGATCTTCTCGATGACCTTGGCTGGGAACGGAAGCAGGGAGATGGGCCGGAAGTTCTTGAGGTCTCTCGGGTCCGCCTTGGGTTTTTTGAGTAGGGCGTTGATCTCTGCGTGTTTCCAGCTCTCTGGGAAGGTCGTGGTCTCGAAGGAGAGATTGATAACGTTGCACAGGTGGGGTGCGATGGAGCTGCTGGCTTTGTTGAAGATGTGGTGCGGGAAAGGGTCTGACGGGGAGCCGGAGTGTATTGTGCTCATGGTCTTGATGGTGTCATCGATGTTCACGCTGGCCCAGGCTGGCAAGGGGTCATGGTCGATGGTGTGCGGCGGGTCTGGTGTATCTATCTTAGTAGGGGTGTTGAAGCTGTCGTGGATGTCGGCGATCTTGCGGTGGAAGAAGGTGGCGAGGGAATCGCACAGGGCTTGCGACGGCGGGATGTCGTTGGTGTTGGAGCTGGGGTTGGAGAGTTCCTTCACGATGTTGAAGAGCTCCTTGCTGTTGTGTGCGTTGTTGTCGAGGCGGTCTTTGAAGGAGATTCTCTTGGCGGACCTGATGAGGTGGTGGTGGTTACGGATGGCGTCTTTGTGGGCTGCGTGGCTGTCCGGTGTCTTATCACTGTGCCATTTCTTCTCTAGTTTCCGGCAGGTACGCTTGGAAGCTAGGAGTTCCGGGGTGAACCAGCTGGCTCTTTTGGTGGTGTAGCTGTATGTATGTTGTTCTTTGCATTCCTTCTCTGTAATCTTGGGAGTTATTAACTGATACATTGGTTTAATTCTTTCTGCATAGCGTGTAATGTGTGTGAGGCTAAAATTAAAAAAGAACATTAATGTTGTATCTTCTTGTGTGTGTACCGCTCTTTTGTGCAAACTCAGGAGTGAGTTGTTTTCCCCTCACTTAACCACTCAGAGCGTAAGGAAATTACAACTAAACATCCAATTTTGATTTCCAAAAATTAATTATGTAGCCTGCACTTGCCTACTGCATTGCTTATTTTGTCTCGTGTCAAATGTCCTTATATGTAAATGTGGGAGTGTTTAACTGATACACTGGATTAATCATTTCTGCGTAGTGTGGAATGTATGTTTTTTTTAACTCTTTTTATTGGTTTTATATTGTTATAACAACTGGAATGTATGTTTCTTGAGTGTTGCTGGCGGCTCCATCCCTAAATATAATATTCCATTATAGATCTAGTTGACCTTTTGGCCTTTAGTTGGCTCCTAGCCGGGGCCTGTGTGGTGTGCTATTTGGACAGGATGGTTGTATGGCTCAGTCCTTGGGGGGGTGCTTGGGGATTTGTTGGCGTATTGTATTGTGTTCTGTTGTGTATTGTTCTGTTTGCTGGCGATGGTACGTATGAGGTCATGGTGATGTGTGTCTGGTACAGCGGGGCACTCCTGGTTTTGTGAGGACCAGATGTTCGTGAGGTCCCAGGGTGTTCCTTCCTCCTCCTGGCCCATTTTTCATGGCTACACAAATTAGGTTGCTTACCTGGAAAGTGCACGTCCTCTCTTCCCCCTCTAAGGGTTATAATGTGTTGTCCTATTTGAAGCGGAAAGCGTTCCTCCAGGAAACCCACCTTAAAGAGGTTGATCAACTGCGCACAGATATTACAGAGCAGAAGGTATGGGGACGATTAAGGAAATGGCGATGGGTAATGTGCCTGGTCTAGATGGTTTACTGATACAGTTATATGCTGCATTCGATCAGGACCTTGTCCCTAGACTAGTGGTGCTTGTCAATGATTCTCCGCAGCGTGGTCAGCTTCTGTCCTCGCTGCGAGAGGCTGCTATTGTATCACTCCCAAAGAAGGATAAGGACCCTCTTTTTCTTGATTCTTACCACCCCCTTTCCATGCTCAATGCCGACTACAAGATCTTCAGTAACATATTGGGGACACGTTTGCTTACGCATATGTGCTCTTTAGTACATCCTGACCAGACTGGCTTCATTCCTATGTGTAGTACTATGACAAACATTCAGCAATTGTTCCTGGCATTAGACCATCGGGAGCAGCTGCCACCGGAGGCACTGGTAATCTTGGTGGATATTAGGATGTTATTTGACTCGCTCTGCTAAAACTTTCTCTATGCTACCCTCTTCGGCATTGGCCTGGGCTTACCCTTTGTCAGGTGTATGAAGCTTCTGTATACTAACCCCTTAGCCAGGATCCGTACTGGGACCTTGATCACGGAGGCCCTTGTGGTGGAAAGGGGCACCAGAGAGGGTTGCCTCTTATCACCTCTGTTGTTTGCGTTGGCCATGGAAATATTTGCTTGCACGGTCCACCGGGGTCTACACTACCAAGGCCTAAGCCTTGCATCTATTGCACATACCTCTCTCTGTACACAGATGATATGTTATTGTATCTCAGAGAGAGGGATACTGACGTCAGGGAGGCGGTGGCAGTGTTGTTCACTATAGGTCAATTGGGCTAAATCCTCACCCTTGAGGGGCGATGTGCCGGAACACGGTCCTATCCCCATGTCTCCAACGTTGCGATGGAAGAGGCATATGGTTTGGTACCTTGGTGTGGCCGTTTACAACTCCTCGGATTGTTGTATGCGGGGAATTTCGGCCAGTCGATTGCTGGGCTGCGATGCTCAATTCCCTTCTGGAATACATTCCCTTTATCGGTGAGTGGCTGGGTGGCTGTTTCGAAGATGATCATATTGCCCCATCTCCTATATTTGTTTTCAGCCCTCCCACAGGAGCTGCCTCAACAATTCTTTTGGGAGCTGGACAGTTTACTACTGTCGCTTTTTTGGGGGCACCTCGTGTCACCGTGTGGCCCTCTCAAAATGATGTCTGCCTGTGGCCGAAGGAGGCCTAGCGGCACTAGATCTGGAATTATAATATTTGTCAGCACAGCTCCATTGGGTAGCTCGCTGGTGGTCTTTTCTGTGGAATGAGTGGGAACTAGTGAGTATGGCTCTCCTTCCAAAGATTTCCTACTGGGTATCCTGCTGAAGCTGATGCCTGCTTCCAGAGTACGGACCTCGAACATCCTGGTTTGGACTGTGATTTGTCTGGGCTCGAACTTTGCAGCGGGCCAAGATGCCGACCCCATATACCAGACAACTCACTCATTTGGTGATCCAACCTTAGGGTCGCCCTGGGGTGGGGGGGACGGGGGAAGTGGTCGAGACTCCATGAGTGGCTGGTGGATGGGATTGATGTCCTGGGTGATATTTTTGTAAGGGGGCTGTCTCCTTTTTTGGACCTCTGGGAAACCTATCAGCTCCCTGTGGGCCATTTTATACTTCATGGTGCCCTGACTTGCAAAATACATGAGTGGTGGGGCTCTGGTGTTGTGTAACCTCCAGAGCATGAGTGTTTACGCCATCTTTTCCTTCTTACGAGGCGGACGAAAGCGATTATGTTACTTAAAAGGGCTGTATTGGAGGGGGTGTGCCCGGCTCTCACGACCCTCCAGTAGAGTTGGGAGGAGGACCTGGGGATGACTATAACTGACTCATCCTGGCGGAGAGTACTAGAGTCTAGTTCTAAAGTGTCTAGAAACTCCTGCTTCAAACTCATTCAATTCTTTTATCATCTTCAGGCCTATTTGATCCCCAGCGCATACACGTCATATTCCTGGCTGCGACCTCGGAGTGCCCCTGGTGTGCCATCCAAGATGCAGTTTTTTCCACATTGTCTGGTTTTGCCCACTCATACTGCCTTACTGGACGACAGACCTTCAGGTAGTTCGAGGGGCCACGTATACACTTTCCCCTAAGTCCCCAACAATACTTGCTAGGCCACCATGAAGGGACGATGGGTAGGAAAGCTACTGATAGTGCATGCTTTCGGAGGCTCGACCCAAAAAAACTATTGCATGCCTCCCGCTTGTGAGACACATATGTCTACAGAAAAGAGCTTGGAGCCCGCCCGTTGCTTACCATTTGTTACCTTGCTTGGCACTCTTCTTTACAGCCTCGTAATTCGTCAAGGTAGGCCTAACATCATTTCCGTTCCTCTCTGTGGAGCAGGGACTAAGCTCTGATTGATTCAACTTAATCAGTGCCCTTCCGCTGCACCCAACGTGATTGAGGTACTATTTTGTTCTTTTTAACTTTTAATGCCCTGCAAACAGAAAGCGTGTGTCTGGCAAAAACATGCCCAGCAGGGCGAACAAAATTGCAAAGATTTCGTTACCTGCCATTCAAGACGAGCTCGATCGCTTTGAACGCGTATCAGGATTCAAGGTGAATCGGGCAAAGTCTTTCTTGCTCAACCTCACCCTTCCAGGGGAAGTGTTGGAGCAAATTAAGGAGACCTCCCCCTTTTGTTGTGCGGGCAAAGACATCACATACCTAGGGGTCAAGCTCACTCCAAAAATATCAGGCCTTTACAAGGCCAATTACCCACCCTTGATGAGACAAATCAAGGCGGATTTGATTCGATGGAAAACGGCCTACACCTCCTGGATAGGGAGAATAAATGCAGTGAAGATGAATATCCTCCCTAGACTCCTCTACTTATTCCAGGGCCTCTCGATCCCTTTAGACAGGGAACTATTTACTGACCTGAAAAAGGCGAACACGAAATTCATATGGCAGGACCAAAGAGCCTGACTCTCCTACCGGGTTTCAACTAGACCGCAAATAGAAGGGGGTCTAGCCCTCCTGGACTTCAGGGGAAACTATCAAGCGGCTCAGCTCCGTGTAATAACGGAATGGTCTCTCAGAGAGTCTGAAAAACATTGGCTCCATATGGATCGCCAGATAACGGGCAGGACCATCTGGGACCTCTTATGGTTAAAGAAGCACCATAGGCCCCTAAACTCTTACATCAGCACCCCCACGGCCACTACCCTGCGAGTGTGGGAGCTTCTTACTAAAACACTCTCCCTGACGACCTTCCCCTCGCCATACACCCCCATACACTTTAACCCAGATTTCCCCCCTGCAATGCAGGACTGACCCTTTACGCAATGGAGACTGGGGGTTGCCTCATGATCTCCCATCTATATGAGAAGGGGGAACTCCTGACTTTCGCGGAATGTGTTAAAGCCTTCCACCTACAGCCATCAGAGGGCTTCCACTACACACAGCTCAAACACTGGGTGCAGCAACCCCTGGAGCGGCTGGCCGCTACCAGAGACCTGCTCCCAATTGAGAAATTCGCCCAATCGGGGGCGTTCACCAAGGGATCTGTCTCCTTTCTCTACTCCCTCATTAGGGCCGTGAGCCCACAGGCGCTGCCAAGGCACAGGTTTTTTGGGACTCTATCCTAGCCAGACCAGTGGAGGAGAAGCAATGGAGCCGTCTATACCAAGACATTGCCAAACACAACCGTTCTATGCACCTACGAGAGGCTCACTATAAAATAATGTACAACTGGTACTTGTACCCCCAGAAACTCCATAAAATATTCCCTAACACTTCGGACAGATGCTGGAGGGGATGCGGACTGTTGGGAGACTTCCGACACATATGGTGGGACTGTACCTCGATCAAGCCATTTTGGAAAGAAATTCTCTCGCAGATAAAACAGATACTAGGGTACCCCATCCCGGAGACCATAGAGCACACCCTCCTGGGGCTTCGAGATCCGCAACTGAAAAGACAAACGTCTGGCGACTGAGCCATCATGTGGCTGTGCCTAGGTGCTGCCAAGATGGCGATCGCAGCGGCCTGGAAAAAGACAGAAGCCCCGTCCACTACACAGTGGCACGCTAGACTATGGCGAACATTAGCGCTGGAACGCTTGACGGATATTACAGAGGGTACAAGGAAAGGTTTTGACTACATCTGGTCACCGTTGGTGGAATATATGTCAGAGGGGTTACCCTTATTTGCATGTAGTCCTAGACTGCGAGCGCTCCACCTATTCCATATTTAACCAAAGAGAGAGCCCAATAGGGATACATAGATAGGGGGGCTCCCAACCCTGGCCCCAGCCCTCAGGACCATCCTCCAAAGACTCCGGCACTGGCATACACCCACCATGATACACCTGTTTGGTTTATACTTAGTTTTTCTGTTTTCTTCCTTTTCTCTTTCTCGATTTTCTACTTTTCATTTCTGGTTTTCTATCTGGTCTTCTCTTAATGCCCAGCTTTGGGCTCACCGTTCGGGCACGACACTTCAGTACACCTGAGCAGAGGTCCCGTTACAGGGCATTTGAACAAGGGAAACTCTAGGCGATGCCGAAAGTGTAGATTGGGACCTAAAGGCGCAGTCACCTATTGGGCCGAGTCCTCGTTAACAAGCTGTGTATACCTGGTAGCCGTCTGTAACACTTGACCTGGTTGTTGTACTGGATATGTCAGCCATGTTTATCTTGTATAGATATAAAATTCAATAAAAAGATTTTGAAACAAAATTGCAAAGATTTATTTTCTATCGTTAATTTTCTTTTTATTTTGACATTTCTTCTTTTCTCACTTTGCACTCATGTTTTCTTTTGTTTTTGATTGTGGACGCTGTTCTGAAAAGATGAGGATTGTGTTATTGCACAGCGACATTATTTCTTTCTTATGTGTGATGTATGAAATGATGCTTTAACACATAATTGTGCAGTACACCCCAACCCACCCATTCCAATCTGCCTCACTGCAATCTACGCCAATCCAATTCACCCCACCTCACCCCAAACCAATCCGCCCCACTCAATCCAATCCACCCCAGATCAATCCATTCCACCCCACCCCACTCCAATCCAAACCACTCACCCCAATCCAATCCACAACAATCCAATCCTCCCAACCCACCCCACTCCAATCTGCCCCACACCAATCTGCCCCACTCAATCCAAAACAATCTGCCCTGCTCCAATCTGACCCACTCCAGCCTGCCCCACTCCAATCTGACCCACTCCAATCCAAAATAATCTGCCCACTCCAATCCACCCACTCCAATCTACCTCACTCCAATCCAAAACAATCTGCCCCACTCCAATCCAATCCACCCCACTCCAATCTGTCCCACTCCAATCTGCCCCACTCCAATCTGCCCCACTCCAATCTGCCCCTCTCCAATATGCACCACTCCAATACGCACCCCTCCAATCCGCCCCACTCCAATCTGCTCGACTCCAATTTGCTCCACTCCAATCCGCACCAGTCCAATACGTACCACTCAATACGTCCCACTCCGATTCACCCCACTCCGATTCACCCCACTCCAATCCAATCCACCTCACCCCAATCCACCGACTCTTCCCAATTCACCCCACTACAATCCACCACAATCCACCCTACACCAATCCAATCAACCCCACACTAATCCAATCCAGCCCAATCATATCTACCCCACTCCTATCCAATCCACCTCACCCCAATCCAATCCAACCCACTCCCTCCCCAATCCAATCCAATCCACCACTATCCACCCCACTCCAATCCAAAACAATCTACCCCACACCAATCTGTCCCACTCCAATCCAAAATAATCTGCCCCACTTTAACCCAAAACAATCCACCCCACCCCAATCTGCCCCATGCCAATCCAAAACAATCTCCCCCACTCCAATCTACCCCTCTCCGATCCAAAACAATCTGCCCCACTCCAATCCAAAACAATCTCCCCTATTCCAATCTGCACCACTGCAATCCACCCCACTTCAATTCGCCCCACTCAACTCCAATCCACCTCACCCCAATCCACCCCACTGCAATCCAAAACAATCTGCCCCATCAATCCAAAACAATATGCCCCATTCCAATCCAAAACAATATGCCCCACTCCAATCTACCTCAGTCCACTCGGCCCACTCCAACATGCCCCATTCCAATCTGCCCCATTCCAATCTGCCCCACTCCAATCTGCCCCACTCAATCCAAAACAATCTGCCCCACTCCAATCCAGAACAATCTGCCCTACTCCAATCTGCTCCTATCCAAAACAGTTCGCCCCACTCCAATCCACCCCACTCCAATCCAAAACAATCTGCCCCATTCGAATCCAAAACAATTTGCCCGCACTCCAATCCACCCCACTCCAATCCAAAACCCCAATCTGCCCCACTCCAAACCGCACCACTGCAATCTGCCCCAATCATATTCACCCCACTCCAATTCACCCCACCCCAATCCAATCCACCTCACCCCAATCCACTCACTCCATCCCAATTCACTCCACTCCAATCCACCCACTCCAATCCACCCTACACTAATCCAATCCAGCCCAATCCAATCTACCCCACCCCAATCCAATCTATCTCACCCCAATCCAATCCACCTCACTCCCTCCCCAATCCACCCCACTCCAATCCAATCCACCACAATCCATCCCACTCCAATCCAAAACAATCTGCCCCACACCAATCTGCCCCATTCTAGTCCAAAACAATCTGCCCCACTCCAATCCAAAACAATCTGCCCCACTCCAATCCAAAACAATTTGCCCGCACACCAATCCAATCCACCCCACTCCAATCCGCCCCACTCCAATCTAAAACTCCAATCTGCCCCACTCCAATCTGCCCCACTCCAATCTGCCCCCTCCAATCTGCACCATTCCAATACGCCCCAATCCTATTCACCCCACTCCAATTCACCCCACCCCACTCCAATCCACCACAATCCACCCACTCCAATCCACCCTACACTAATCCAATCCAGCCCAATCCAATCTACCCACCCCAATCCAATCTATCTCACCCCAATCCAATCCACCTCACTCCCTCCCCAATCCACCCCAATACAATCCACCACAATCCATCCCACTCCAATCCAAAACAATCTGCCCCATTCTAGTCCAAAACAATCTGCCCCACTCCAATCCAAAACAATCTGCCCCACTGCAATCCAAAACAATTTGCCCGCACACCAATCCAATCCACCCCACTCCAATCCGCCCCACTCCAATCTAAAACCCCAATCTGCCCCACTCCAATCTGCCCCACTCCAATATGCCCCCTCCAATCTGCACCACTCCAATCCACCCTACACTAATCCAATCCAGCCCAATCCAATCTACCCCACCCCAATCCAATCTATCTCACCCCAATCCAATCCACCTCACTCCCTCCCCAATCCACCCCACTCCAATCCAATCCACCACAATCCATCCCACTCCAATCCAAAACAATCTGCCCCACACCAATCTGCCCCATTCTAGTCCAAAACAATCTGCCCCACTCCAATCCAAAACAATCTGCCCCACTCCAATCCAAAACAATTTGCCCGCACACCAATCCAATCCACCCCACTCCAATCCGCCCCACTCCAATCTAAAACTCCAATCTGCCCCACTCCAATCTGCCCCACTCCAATCTGCCCCTCCAATCTGCACCATTCCAATACGCCCCAATCCTATTCACCCCACTCCAATTCACCCCACCCCACTCCAATCCACCACAATCCACCCACTCCAATCCACCCTACACTAATCCAATCCAGCCCAATCCAATCTACCCATCCCAATCCAATCTATCTCACCCCAATCCAATCCACCTCACTCCCTCCCCAATCCACCCCAATACAATCCACCACAATCCATCCCACTCCAATCCAAAACAATCTGCCCCATTCTAGTCCAAAACAATCTGCCCCACTCCAATCCAAAACAATCTGCCCCACTGCAATCCAACACAATTTGCCCGCACACCAATCCAATCCACCCCACTCCAATCCGCCCCACTCCAATCTAAAACCCCAATCTGCCCCACTCCAATCTGCCCCACTCCAATCTGCCCCCTCCAATCTGCACCACTCCAATCCACTCTACACTAATCCAATCCAGCCCAATCCAATCTACCCACCCCAATCCAATCTATCTCACCCCAATCCAATCCACCTCACTCCCTCCCCAATCCACCCCAATACAATCCACCACAATCCATCCCACTCCAATCCAAAACAATCTGCCCCATTCTAGTCCAAAACAATCTGCCCCACTCCAATCCAAAACAATCTGCCCCACTGCAATCCAACACAATTTGCCCGCACACCAATCCAATCCACCCCACTCCAATCCGCCCCACTCCAATCTAAAACCCCAATCTGCCCCACTCCAATCTGCCCCACTCCAATCTGCCCCCTCCAATCTGCACCACTCCAATCCACTCTACACTAATCCAATCCAGCCCAATCCAATCTACCCCACCCCAATCCAATCTATCTCACCCCAATCCAATCCACCTCACTCCCTCCCCAATCCACCCCACTCCAATCCAATCCACCACAATCCATCCCACTCCAATCCAAAACAATCTGCCCCACACCAATCTGCCCCATTCTAGTCCAAAACAATCTGCCCCACTCCAATCCAAAACAATCTGCCCCACTCAATCCAAAACAATTTGCCCGCACACCAATCCAATCCACCCCACTCCAATCCGCCCCACTCCAATCTAAAACTCCAATCTGCCCCACTCCAATCTGCCCCACTCCAATCTGCCCCCTCCAATCTGCACCACTCCAATACGCCCCAATCCTATTCACCCCACTCCAATTCACCCCACCCCACTCCAATACACCACAATCCACCCACTCCAATCCACCCTACACTAATCCAATCCAGCCCAATCCAATCTACCCACCCCAATCCAATCTATCTCACCCCAATCCAATCCACCTCACTCCCTCCCCAATCCACCCCAATACAATCCACCACAATCCATCCCACTCCAATCCAAAACAATCTGCCCCATTCTAGTCCAAAACAATCTGCCCCACTCCAATCCAAAACAATCTGCCCCACTGCAATCCAAAACAATTTGCCCGCACACCAATCCAATCCACCCCACTCCAATCCGCCCCACTCCAATCTAAAACCCCAATCTGCCCCACTCCAATCTGCCCCCTCCAATCTGCACCACTCCAATACGCCCCAATCCTATTCACCCCACTCCAATTCACCCCATCCCAATCCAATCCACCTCACCCCAATTCACTCACTCTATCTCAATTCACTCCACTCCAATCCACCACAATCCACCCACTCCAATCCACCCCACACTAATCCAATACAGCCCCATCCAATCTAACCCACCCCAATCCAATCTATCTCACCCCAATCCAGTCCAATCCACCTCACTCCCTCCCCAATCCACCCCACTCCAATTCAATCCAATCCACCACAATCCATCCTACTCCAATCCAAAACAATCTGCCCCACTCCAATCTGCCCCACACCAATCTGCCTCATTTTAGTCCAAAACAATCTGCCCAACTCCAATCCAAAACAATCAGCCCCACTCCAATTCAAAACAATTTGCCCGCACTCTAATCCAATCCACCCCATTCCAATCTGCTCCACTCCAATCTAAAACTCCAATCTGCCCCACTCCAATCTGCCCCCCTCCAATCCGCACCACTCCAATCCGCACCACTCCTATTCACCCCACTCCAATTCACCCCACCCCAATCCAATCCACCTCACCCAATCCACTCACTCCGTCCCAATTCACCCCACTCCAATCCACCCCACACTAATCCAATCCCGCCCAATCCAATCCAATCCACCCCACCCCAATTCAATCTATCTCACCCCAATCCAATCTACCTCACTCCTTCCCCAATCCACCCCACTCCAATCCAATCCACCATAATCCATCCCACTCCAATCCAAAACAATCTGCCTCACTCCAATCTGCCCCACACCAATGTGCCAGATTCTAGTCCAAAACAATCTGCCCCACTCAAATCCAAAATAATCTGCCCCACTCCAATGCAAGACAATCCGCCCACTCCAATTTGCCCCACACCAATCCAAAACAATCTGCCCCACTCCAATCCAAAACAATCTGCCCCACTCTAATCAGGAACACTCCTATCCAAAGCAACTTGCCCCACTCCAATCTGCCCCACTCCAATCCAAAACAATCTGCCCCACTTCAATCTGCCCCATTCCAATACAAAACAGTCTGCCCCACTCCAATCTGCACCACTTCAATCCGCCCCACTCCAATCCGCCCCACTCCAATTCGCCCCACTCCAATTCGCCCCACTCCAATCCAATCCACCTCACCTCACCCCACTCCAATCCAATTCACCTCACCCCAATCCAGCCACTCCATCCCAATTCACCCCACTCCAATCCACCACAATCTACTGTTATGTGCCTGGGTTAGGCCCATGTAGCAACGCTGCACATTTTCTTACATTGTCCTCTTTTGGCACGATAACGTTTCACTGTAACCTTTTGCACATATTTGCATGCGTGACAATGTTGGATTTGTTTCTCTGAAATTGCTTTGCTTATACATTGCACTTCCCGCAACATTATCATAATACCTCGGACTCAGAATTCAAGGCCTTTACGCACGTTGTACAAATGTCATCCTATCTTCCTCCACGGGGCGACAGGACTATCTACATATCCATAACAATGCTAATCTGCTTACACATAGCAAGGATGCTTTTTATTATAAATAACTAAGCATTTCCGGGGGTTAGCCAGAGGAGACACTTCTGCTGACATCGAGAGGTCCCTGCATTCCGAGGCTTTGCCAAGCAGTAGCCTATCACCTCCGTGAGGGGTGTCAAGTTTGTGACCAAGACAGGGTCCTACATTCTATTCTGCCAAGTAATGGGGTTAGATCATCCTGTAGGGGGATTCTTGGCTATATGCTCACATACACACCAAATGCAAATAGAGTAGGGATTGCATAGTAAGAGTACACCTGATTACTACCTTGTTTTATATGCCTGCATATATACACTGTTTTAGCACCATAGTGGAACTATACCTGTAATTTCCTATTTTGGTGCTCGTAATCACTTTTATATACTGCTGTCTACTGATTATCGCAGCACATGTATTCTGTACAAGAATAACGTTGGTTCAATAAATATATTGAAAACGTCCCATTGTGTATTCTCTGTATATTTCTCTGAGAACTGGAGTGCACAAGTGACTGAGCGAAAGGGTCCTAGATCTGTTACCACGATCCCTGAGGGGTCAGGGTTGTCATGTTCAGTGGTTGCCAGAAACCATTCTCTCCGTGTTTAGGGCAGGGGGGCTTGTACTGGCACTGTGAGCTAGCTGGTCTCTAGGTAAACATAAACTATGAGGGAGCATGGAATCAGTCTAAGCACCTCACCCAAAGTTTATGTTGTCCACAAAAGTGCAGATCCTACGGATTAGTGGGAAGTACACAACATGGTGCCACCAACATTAGTTGGGTACTTATTTTACGGTTCGCCTGAGTAGTTCAATCGTGCCTTCTGAGACTCCTACACACCTTCAAACTGGAGACGTCTGTGGTGGTAGGGAAATCTGCCTCAGCCGATTAGGTAAACCCTATCAATTGGCTGTAGGTTGTTCAAGCTTAAAGGATAAAATTTCCCACATTGTGTTAACCCTCTCGATAATTGATTAATTATATTATGTCTGAGAACGAAGAAGACCACGCTCTAAACATTGCGGAGAACCGCAGACATGCGGTTACTCTAAAACGATTACATTTTGGTCTCCCGGCTACGGGTGGAGACGTTACCTTCGTCGTTGAGGCACACGAAGCCTATTGGGCAGAGGTATTCTATTCCTGGGTTGAATTCCCAGCTGCAAATGCTCGAAAACAATTGTTTCACACCTACACTGAGGATGAAACATCAGAGGAACACACTCCATATGGAGACATAGAAATTCCTTTATCTTACCAATAACATATTAATTGGTTTAAAGGCTCCCTCCCACACACAAAAGAAAGTGTGAGACTTGGTTCACTCAGTAAAGAAGGAGCAACATGGCCAGTCTTAGCTGCTTACACACCGCATCCAGACAGTGCTAATCTGACTGCAGCAGAAATGCGTACAATATATGGAGATTTTGTGAAAATATACAGAAATCTCACACAGTTCATAATGCAACAATTAACAGTAAACCCTGCGAGGACTGCTCAAGCCACACAACCACAATTGGCTACTACTGGTATCAGCCCATAAACACTGAATGCCGTTATAGGAAAGATTCCCACCAGGAGGGAGTAAATTCTGATCTGAATAGCACAAAAAAACAAGCCATCTTAAAGCAGTTTCCCCGTACGAGCCCGCAAGAAAAACACAGAATACTGACTATGTGCTTGCCGATGGGGATGGCTCCCCCGGTGGAAGATTGCGCTACTTGGGGTACAGCCTTCGCTGCCTTTTATATCTTAACACATGGTACCCCTTCAATGGCTGTTTTACCTGAGGTACTAAAACAATTTATGAATGAGTACGGGGCAGCACCCGCCCTGGACTTAGGGAAGAAACTGATGGGCAATTTTGCCACAGTATCCACCATTATGTTAAGCAACATAAAAGGGGAGGCAGCTGCATTGGCTATATGCCAACGCTTGACGGATTTCACTCCTGCATAGCAGGAGCAGGAATTACCAAAAATTATCAAAAAACCTATGCTACATTAGGTAGAGATAATTTGGGAGTCAGACTTGGGAAACCACAACTTAAGAGTAATTCTGAAAAGGATAACTCTAAGCAAGCACCCGATTCTTTGACGAAGAAGAAATAATATAATAAACAAAAAAATAAAGACAAGACATGATCACGGGGTGGGTCTCCTCAGCAGGAAGCCACTGAAAAAAGATATAATCTCATAAACCGTGAAAATATTAGAAAGCCTGACAGGTATCAGGAGACTGATACACATTCCTCTCGTTCCTTTCAGGAGTCATCCGATACTCATCTGACTGCATCATTAATAAAGAAGAAAAATCAAAAACTCCTAAACCTCAATTCAAAAAGCCGGAATAAAAACTGGCATGCCCAGAATACTGAGGACTCTGCTTCTGAATGGGGAATGAGCAATGACGATGCTGGACAGCGCGGCAGAAGTCAGAATATCTCACCGGAACCTGATGGATTATCTGGCAGCAGTAGCGCTGAGTGAACATATCACAGTGGAAACACCAGATACTGGGGTAAGTGTTCCCCGTCGTTTATATGAGAATACACTCCAGTTGGAGGGGGGAATACCCAGGAATATCGAGGCTCTCTTTTGGGAGAACCTGACGTATGGTTACAACATTCTTTTGGCTGAAAAGGGTTGGCTACCTGAGTTCGTAATAGAGTGCCCAAACAGGGAAACGGCGATTCTACCAGCCTTTTCCGACTGCGTTCCAGAATAAGTGAAACATTCATACGCCCAGGAGTAGACGTTAGCGCTAGCTCCTGATTTATACTGCAGTCATGTGGGGGGGTGATGAGTCACCTCATCACAAGATCCCGTTTAGGACAACTCCTCAACCCCAAAGACAATATCCAATTAAACATGAAGCTAGAAAACAAGTTAGGGAAATCCTAGAACAACTGGAATATCAAGGTGTAATAGAAAGTTGTACCTCATCAATGAATAACCCCTTGTTTCCCATAATGAAACAGGACAATTCATACCATCTGGTGTTAGAATACAGACATCTGGACACCTATACTCACACATTCGCAGTACAAAATGCACACAGTGCCACACTAATGACTAACATTGTGCTGAAAAAATACAAAACAACATTAGATATCTCAAATGGATTTTTCTTCCAGAATATAGCGCCTGGGAGTAGATATTTGACAGCATTCTCAGTGCTAGGATCACAAAGGCAATTTTGTTGATTACCTCATGGGTATAAGAATAGCCCTGGGCTGTTTTGAGCCAAAGTAATGGAGTTACTTCAAAACTTTGATGAGCAGGCGTTGTCCTACATTGATGATATATGTCTAACGGACGATGAATTCATGGAACACTTGGACAGAGTAGACAGCATAGTTTTGGGGTTTGCTCATTTGGGCTACAAATTTAATTTCAAGAAATCTAAAATTGCCCATCTCAATGCCCTATTTTTAGGATATGAGTTGTCAAGTGAAGGCAAAAGCCTAGCGACCCATTTTTTAAAAAAGAAAATGTGTGCTGCTCCAACCTCCATCGACTCTGAAAAGACTACAATCCATTTTGGGATTTTTAAATTTTGGCAGAACATACATTTTGGATTACACAGAATGGGTAAAACCATTCTACTAATTTATAAGACCAGACTTTTCAAGCACCCATTGAACACTGGAAAACACTAACAATTTGTGTTCCGTAGAAGCTGATATGATAGTTTCCAAACACTTACACCCATATATAAACACCACAAACCTGGTGATCCGCGTAGTTGCTGGACCATCTGGGTACATCTATATCACGTTCAATGAAAGCGATACAGTACCAATAGCATACAAATCACATTTGCAGACAAACACTGAAATGTGTTTTGCACCTGTCTGAGAAAATCTCACAGCGGTACAGACTGCTGTGGTGAGAGAAAGAGCGCTGGCTCAGGGTAAATACATAATTGTCATAACACCGGTACTGATTTTAGAGGCCGTCACCAAAGCAAGCATTCCAAATGCCAAAGCTTTACATCCATGCATGATACAGTGGGATAACTCTCTCAGCACAACAGATGTAGACTACAGATTTGACTCTACATTACAAACACAATCATTTTTGCAGTACAAACAAGAATATCCTCTGCCGAATTAAATAATGACTCTAGATCAGTATGATTACATCATCTACACTGATGGGTATGCCCAGCCTGCCGTAGGGACAAAGCACCAATAGTCCTCTGTATGCACAATAGTAAAAGGGCGCCTGCATGATGGAAAGTTCCATCCTGAAAAAACACATACGCAGTCCCTGGTGTGATTGCACAGCGCAGCTAGCAGAACTCAAGGCCCTGATACTGGCACTAGAGAATACGGATCATGGATTTCCCACACTCATAGTGTGTGATTCGTATTATTGTGTCCAGTCATATAATGAATACCTTCAGTACTGGGGCCAAAATGGATTTTGAGATTCTAAGGGTTGCACAATTAAGCACAAGCTGCTTTGGGAACAGGTGGCAAAGCTGAAAGATTGCTTGCATCGGGCTCATGTAATAAACACCTTGAGTCACCAACGTGTTGGCCGTCACATTGAAGGGAATTCCATGTCTGATGAAGCCGCTAAGGCAACAGTTTGTACTGCTACAGTTGCTGCAATCACTCGTTCTAGTACGAAAATAGACAGAGACATTATGGTGGCCATCAATGCTGCGCGCAACGACATACACCTGGTGAAAGGCTTTCCACTCAAATACTCCTACAAGTTAGATGCACAAAACATACCATATGCTCACATTCCAGGAGTGTGGGATAGAGTCATACCTAACACTGATCGCAGATTGGGGTTAATACTAGCAGCACACGAGGGTCTGGGTTCAGCACACGCAGGGATTACTGCTACAGTTTCATTATTGAAGCAGCGCTATTGGTGGCATGGTCTTACTAAACAGCCCAAGGACTTTGTCCTCAAATGGGACATCTGCCAGCAGATGAAGGGCTCAACCATAGCACGTCCGCCACAGACACCTCTATTGATTTCAAACAAGCCTCTCGCTTGTGTTTATTTGGATCACTGCGGCCCCGTACAATCAGACAGGGCTTACAAGTGCATCTTGGTGGCAGTAGATTCATGCACCAGATTCCTGTGGGTATGGCCACATTGGTCGGCTGACACCCAAACTGTTATCAAAGACTTGTGAGTCTTCATCGGCCCATACGCAATTGACACACTTCATCCCGACTGAAGTCCATCGTTTAGCTCTCGAGATTACAAAAAGGCCATGGGAAGTTTGGGTGTGACCTTGCAGTACTCCTCTCCCTATCATCCTGAGGGAATTTCGGTATTCTAGAGGAAAAAACGTGGCTTAAAGCAGTCTTTAACAGCAAGGGTACTAGGCTCAGGTTGCAGTTGGGTTCATCACCTATATGGGGTCCAGAGAGCACTTAACAAGATGCCAACAACGTCTCTGGGTGGTCGGACTCCATATGAAATCCTGTTCGGGGTGAGACTGTGGGTCCCAGGCCTTGATAATGTCGGCACAGTGGCGGCAGACACACCGTTTGACATCAATGAACATTTGGCTGTTTTACAAGAACTAAATTAATTCCGGGATGAACAAAGCAACGTCCAAGTAAAACGCATCACCACTGGTGAAGTAAAGGTTGTCCCAGCAAGACCTGGTTGGGTCCCGAAGATTGGGGACCTGGTCAGGGACAAAATCGTGGACTAAAAAAAGCTTGGGCCATCATACAGAGGGCCTGTACTTGTCCTGGCTATTGAAGGTACAAGCACTGTACTTCTTCTGTCCCTTGCTG
The DNA here is from genome assembly GCA_963921515.1 of Calotriton arnoldi. Taxonomy (NCBI): domain Eukaryota; kingdom Metazoa; phylum Chordata; class Amphibia; order Caudata; family Salamandridae; genus Calotriton; species Calotriton arnoldi. The sequence continues at coordinate 1,360,668 of CAWUFW010003621.1, forward strand.
GTCAAAGAGACAAAAGGTTTGTCTCTATTGATATGATTAAACCACATTATGTGCCCGATTCTCAACAGTAAGCCACGTGGGATCCTGGGTAGCCACTGCTCTCCTCTCGCTACCATGCAGGAAGTTCAGATGGAAGCTTTGATACCTAAAGAAGATTCCTCTCTATGATGAGAAACAGAAAACAACAATAAAGTATTGTTTCTCCCTGTTGCAACAACAACCACTGAACAATCAACAAGTACAGAAATGCAAATTTTAATCCGACAACGCAAAGACAATAAGATCTATGTCAATATGCCACAGATTGAGTCATCTCCTGGTTCTACAAAACCTGCTGAGTTGCCAAAAATAGACCGAACGGCGTCTGGCTACTTTGTGGACTACGATGACTTCTCATCAGATTCAACTGAACCTGAGACACAGCTGCCGCCGCCTCGACTCTTCAAGCTGTATGCTCTCTATCTTTGGCTGAAAAAGACATACTTTGTTATTCCTTGGTTACACCTTTGGATTACAATTGGACTACTATTCCTGGTACTCTGGATTGGTTTGGTCACTGTCCTTTTTAAAAAAATTATATTTTTATTGCCATTTCAACTCAACACGATATACATGTTCATAATAGAATCATTAAACATGATAATTACCCTATCCCCTCTCCCTCCTGCCACCAAGTGTACCCATTAAAGCAGTCCACTACAGCATATTTTGTATGGAATGAGGGGAGTGGCAATCATGATTTGGTTCCGTAATGTATGCCAATGATTAACAGTTAACTCCCATTTGTCCCCTCCCTACCTCCCCTTCCTGTGTCGAGATCAGGGGATAGAAAGTTGTGCCTTGTGTGTGTCCTCCCCTATAGATCAGAGAGAGGCTCCCAATTGGAGTTCCCCAGGGAGACACCCGAAGCTAGTTTGTCAGGGGATCCACCCTTAGTTCCTGATCTGAGGTTCCCGCTCTGTCTGGAGCTTGGGGGCCCCACAAATCCGCCAACATCAACGCCCAGGCCCTAAGGTCGTCCTCTAGTTTATCATCCTTGCGGACACACTTCATGCCTGCCACTTCAGCAGTTGCCCATTCACACATATCTTTCATCCAAGTCTCCGCAAGTGGAGGCGTGAGGCGTTGCCATGTTATCGCAATCTGTCTTTTCACCAAGACCAGTACTAAAAGAATAAAGTGCCTGCTCAGCTTCTTTTTTTCGGGTGTTCGAAGCAGCCCTAGTAACACTATATATATCTCCCGTGGCACTACCCACCCCATGGCCTCCCGCCAACGAGGCAGCACCGTCTCCCAATATGCCGTCAGTTTTTTAAACGCCCACACCATATGTATAAATTCAGCATCTAGAGCTCCACAGCGGGACATTTGCCGGAGCGGTCCAGATAAATTCTATGCAAAGTCCACGGGTATGGATATGTCTGGTGTATAAAATTATATTGGATAAGTTTAAAGCGTGCATTGGTGCTCACGGTCCTCATGAATTTTCAGCCAGGTCTGTGCAGTCAGGGGCTCCCCAAGTATAGTCTCCCATTTTGCTTGGACTGCTCTGGTTCTCGGACATATACCACTGTATCATCTGCATATAGGAAGACCACATGGAGGGTCTCCCCAAGATGCACTGCCCACGGAGCCATCCGGCTCTGCAAAATGCCCATCAAAGGCGCCATGGTGGCCGCAAAAATGAGCGGGGATAGAGGGCACCCCTGACGTGTGCCCCGAGTCAGCTGAAATGATTTGGAGATTAACCCCCCAGACTGTACACGAGCAGCAGGGGCAGTATAGATCAACTGTACCCATCTGAGGAAATCAGAGCCCGTTCCAAACCACTGCAGAACCGACCACATATAGGACCAGTCAACAGAGTCAAAGGCTTGTTCTATGTCGAGCAGTGCCATGAAATAGTCACCTTCCAGGAGGCACGGGGCATGCCAGACATGTGCCAGGCATCTCAGGTTATGAGTGGTGTTCTGTAAACCCGGTCTGATCAGTAGGGATCATGTGAGGTATATGTGGAAGAAGACGGGTCGTTAAGACTCCACTGAGTATTTTCATATCAAGATTCAAGAGGGAGATCGGTTTATACGAACCTGGCAGCATGGGATCCCTATCTGGTTTTGGGATCATAATCACTAATGCTTCTCTCAAGGAAGCCGGAAGGGTCAGAGCCCTCCAAGCTTTGGCATACAAGCTTCAGCATATACCTCCAAAAGGGGGTCCACCAGCTGGGGAGCGAACCTCTGGTAGAACTCGGTCGAAAGACCATCGCTCCCGGGGCTCTTCGCCAGTATTTGATGCTTAATAGGCATCAGCACCTATTCCCTAGTAATCGGGACTCCAAGAGCTCTCTCGTCTCTGGGCCAAGCTGTGGCAGGTCCAGAGAAGCCAAAAAATCCTGAACCATTTCTGGTGGCGGGGATGCTTGCTTCCGGTATACCTCAGCCAAATGATTTGCCAAGGCATCTAGAATTGCCTGTTGTGTATTTACTGGTTCCCCGTTATCGCCTTGGATTTTCAATATTGGTGTGATGGGTGTTTCTCTTTTTACAAGCCGGGCCAGAAGGGCTCCGGTCTTGTCCCCCTTCATGTGTAGGCATTGGCGATAGGCCTTGTATGTACATTTTTCCAACCTACCCCAGCTCTCCAGCAGAGCCATACTGGCTGCTTCCCAATCCACCATGGCCTAGGGACTCATATGAAGTCTGGCCTCCAATCTGCTCAGCTCCTGTTCTTCAGTTTTAATCTTTTGTTCTAATTGCTGTCTCACCTTATAGGTTGTCTTAATACAGACTCCCTGAAGGACAACCTTCATGGCCACCTGTTCCACTGCCCTGCTCGATGCCGACCCCCATTTTTCCTCGAGGTAACGCGTCAGCACCTCGGCGACCATGGCCCCAAAGGGGGGGGGGTCCAATAACGCTTCCACACGTAGTTGCTATGAGGGTATTGCCGGATGGTCCATGGCCTTCTCCAGAAAACCCACAAATCACAGATTATAGCAGCGCGATCTTCCTTCTGAGTCTTCCCCACGGTCATCAAGTTGTAAGACTTTTTTTAAGCGCAAGGACTGTGTCTCGGAGCAAGCGAACCCCCATCTGGAGCGTATCCACGGTGTGCTCAGTGGTGGTCACCCTCTCGGAGACCTTGCGTAGGTCACACTGTAAGAGATTGACCTCGATGGCCACAGAGTCTATCCTGTGCACCATGTCATCTCGTGTTGTCTGAATCACCACTAGTACATCTTGCAGTGAGAGGGCTGCCACCCCGGTCTCTGTCACTTCCCTACCCTTGTCCACAAGCATGTTTTCTTGCGGCTCAGGGTCCTGGGGCAGCGGCTGTGCGTAACTGAAGGATTTCTTCTTAGCTTGTGCCGGCTCTCCTCCTTTATATTTCACCATTGTGTGTAGTCAGCTGGAGAGTAGCCCAGAACACCACAGCGCTTGAGGAGTACTGTTGCCCCAGGCAGATCTCAACCTCTTGGACTCTCAGTCCCAGGACCCCCCACAGGCAGCAGTTGTGGCTCATTTTAAGTCAGGTAGGGCTCCTCCATGTTCGCAGGGGCCCCCTATGAGCAGTTGTGGCAGGCTAAGTCCTCAGGGTCCACCTTCGAAATTACAGCTGTGATACTCGACCATCCAGGCGTAGCAGTTGCTGTATGGTGGTCGATCTCCTGGAGAATCAAGGGCCTCCTTCTGAAGTTAGAGGTCTCAGGTTCCAGCCCCAGGGTTCCACTTCAGCATTACGTTTCAGGAGGCCCCCCCTCCCCATTTGCTATATCTGCCAGGTGACTCCCAGAAGGCCATTGCTGCCAGCAACACCATTCTTTTGCCCGTGGAGCCCGGGCACAGCTCACCAACATCAGCCCGGAGGCCACATCCATCCTCGTCCGCTCCCCGCTGCTCTCGGCACGGGACCACCCCACTGAACCTTCATTCATGGGGCTAATACAACTTTTCTATCTCGCATGCATTACCTCCCCAGCAGCTTCCCGCGTGCCCATCAGCAGCTGCCACATGTCCGGGTTCACCGGCACGAATTGCCAGTCTAGATCTTCCTCAGTCAGGGGTCCACTGACCTCCGCTACACCCGGCTGCAGCCCGCCACAGCAACAGTCAGCTGCCAGCTGCCATCCAGTTGGCAGCAGGCCCAGGATCCCCTGCCAAGGTGGCAGGCAGGGCCGGCGCTAGGCATGGGCAGTGTGGGCAGCTGCCCAGGGCCTCGTGCTCAGCTGAAAGACAGGGGGCCCGCTTCACTGTGAAATGCCACACTTTCACAGATTGCCCACCTGCTCCTCCAGGGCCCCCTCCCCACACAATCACAATACACATGCGAGACGTCTCGAGTCGACCTTGCTGGTCAGGGCGTGTTGGCATTCCTGGGGGTGCAGGGGTGGGGGAAGGGACAAACAGAGTGGGGAAGGCACAGCAGCCAGGCCAGCAATTGTGGCTCACAGTGTCAGGGGTGGGGCAGCACCTCTGTTAAGTACCGGCCATTCCCTTTCTGCATTTTGTTGCTAGGTGACAGAAGGCCCCTTTGTTTCCAGGACCAGCCAGACACAGGTAAGGCGAGGTGGGTGAGCGGAGGAGGGAGTAGCCAGATCAACTGGCTTTTGTTAACTTTTGCATCACCCATTTTTTTTTATGGGAATGTGTATTTAAAATGTATGCAGAACTGCCGGTGCTAGGGCAGTGTTTTACTGAAATGCCTCGTTACTGCTTCGAAGGCCCAGGGGAGGGGGCCCCCTTTCCCTGGGCCTCTAAGCACTATAGCAAGGTCCAGGTGTGGGGGCCCCCTTCCCTGGGCCTTGTAGCCAGTACTCCCTCTTTCCTTTCCTTTATTTGTTCCCCTGTGAAATGAATCCAAAAAATAAAAACACTTTTGCTAGAAAGGTCGTCTTTTTTCTGACATTTTTCACTTCCAAAGTGCAGCCTTGGGATGGAGAGAAATAAAAGGTTCAAAATGTAAAAAATAACTAAAGCAAGACAGAGTGGGTCGAAAAGGGGCCAGATTGATTTTATTCACACCCAAAATACATTAGCGCCACCATACAGAGTTTGCCAGTGAAGCGCTACTTTTGTTTTCTTGTCTTTCTCTGAACAGCATTGTTTTCCCTGGGTGGGGAAGTGCACCTTTCCTTGAGGTACTGTGCAATACATGCTTGATGGGTGGATTGGAAAACAAAATGCATACCGGGACTCTGTATTCACGAATGTGGTCTTTTTAAACCATATTGCTTACGTTTTGTAAGGATATAAGCAATGGACATTGAAACTGGTCCCTTCCGGCCCTGTAGTCATGGCCTTAACTTTTCATGCAAAAGCACTCATTGATTTCTGAATAATAAGTGCAAAAGCGTTAAGGTAACCATGTTGTTCCTGCTTACATTTCACATGCTTTTACTTAATCTTACATTCCTTATGAGTGTTTGCTTTTTCCAGGATGTTGTCACTTTTTTTTTTAGGCAGCATATTGCTCTTGTCTAGTGCCTAATTTGAATTGAGTCGCCTCCAGGTGTTTATAGCGGGCGCAATTGGGTTGTAGTTGAAGGCAGTGCGAGTTTCTCTCAGTGGGGCAGTATGGTGTTCAGTGGGGGAGAGGATGTGGCACTATGGTCAGAGCTGCCGAATTTGGAACTGGGGAACCAGGTTCAGCCTTCATGACCAGTCCACCAGACCACTCTCCTGAGAGAGCACATTTCCATGCTAGACCTTAGAAGGCCCCGAAAGACCTTAGAAGAATGGTGTCTGAGCACCAGCAGGTGGACCATAGCGGTGGCAAGTGTGGGTTAACCTTGAAGGCCTGTCCACTACAACCCCTATTGAAGCTCACCTCGAGTCTTTTGGGCAGGCCTACGAAGCAGCATACACTAGAGCAACAGTGACTCTGTCATTGAGGTCACAGGACCCTTGAGCAGGAAGGCTCTAGGGCGGTGCGACCGATGAGATCGCACTGAGCGCTGACTTCGGGTGGGGGCGTCATGTTTGCGAGTATATTATGTTTCTAAAAGCACTTGCTGCCTCCTTCCTGGCCTCCAGCAATTTTCGGCAACAATAAAAATGTCATGATAACTCCGGTGATTAATGTTCTTCCTAGAGAGAGATGGAGTTTTGTCAAGTGGAAGTTTTGACTTGTGGAAAGGTAGCGCAGAGGGTTAATGTGCCTGCTGCAAAGAACATGTACATGCAGATCACTAAGTCCACATAATGTAAATAGGTCAGTGGGTTACTGCTTTTGTCAGAGAGATCCTATTGTTACTTGCAGTTTATAAGTCAAAATCCTAACATAGAACAATGAGCTATTAACTGTCATCTAAGAGCTGCATGCAAACTGCAAGGTATAAATTACAGCGTTATGGTTTTTTCCCCAGTCTTTGATTATCCTAATGTTGCAAAAAGGATTCATTTGGACAGAAATCAATTCTGGTTATTAAAGAGAACCCCCAACCATGGTATTACGTTCTAAATTCAGAGTTTGTGTTTCTCCAGATCAATCACTATTAAACTATACTGCCTACTAGTATGATTGTCATGTGACTCCTAGTCCTTTGTCTTATGTAACATTACCTATTGTGATTTACACACGTATGATTGATTGTCTCTGTGTAATGTGTGATATAAAGTTCTCTGACATCCTACACTGGTATCAGTGGCGCTGTAAATCAAATTAAATGCGAGAATGTGGTTATGGAGACTTGAGGGGCACTGTTAAAGGGTGGTAGTGAGGGAATCCGTGGCAGAGCGAGTCATTGGGGGGCACCAACATTGTCGCACAGGGCTCCACCAGCGCTAAAGGCGGCCACTTCTACTTCCTACAGTTCTAACACCAAATCAAAAACGTTGATTTGAAAACCCCTTGAATCTGAAGCATACCTTCAAGTCAATGTATGATTTAGCAGTGGTCTCGGTTGTTCTAACTCTTTTTTTATTTATGTGCAATCTTTATTTGTTTGCAATGGTGTCTTGTAATTTTGTACTATATGTGTTGTGTTTTTGCACTTAACATAATTCTGGCGAGTAAAGAGCCCACACACAAAAAAGATTGTCCTACGTCTCTTAGCATGTGCGTGTGGAATACTGGTGAGAGGATTTACGTTAAAACAAATTACGAAGTATTAATGTCATCCTAAGGTAGCACAATAATGGCACAGAAAGATAAGGGAGCCCTTTGAAATTTGCAATTATATCCATGGTGTGAGAGGTTTTCTCTTGTGTCATTTTATATTTTGAATGATCCCGCCCTCATTACCTCAACAGGATCTCCCCCCTTTATGAGGCAGAACTGGAAATTGTATCATGCACTCATCTGGAAACTATCAGTTAACGAGGAGTAAATAATATACATCTTTGTGAGACCTGCACCTAGCTTTTCCATCCAATGTGACAAATATAATCCATTTAATACAGTTTTAAAATATAAGGACTTATTTCATTTGTATATTTATCTTTTTGTCCATGTTACTGATATCCACGTTAGGTCTCTTCAGGGATGCCAAATAAGATCAATAGTCCTGCGATGTCACTTTCTGTGATGTCACTTCTTGTGATGTTACCAAGGGCGGCGGAGCGTCGCCCCACTGCTTTCTCACAGTGCGAGAAGCAGAAACACAAAATGCTAAAACTACCATTTTATGTTTCTGCTTCTCGCACTGCGAGAAAGCAGAAATGTTTGGTTGGGGGCGGGCGGGTCTGCTTTAGGGCAGGGGAGGAGTGCCTTGCCCACTACTAAATGCGCTGACTGTTTGGTCGGCCCTCCGGGGCCGACCAAACCAGTCATGCGCACTCTGGCCTTTCTCCATGTGGGCTGCAATGCACCCTACATGGAGAAAATGGCCTCCCCATAGGCACCTGGCTGGTCGGCGTCGCGACCAATCACAATGCTGCCATTGCAATGTTGTGATTGGCTTAGGGGAGGGAGGCTGCCTGCTTCCTGTTCCTGCCAGAGGCAGGAAAGCAGGAGAGCAGGTCAGGAGCAGAGACGACGCAAGACCCGGGAAGGTAAGTTTATTTTATTTTTAAATTACCCCCCGCGAGCCCCCCCCCACCCACGAGTCATGCCGGCCGCGACTGGATGTTACATGCAAATTAGAGGGGCCTCACATCTTCCCTTTCGCCCGGGGCCCCAGAAGTTCTAGGACCGGCACTGGTGGCAGGGACTCACCGGTCAGCTCTCCATTCAGCCATTCAGCGGCAGCTGCAATGCCAATCGCCGGATCCCAGTCACCACCCGGTTCCTTGGCGGCACCAGGACTCCACACAGGAGCACCGGAGGCTATCTGCCTCGCGGCCGTCTAGATGGCGCATCCGCCTCACCAGGCCTCAGTTGCTCTGGAGGCCAGTATACTGTTCGGGCGAACTGTCTGCACCTTGACGAGCCCTGGCGAGCCCCTATGAATTCTGGGCTATTATCCCTTTATTCTGGGAAGTTACTGCTCTTAGGAGCCTCAGGATTATGTAGGATACGGGACTTGCCGGCGGGAGCGTAGGCAGACGCATCTACACGGCCATGTTGCTAGGCCACCCCCATGCTGACTGTCTCTGCAGTACAACTTGTGAACCTGGTATTGAAACCACATGCATCATCGCACCGTGAACAAAGAGACCTGTCCCTGGTGAACATTACAGCAGTTCCAATTCCTGAAGGAATAGTGTGGGACAGGGTATTGTATGATGTGTATGGTCCTACTGAACTTTTACAAATTCCGTATTTGTTTAGAATTGGGATATTGAGACAGTGCATAAGTTATTTGAAGATCTAGAACAATCAACTGTATTTTCTTCTGATGAATTGTATAATGGTGCATCTAATTATTTATTTATTTATTTATATAGCGCTACATTCATCCCAACGGGATATCACGGCGCTGAGGAGGCGAGATCTGGTGCTGAAAAGAAGGACAGGAGGAAGTAAGGATCTGCTTAGGTGGGAAATAAATGTGTTTTTAATTTTTTTCTGAAGGTATTATAGTCATTGATGAGTCGAAGCTCGACTGGCAGCCCATTCCAGTGTAAGGCCGCGAGGTGCGAGAAGGTGCGTACCCCGGTTTTAGCCTTTTTGATCCTTTTTGATTCTGCAAGCGCAAGATGCTGTGACCGTAAGCATCTGGAAGGGGTGTAGAATCGGATTTTATCTTGGAGAATTTTGGGACCGATGCGGTGTAGTGCCTTAAAGGTATGCCCCAGGAGCTTGAATCGTGCTCTTTGGCGCACCGGCAGCCAATGAAGTTGTTTCAGGCATTCAGTAGCTGAGCTTAGTCTGCCCTAATTGCAGACCAATTTAGCTGCAGCGTTTTGTACTACCTGGAGACGTTTAAACAGGTAGTCTGGCATGCCCACAAACAGGGCATTACCGTAGTCCATTCTGCTAACAAGCAATGCTTGGGTAACTGTCCTCCTATCTTCCAAAGGGATCCATGGAAAAAGCCTTTTTAGGAGTTTTAGCAAGGCGAAACTTTTCCCGCAGAGGGTCCGTACGTGATCCTGCATGGATAGTTTGTCATCCATGAGGACGCCCAAGTTCTTAGCACACCTCTTGGGCTCTGGAGCGTGTCCTAAAGAGTGGGGCCACCATGAAGCGTCCCAAATGTGGTGGGCTCCACCGAAAAGCAGGATCTCAGATTTGTCTGCATTAAGCTTGAGGCAGTGATCGGACATCCAGGCTGCCATTTCAGTAAGGCAGTCGTTAAGCTTGGTCCTTGTGCTCACGTGGTCATTACCAATGGCTATTGTTAATTGCGTATCATCCGCATATGAGCAAATATCGAAGCCCCATTTAGAGCCAATTTTTGCCAGTGGTGAAACATAAGCATTAAAAAGGGTTGGGCTAAGAGAAGCTCCCTGGGGGACACCACAGCTCAGAATTTTTGGTTTGGAAGAAAAAGCGCCCAGTTTTACTGTTTGTTTCCTGTTGCTGAGGAATGAATTGAGCCATTGGAGTGCTTTGGCATGTATTCCTTTTCCGTGGAGGTTGCGAAGTAAGAGCTGATGGGAGACCGTGTCGAATGCTGCCGACAGGTCCAATAGGATCAGGGCAACTACCTAATTACGGTGATATGTTCTGTTATCAACACTATGGTCACCATTTTTTGCATAAAGCAAGTATCCCACGTGCCATTTATAATTACACCCAATGGGAACACTGCCCAACACCACCAAAAGGTAGTTCAAAAACGTATGCACAGAAGTTTGCTTATTTTTCTGATTTTGACACATCAGACCCTGCCTCATATCTTTATAGGCTTGCACCTACACCTGAAAAGAAAAATATTCTAACAACCACCAAGCTGATATACTCTGCTTCTTTTCTTTCCCAGCTGTCTGTACAGGGTTTCCACTTTTGGAAAGACATAATAGATACAAAATCTGTTTGGGGGACAAAAGATTGGCAGATTCAGGGAACTGAGGCATTGTTTGGAGCATTCCTAATACCACATCAAATGATTTTCCTGAACAAAACTGTGCAACAGATATGTTTTGAAATGGCCAGGATGAAGGATTTGAATACACCACAAATTTACATATTTGCACGTTTTAACAGTTGGTAGCACTACACACGCTACCATGAAGATACACTAGATGCCATGCTACGTAACGGCTCCTACAATTCATCAGATCCCAATTGGTTTGGCCTTTGGACACAAATGGGTGTCCAGATTCCTGGGTAGCACCGAAGGGTTTAAGATCAATAGACCTGACCAACGATATATACAATCTGAACATTCGGGTGGTGACATCATACAGTGTTGGAAAGTTACGCCTTGATTGGCTAAAGACATCGACACTGTCTGTAGGTGAAACAACACTTGTCCCTTCTGGCTGATGACCTGGATCTCATGGATTTCTTGTTAGGTCCCCAGAGCCCACGTCAAAAGCCCTTCTTATATGCCACATACAATGAACTATGGAAAGTTTCTCCACAGAAAGCTGCTGAGAGGCTGTGCGAGATTGATAGGATTAATCTAGAAAAGGCTTTGGCAGAAGTTGATAATGGCATGACCACGTTATTCTCTAGAATATAATCATTGGGCAACATAGTATCTTCTGCAATTGATATAATGCAGCAGGACATGTCTATTTTACAACATGGACAGTCACAACTTTGGTCCATTGTGTTATTAAGCTGGAAACTTCAAACAATATGTTCTGGTCATGTGTCATGGCATTGTAGTAACACTTCCAATCTGTTTTCTTCATATAATCTAACTGAAAGACAGATATCAATGGCACTGAGAGATGAAAAGTATACCATGTTGCACATTGAAAAGTTAGATCAATTACCTTTCACAGTTGCTGAGACGCCTTCCACGGATTGGTTAATCCATGAATATATCACCCTACCAGTCACAACTTTCCAGTTTAAATATTGTCCACCATTCAGACAGTTTTCAGAGTTATTCCATCATTTATACACTCCATGCTGGGAAGCATTTTTGGAGGTCTTCCGCTTACCCTTCTTCTTGTGCCTGGGATTATAATTTTAATGTTTCTGCTCCACAATGGATGTCCCAGTTCTAAATGGAATGGAGAAAGCACTGCCAGTGCTGCAACGCCGTGAGCACATGATACACTGTTTCGGCACACCTTGGCTTCGAGAACTGAATGAGCATTGGTTCTTATCGTTCAGGCCTGTATGGCCTCACTGCGCACAACCTGTATTCTGCTGCCTGCTGTGCAGTCATGAATGCATAATGGATTCTGTCTTGGATCGTCTTTGGTTGCGCCATTGGACATTGAGGTACTGATGGACCCTCTGAAGGCCTATGGGTATAGTTGTCCCCAATGTATTCCATTACTGCTGAAAGCATTCTTCTAGCCACCCTGAGATGCTTTGGCTCCACGCTGCAATGAACACAAGGAGTATTCTCCTGGCCTCGCTACTTTGTCACTATGCCGCAGCTTATACAACTACCTTTTTTATGGTCCCAGCACCATTGGGCCTGTTACTTTGGAACTTTATGTGGTTAAATTAACTCTCTCTATGCATCAGCACTGAAGAAGTCGAGGTGTCACATGCCTATCGACGAAACACGTGTTGGCTGAACTGTCTTATGATGGCTGAGCAATCCTACTTTGGTTGGAATTTCTTCATTGGCTGTGTGAACTTCAACTGATTTCAAGTGAAGATTTATGGATAACACCACCTTTGGCTCGAACGGATGAATTGGATTAAAGTGAACTTTACAGTGTCAACTGAGGGATTGAATAATTGACATTTCTTAACTTTTGAGTGCTCAGATTAGATTTATAATCCTAGTGAATTGGATACCGGCTCTGCGGATCGCTTACAGGATGTGGTCCTTCCCTCGGTGGCTGCCGTGGGGACTGGATGGAACCACCTTTGCTCTATAAACTTGCTTTGAGGTGCACTTCTGGGAACGTTGTCTGCGGTTGCTGGATACAGCAATGTTGTGACTACCACTCGGATTACATAAACAATTGGCTATTCCGTTTTGATGGGAACTATTTGGCCTGTTCTTTAAGCAAAATGAAGCAAAATGATGATGTGTTTTCTCTCTCTCTCTCTATCACCTTACTTCTAGGCACCTTGGCTTTCTGCGTGCTTGGTATTTCAAACTATATGTTTTTAAGAAGTTTATTTCAGAGATTGACTTTTGGCTATTTTAGAGTGATTTTAGATTTTACAACTTTTAACACTTTTAGATGGACAGCTGTTTTTATATAGCTTTTTAGGTCAACCCTTAGCATGAGGAGTGGGTGTTATGTGCCCAGGGTTAGGCCCATGCACATTTTCCTGCATTGTCCTCTTTTTGCACCTTTAACATTTTCCTGTGACCTTTTGCACATATTTGTGTGTGTGACAATGTTGGATTAGTTTCTCTGAAACAACTTTGCTTATACATTTTGCTTCGCGCAACATTATCATTATGCCTCGAACACAGAGTACAAGCCCATTACGCACGTTGTACAAATGTCATTCTATCTTCATCCACGGGGCGACAGGACTATCTACATATGCATAACAATGCTAATCTGCATATACATCGCAAGGATGCTTTTTATTATAAATAACTAACCATTTCCAGGGGTTAGCCAGAGCAGACACTTCTGCTGACATCGAGAGGTCCCTGCATGCCGAGGCTTTGCCAAGCAGTAGCCTAGCATCTCCATGAGGGGTGTCCAGTTTGTGACCAAGACGGGGTCCTACATTCTATACCTCGAGGTAATGGGGTTAGGTCATCCCGTGGGGGGATTCTTGGCTACACACACATACACTCTAAACGCACATAGAGTAGGGATTGCATAGTAGAAGCACGCCTGATTATTACCTTGTTTTATATGCCTGCATATATACACTGTTTTAGCACTATGGTTGAACTATACCTCTAATTTACTCTTTTGGTGCTCCTAATCACTTTTATATGCTTCTGTCTACTGATTATTGCAACACATGTATTCTATACAAGAATAATGTTGCTTCAATAAATATATTGAAAATGTCCTGTTGTGTATTCTCTGTATGTTTCTCTGGGAAGTGGAGTACACGAGTGACTGAGCGTAAGGGTTCTAGATCTATTACCACGATCCCATAGGGTTCAGGGTTGTCATGTTGAGTAGTTGCCAAAAACAATTTGCTCCCTGTTTAGAGCAGGGGGCTTGTGGTGGCACTGTGAGCTAGTTGGTCTCTAGGCCAACATATACTACGGGGGTACATGGAATCAGTCTAAGCACCTTACCCAAAGTTTATGTTGTCCACAAACGCGCAAATCCTATGGATTAGTGGAAACTACACTACACCACCCCACTCCAATTCACCCCACACTAATCCAATCCAGCCCAATCTAATCTATCCCACTTCTATCCAATCTACCTCACTCCAATCCAATCCACCTCACCCCAATCCAATATTGTCCACTCTCTCCCAGTCCACCCCACTGACATCCAAACCACCCCACTCCAATCCAAAACAATCTGCCTCACTCAAATCCAAAACAAACTGCCCCTCGCCAATCTGACCCACTCCAATCCAAAACAATCTGCCCCAAGCCAATCTGCCCCACTCCAATCCAAAACAATCTCCCCACTCCAATCCACCCACTCCAATGCAAAACAAACTGCCTGCACTCCAGTACACCCCATTCCAATCTGCCCTCTCCAATCTGCCCCACTCCAATTCATCCCATTCCAATCCAATTCACCTCGCCCCAATCCTCCACTCCATCCCAATTCACCCCACTCCAATCCACCACAATCCACCCCACTCCCACTCCCTCTCCAATCCACCCCACTCCAATCCAGTCCACCACAGTCGACCCCACTCCAATCCAAAACAATCTGCCCCACTCCAATCCAAAACAATCTGCCTCATGCCAACCTGCCCCACTAAATCCAAAACAATCTGCCCCACTCCAATCTGTCCCACTCCAACCCAAGACAATCTGCCCCACTCCAATAGGCCCCAATTCTATTCAAAACAGTCTGCCCTACTCCAATCCAAAACAGTCAGCCCCACTCCAATCCAAAACAATACGCCCATCTCCAATCCAATCCTCCCCAAACCAATCTAATCCACCCCAATCCAGGCAAATCCAATCTATCCCACTCCAATCCACCCCACTCCACTCCAATACACCCCACCCCAACCCAATCCACCACACTCCACCCCAACCCACCTCAATTCAGTTAACCCCATCCAATCAACCTCAATCCAATCCACCCCACTGCAGTCCAATCTACTCCACTCCAACCTAGTCCACACCAATCCAGTGCACCCCACACCAATGCAGTCCACACCAATCCAGTGCACCCCACACCAATGCAGTCCACCCCACTCCATTCCATCCCACTCTATTCATCCCATTCTATTCCATCCCATTCCAATCCACCCCATTCCAATCCACCCCACTCCACCGAAACTCACTTCAGTCCACCCCACCCCACTTCAGTCCACCCCAACCCAATCCAATCCAGCTCAATCCAATCCACCCCAACCTAATCCAGTTCACCCTACCCCTATCCAATCCACTTCAATCCAATCCACCCCACTCCAATCCAATCCACCCCACTGCAATCCAATCTACTCCAACTCCAATTCACCCTATTCCACCCCAATCCATTCCACTCCACTCCAGTCCACCCCACTCCAATCCAATCCATCCCACTCCAATCTACCCACTCCACCCCAATCTACCCCACTCCAGTCCAGTCCACCCCACTCCAGTCCAGTCCAATCCACCCCACCCCATTTCAATCCACCTCACTCCAATCTAGTCCACACCATCCTGTCCACCCCACTCCACTGCAGTCCAATCTAATCTACCCCACTCCAATCCACATCAAGCCAATCCACCTCACCCCATTTCAATCCACCCCACTCCAATACAATCTGCCCCCTCCAGTCCAGTCCAATCCACCTCCCTCCACTCTAATTCACCCCACTCCCTATTCTAATCCAATTCAGTCCATCCCAATCCACTCCACCTCACCCCATTTCAATCCACCCCTCTCCAATCCAATCCACCCCATCCAGTCCACTCACTCCAATCCACCCCACTCAATCCAAATGACTCTACCCCAATCGACTCCACCCCACTACCTCAATCCACACCAACCCACTCTGCCCAATTCCACCTCACTCCACTCTGCGCCACTCCCCTCTATGTCACTCCACTCTATGACAATGCACTCTATGACACTCTTTGCCAGTGAACCACTGAACTCTACTCCCCTCTACTCAACTCTATGACATTCTACTCCCCCTGCGACACTCTACTCCAACAAATCCAGTTTGCAACACTCTACTCCCCCCACTCTATGATGACACTCCACGCTACTAACTTTTAGCCATGCTGAACAGCAGCTACACTGGTCTACAACATGGCAAAAACACATGGCCAAAGCCAATAGCTCTTGTATAGGCAAGACCTATTGACTTTGCCAATGCTGGTTAGATCTGGCTTTGATCCTTGCCCGCACGCAACTGACTATAAATTGGTAGTCCGTCCAAGGTCCTGATGTATACCGATGGTGGCTAGAGTTGGCAAAGTGGGTGGACTGCGAAAGGGAGGCTATTTACAGGGAGGAGGCTCAGGGTGAGGAAGTTGCAGATTTTACCCGCTTGGGATGCTGTCTTGTTAGTGTGTCTGTGAGCTGTGTGTTTTTTAGGTGAGTCCCCTTCCGGTGGATCCTCTCCGGCTACAGAGGCTAGGGCAACGGGCCCGACCCTGGGAGCCTCACCTTGGCACCCTCTGGTTCTATCTGCCTTCTTGCTCTGATCGTTTCCACTGTTGTGGGTAGGGGACCAGGGGAGACGTGCCTGGTTGGTCTATTCAGAAGGGGAGATAACAGTACACTGCTCCAGTAATGTGAGAAATGTGTCCCTGAGGGCTCACAGGTCACCCTATTGTGATGCATCTCATCTGATGGGCATGATAATGCTGTTCTTGCCAATGATTATATCCCATTATGTTAATAGAATGCTTTTGTCCTATCTCTGTAATGCCCGCCAGCAATTATGGTAGTGTATAATTTGGTGTGTTGTGTTGTTTTGAAAAATGTAATAAAAATATTTATAAATAAACAACTGGAATGTATGTTTGACCAGAGAAAAAAAAAGACAACATTAACACTTGTTACATCTTGAATGTGTACCATGCTTTTATAGGAACTCGGGAGTGAGTCCTTTTTCTTCACTTGGCAACTCATAGCATATGAAAATCACATTTAAAAATCCGATTTTTGTTTTACATAAATTCATTTTGTAGCTTGTACTCACAGGTATCGTGACTATTTTGTCTATATATCACAAATACTCTTTTAACTGGTCATCAGTTATAAGTAGCCATAATTTAATAATGCATGCTAAGAAGACACCTGACACTGCCTCCGTCGTCTCCATCTGGCCTTAGCACACCGCCATTTGCTCACCCCTTATTTGGCACTTCTTCTCGTCAATTTCGAGAAGGCCTTTGATTTGGTGGACTGGCAGTACCTGGGCGACGTGCTGGTGGAGATGGGTTTCGGCCCACACTTTCGCAACCTGGTGAAGGTTCTCTACGCCCGGCCCTAAGCACGGGTACTAGTTAATGGGGTGCTATCAGAGGCATTCCCCATTCGTAGAGGAACGAGGCAGGGGTGCCCCCTCTCGTCCCTGGCGATCCTGATTCGGTCGGAGGACCACATCCATGGATGGGAGTGGCCTAACTCGGAAGTGGACAAAATTGCCCTGTACGCAGATGATGTTTTGATTTTCCTTGCGGAACCGGTTCTATCCGGCCCTCATTGTCTCCGGGTACTACATTCCTTTGGGCAGGCCTCCGGCCTTCGACTTAATCCCAGTAAGTCAGGCCTGGTCCCCCTACATTGAGCGAGGGACTGCTATGACTGGCAAACCACAATACCCCTCAGGCGACAATCATTCAAATACTTGGGGATCTGGGTCGCCCTGCTCCCCGAGCTTGCCTGGTCCCTCAACATAACTGTGCTGGTGAAAAAGGCGAAGGAAGACCTCTGCAAATGGCAGACGCTCCCCCTAAATCCCCTAGGGAGGGTCGCCCTGTTTAAAATGATGATTCTCCCCAGATTTCTTTACGTCCTTCAAAACACCCCCTTCTGCTTCCCACGGGCTTGGTTTCGGGAGCTGGACGGTGCAGCCACCAAATTCCTCTGGGGGGGTCGGAGATCCCGCATAGCTCTAACCTGCTGCCGGATCCCACCCTTCGACAGGGGCATGGGGATGACCAATTTATATTTATATTACTTGGCGACCCGCCTCCTCACATTGCATGATTGGTTCAACGGGGGATGCTCTGATCCGGCCTACAGGCTCAAGCTGAGCGAGCTGGGCCTACCCCGAACTCAATCTATGATGTACGGAGGGTCCATACCTTACACTTTACCGGGGGTGACACGCACTGTGCTTCTGGCCTGGCGGGCATCACTGCGCCACACCCAATGGACACATAAATTAACCCAACACACGCCTCTCTGGCACAGTACTTGGCTCAGGGAGGTTAGTGGGCTGAAGGGATTTCGATCTTGGGACCTTATAGGGATCTCCCAGCTCGGGGATGTGTGGGGGCAGCGACCACATACGCTCCTTCCAGGACTTACAATCCAGGTATTCCCTACACCCGTCACAATTCTACAGGTACCTGCAGCTGCGTCATGCTCTCCACTCGCACATATCAGACGGCACAGCAGTATCAGAATACAATCCACCGGAGGCGCAGATTATGCTGGGGAACCTGGGGAAGGGGGGCATCTCACGAATTTACCGTACATTAACCAACAACACCCCAACCACACTCGACCGGCTCAGAAGCCGGTGGGAGGAATGGGTGGGTCCACTGGAGGAGGAGGATTGGAGGAATGCACTAATGGCGCCTAAGATGGTCACTGCATCGGCTAGACTCCGCCTGATTCAACTGTACTACTTTCACGCCGCCTACTTGACCCCTGCGCGCCTTCACAGGCAGGCCTATATCCAACTGCCTCCTGTACGCACTGTGGCCAAGACCAGGCGGATTTCTTCCATATGGTCTGGGCATGTCCCCAGCTGGCACGATTCTGGGGGGGCATTGAAGAGGAACTCACGGAAGTCTTGGGTTGGGAAGTCCCCCATGACCCACGGCACACGCTCCTGGGGATCACAGATGGGCTGGATAGGTCCAGAAACAAGAAGCTGTTTTTTAACACGGCTATGGTTGTAGCCAAGTGGGACATAGCCGCCAACTGAAAACGTCCTACTCCGCCTAGCCTCAAGAAATGGCGGGAGGGGGTAGACTGGTGTGCTACACAGGAAAAACCTATGTATGAAGCGCGGGGATGCCCGAAGAAATACCGCAGGGTGTGGGGCAAATGGTTGGGTACTGTGGCTTAAATTTGTGTAGCCTGCTAAATGTTTGTACCATGTAAGACTTTACGGGGTCAAGCGGGAAAAAGGTTAATCATTCAATCGAGTGGGAATTGTTGATCCTATTGTACTGTGCTATATTGCTGGTTTTTGTTACCATGTCTAAAAATCAATAAAATTGTTTATCAAAAAAGAAGACACCTGGCTTTTTTTTACCCTTGTGGCAATGAAGTGAAACCATGTATTTTTTAAAAACCATCAAAGTGTACAAAATCCATGCATTTCGACAATTTCATTCTTAATTAAAATATTCAGTAATAAAGCTCCATATAAATACCATCATAAAAGTAATAATTTTAAAATAGAGAATAAAACAATAAAAATGCATACATTTCATTAGGTAACTTCACAGCCACAAGGTCGAATAAACGTTCTTAAAAATGAGTAAAAGATGAGTAAGTTGTAAAGTGCAAAAACAATTGACCATATTATTCTAAGTGCAAGCTCCTCCTAGCATGCTTTGCACTTTAAGGTCATATTAGCAGTCACTTACTGGCATAACAAACATATAGACATCCTAATCAGCCTGGATCACAAAATTCTGGCGTCTAATCCAGAAGTTTAATAAAAAAACAGCTTACAGTGAAAACTATAGAATCAGAGGTTTTGGTCGTCAAGATTCTGTAAGCCACCCAATATTGTCTGATTGCTAAATTCAGGCACATTGGTCGTATCCACCTCCTGCGAATTAGATGATATTCGGTGCAGAAAAACAATATGTTCCTCTGATTCTTGTGCTGAGCCACATGCAGGACAAGTTACAGATGCTGGACCAATGGCCTGGTGATGGAAAGTCCTTAAAAGTAAGCATCCCAAACGAAACCTGACAGACAAACCTTTTGCTAAAGGTGGTGAGATCAGATCCAAAAAAGGCTCAAACTTAGGACAGGGCTTGAAATATAAAAACTGATTTGTTAAATGACCGTTGGTCGTTCTCACAGCATACCATTCTACCACGTACGCCCAATATTTAACATGTACTCTAATCAATTCCTCTTTATTAGCCTTCGCTGGACTGTCCCACAGGCTCGGCATTTCAAACAACCTACACCAATTAGCAACATGTTTAAGCCATGGTAATTTTTGGCGCCACTGATCATTAGGATCTCCCATAATGACTCGCATAGTCATTTAGCTCAGGCGTGGTCGACAGCCGCAGCCAGTGCATTCGAGGTTTTAACAAAGCCACATCCCCAATTCTCTTGATCCCTAGATCAAAAAATAATGGGGGTCATATGAGTGCCAATTGGTACAGAAACAAGAGATCTAACATAGATGTCTTCACACACCGTCAATTTGTGGGTATCAATGTAGCCCCAGACCTCAGCACCGTAAAGGGCGGCGGTTTGGCCTTTCGCACGGTAAACCTCCCATGCAGGGGTCAACAGCCGTGCCTGTGACTGTTCGTGAAATCTCAGTATAGACTTGGACTTATGGCATAAAGTAGGGTAACTTTTGTCAAGTTGCCATTCCCATTCAAGCGAGTCAGTCAGCCTTATTCCCAGGTAGTCAAAAACTCTTCACCCTCTCAAGGGGTTTATCTGCGATCCTGACTGCTTGTGAATTTCCCTTTCCTTTCCCAAAAAACATACATTTTGTTTTTCAACATTACGTTCCACGCCCCTTTGCTTACCGAAGGCCAGAAATGTATCTAGTAGATTTGGAGACCTATTGGTGTTGTGGAAATAAGTAAGGAGTCATCGGCGAAAAGTAGGTTCGGTATTTTCTTTCCATTCAAGAGAGGAGAGCATTTCTACAATTCATGAGCATATTGGGCACTTCATTAATGTACAAAGAAAACAGTGTAGGCGCGAGTATGCATCCCTGGCGCATCCCGCGATCTTACTGGTTAGTTCACCCTGTTTTCCCTAATGTACCTGGGCATAGTTGTCCTCATGCATTCTTGCCATCAGATTTATCAGATTACCCGGAACTCCCATGACAAGCATTACTCTCCATAGCTTCTCATGGGGCACAAGATCGAACGCAGCCCTCATATCAATGAACTCTTCATATCATTTTTGTTTCTTTAACAGCCCATACTTCCATGAAAGTAGTGTAAACCTAAAAGCCTGATCACAGGTGCTTATCTTAGTTCCAAAGCCCGCCTGGTAGGAGGATAGAATCACATTTTTGTCCATCCAGGCTTGCAATTTATATAAGACTTGCCTTGCGAAGACGTTTTGCAGATTATCGATTAAACTAATTGGCCTGTAGTTGGAGGGGACTGAGGCATCTCCTTTCTTATATATAGTAATTATCTCTGCCCCTTTCCAAGTTTCTGGGATATCTCCCCCAACTGATATGTAATTAGACAAAAGGTTTATATAGGGAGCCCACACCATAGGTTCAGATTTATACAAATCGCTGGGTATCCGGTCGGGTCCAGGGGCTTTTGCTGCTTTCAATCTGTTGATGGTTGATAGAGTGTCATCTAGACTAACAAGCATTGGCATAGCCAATAGGTCTCGCCTTTGGGACCTTATAAGTGTTTAGTTACCCAGCACAATATCCTTGGTGCAACAACATCAACTGTAGCATGGCTAAACACTTACAAGGTCCCAAAGGCGAGACCTATTGGCTATGCCAATGCTTGTTTAAACTAGCAGTTGTCCTCTTTTCTATGGTGTCTACATATGAAATTGTGAACTTCTGCCATAATCATTTATCTCTTTGGTGTATATTGTCAATCCAAGTGAGACTTCCTTTGCATTCCTGGTTTTGATTGAAAGCAGACTTGGAATTGTTCCTTGTGTGATTTCTTAGACATTATGATGGGGTAAAAGTAGGTCTGCCATGTGCTGACTGCCCCAGCTCTGCTGATCTTTCAGAGGCACTGACTTACCAGGAAGTCTTTGGATTTTCCTGAATGCTAGTCCACTTGCAAGTTCTATACTGTTTCATAATCACAATACGAACTCGTTGTTTGCATTTTCCATCAAGGCAAAAGGTGAGAGAGGCATCTCTCGTCTCGGAAGGCCGAGCCAACTCTGCAAATCAGCGCATTTCCTGAATGTAGCATGAACGGTGTAAAGCAGCCAGAAGCACATAAACTTCTGATTGTCTTCTATTGGTTCCAGAAATGGGGAGAATCCATGGTTTTAATAGATCCTAACATTTTTTGAAAGAATAATTCCCAGAATTCATTTATCCGGTTAAAAATAAGCAAAACCTCGGTGCAAGGTAAAAAAAAAAAAAAGCACTCGAGGAAAAATGAAACCATGTCCGCATGGACGCGAGTATTTCTGTGCTGGGGAAAAAAGGAAATTAAATCAGCAGTTTATTTATTAAGAGACATATGTTTGCTTGTTTTAAAGCACGCTTACCCAAAGCCTTTGCAATGCCTTATCCAAGAAACAAAACACACACTGGAAAATAAATAACATAAGAGTCAGGAGAAGAGAAGAGTGTAAGCACAGAATTGAAAAATCACTGTAAAGGATGTAGTTCACACCTTCCCCTGTCATTCCCTGACCTTTTAGCCTTGCAAATTGCTTTGTGCCAATGCTGTGCCGCATCAGAAAAAAAGAAAAAACAACATTTGTTTGCAGATATTGATCAGCATTAGCAAAAACAACAAGCATTGGCCGCGCGGCCGTAAAAGTAACGCCGCGCGGCCGCAAAATGAAATAAGAATTTAAAAAAAAAGCGAGTGGTGACGCGAGTTGTGCGCACGCGCGATGAGAAAAAGTGCTGTGCACATCGCGCGCGCTTTTGCGCGTAACCGCACGCTGGTGGCCGCTTTCGGAGCACTTTCAAAAGCCCCTTACTAAAGTCTCGCAGAGCAGCGCATGCGCGCTGGCTCAGCGAGACCTAAAAACGAGCCCGGTATTACTAGTGTCGGGGAAAGAAGAGGGTCTGGAAGTTGGGGTTAATGCCCATAACCTCTATAGTGCTAGTATCCTCATCCCTACCATACAGCACAGAAAAGTGACGATCCCACTTCTCTGGCTGTATGTGGTACCGAGGAGTCATAACACTATCTAAACTTCCATGTGCAATGATATGCCAAAAAGGACAATTATCATTGCACCTTGCTGCTAGTAGTAGATCTTGCCAGTTTTTATCAACCCAGTCTTGCTTGGCGCTAGCAAGCACAGCTTTGTATCTGTGTCGCGCCAAAGCTGTACCCAATGACAACATTCACTAACTGCTCTCTTCAAGGCCCTTTTTGCTAATTTGCACTCAGGATTGAACCAATTGTGGTTACTTCCACCAGTAAGTTTCTTTTGAGGCTTTTTTTTTTTAGAGAATACCACTTGTAAAGCCTCATAGAATTCCCTATGAGCTGTTAATATTAGCCCCCGTGATAAGTCGGCACTTTCCAGAACAGGAAACGCACAAATAACTCATAAATCTTTGAGTACCTGTCATTATCAGTGAGAACCCTGGGCCAGTAAACTCTTCTAAGATTGTTAGCTAAGAGGGGCTCCCGTGCTGTTGAAACGTGATTTAATTAATTTCTTTTGAGAAGAGCACCCCCCATATTTAAGAGCAGAGGGTTATGGTCACTATCAGACCTCAAAATAATTACCATGTCTTCTATTAGAGGCAAAATTCTAACATCAACCAAGATGTAGTCAATAACACTGTAGCTGGAGCCCCGCTTGAAAGTGGGCTACCTGCTCAAATCTGAGTGAGTCCTCCCGTTACAAGCCCTTAGGCTCCTTTCCATCACTATAGATGCAAGCTGAAGAGTTACAGTAGTAGAACGGTGGCTGCCGGTTCTCAATGCTATGTTTGGTATACCCCAAATCTCATCCTCCTCTTCGAATAAAATATTCAATAGGGGGGATGGTTCAAAGGAAACATTAAAATCCCTGGCCACCAGAATCTTAGAACTATTTTCATATACACCAATTAGGTCATCTAACAAGGTCAGTACCAGAGACTCATTGCCTGGGGATACATACCTTGCATAAATGTTGAGCAGAATCAGGATTAAACCTGGTGGAAATGTAAGCTGGATCGTCATTATATTGGCAGAGTTAATTAATAACTGTTTGTGTACAGGTAATATTATTCTTCACGAAAATGACCAAGCCCCCACTAGCTCTATCTGATTTCCCCAGAGCAATAGCTTCAACGCTGTAAGTAGAATAGTCATTAATAAACAGCCTATCCACAGCCCATGTCTCTTGGAAGATACAAATGTCATTTCTCTCAGCAAAAGCAAACCAGCTAGGATCGTAAAGTTTAGAATGAATCCCTGCCAAATTCCAAGAGATCATAGACATACCTGAACATGCCTCATTGTTTTTCGTAGTTACACTTCTGGAGGTCCCTGATTCATAATAACACACTACGTCTAGGTTAGGGTCAGAATTTCTAACAGCTAGATCTAGATTAACTAATTTGGGAGGACTACTATCAAAAGAAACAGGTGTGGTTATAGTCAAGGGAGGTGTCAAAGTAGAAGAAGCATTAGGTGCAGTAGACCCATAATAGGGAGATGCTTCAGCAATAGTTATAGTTTGCCTTTGAGGGATAAGTGCATCATAATTTGGATTGTTTTCTAGAGATGTATCAGCAACGCTACTAGCAAAAGTAGACCTTGGTATGAGCAACGCCTTAGCTGAAATCTGCCTTGGACGATGAGAATTACCAACTAACAAAGTTGTATGAGAGGTGTTAGAAATAAGATTACGGCTGGCTTTGCCCATTAGTCAATGAAGACTAAAATTAAGTTGTGTTTTTTCAACATTGCTGCGGCGAAGCTAAATCAAAGAGGCACTATCCAACACTGGCACATGCTCACAACTATAATCCTCGGATGTTAAAGTCAAGGTAGATGGAGGAGAATTAGTAGGATTGCTAAATCAATCTACGTCTGCCAACAATGTAGGCAATCTTTCTCCTTGCCGGGTATTTGGTAGTGAATCGGTTCCTAGTCTGCAGTATTTAAACTGAATACATGAGTTACTTGGTGGGTTAAACTTAATATCTAGGGCCACCAAATTGTCCACCAACCCCACATCCTTTAGCGTTAGCTCAACCATATCATACATTGCATTTGCAGTGGGGCTCCTGCGGGCAATGAGAATGTCTTCCCGGATTATCGAACAGCAGCCCCTGATGTGCCTAATCCAATGCGTGACTTTGTAGATAAGCTAGTCTTCAGACTCAAATTTCACGTACGGCAGCAGCTTCGGGACCTTAACCATTGCAACTTTATTTTTAAGCATATTGTTCCCCCTAGCCTCGTGTGCAACAGGCCTTTGACTCCAACCCGTGGTAGTTCTGCCAAATGGGACTCTATTGTTCCCAGAAGTATTCAATGACTGTGCAAGGTGATTATTAATCATGGGGTTACACCAATTGGACTGTGGTACGTAGCCTGGATTAAACTGAGAATAGATCATATGTCTCAAAGACCCGTAACCTTCGCTCAATACCACTTGTGGACAGGAAGTATCAAATAAAGATTTTAGCTGCTGGACAGGGGGTTTGGTTGTAAGTGGCAGCAATTAAGTCTGGGTAATAGGTGGATTAGTATCTCTAACCAGCTTAAGCTTGCTTATTGTAGAGGATAATTTGCAAATGACAGATTTTAGCTCCCCCACCTCAGCTTTCAACTCCATAATCGAGGTAATACAGTCCGCACTTGGAACAGTAGAAGGAGCCAACGGCATAACTTCAGGGACAGGTTTGCTAAGAACAGGAAAAGAAGGGGATTCTTCGGTCGGTTCCGATAATGGTGAGAACCGATTACTGCAAAGTAGAATATCCCCCAAAGGAATCGGAAGAGGTGGAGTAGTCACAGCCGAGCTAGGTGACCTGCTCTGAGCTCCAGCAGCAGACACTGATACAGACTGTTTCCCAGATTTTCCAAACATACTCTGTATTTAGGGTTGCTGTGAGATTTTAGTGTTTGGAGATAGGGGATCCAAGTTAGATGGAACATCCTGAGACTGTGATGAGTCAGAATTAAGCAGATCTTTGCATTCAACCAGAAGATTGTCAATTCGATCAATGAAACAATTGCCCCAGCAGATTTTAATGTTTTTTTTTAGATTATTTTGTTTTTGCAGTGCCATTTGACCCTTCCGCTGCCTTCCTTTTACCCATGATTAAAAAGAAATAAAAGAAAAAAATATCACAGGAAAAACAAATAATTA
Source organism: Calotriton arnoldi (assembly GCA_963921515.1). Taxonomy (NCBI): domain Eukaryota; kingdom Metazoa; phylum Chordata; class Amphibia; order Caudata; family Salamandridae; genus Calotriton; species Calotriton arnoldi. The sequence goes on from CAWUFW010003621.1 coordinate 1,386,653, forward strand.
ATTAATATGCAGCTCGATTGAACCGAAAATTGACAACCCCACTACCTCAGTAGAAAAATAATCTCCACTCTTATCAATAGGAAAGTAATAGAGGGGCAGGGTGGAGGCAAGATGGCGACACATAGTGCCGCGGGTGCCGGCTCCTACCTGAACTCCCGATCCCTGGTGCTGACGACGGGGAATGGTGTCCTTTTAGAACTGTGGACCTGGATTGTCAGAAAGTGGACTGGACGCGAGGCTATCATTGATTACAAAACCACTAGCGTTTTGTAGGCCAGGTGGGTGTTTCTGACTGTCTCCATGCGGCAAGGCTTCGGCTCCTGGAGAATCCGCACCGGCATCAGAGTGCTAGCCAGGTGTGTGAACGGAGCGGTAATGGTGCAGAAAACCACTAAATTGGCCTGCGATGAGGCGGAGAGCACTGGCTCCGGCTTCCGGATGGGAGCAAGTACAGTGAGCATAGCAGGAGCACCCAGACGGCTAAAGTAAGATCGAGGTGGAGGCAGCATTGGAACTCGCAGCGAGACTGGAGCAGCCAAAGCAGGAGGGGCTGCAACAACTAATGCACAGATTACAGAAGTGAAGATAAAACACGGATGGCTCCACAAGCGGTAATAACGGATTTTATATCTGCTACTCGGCTGAGCACTGGGTCTTCTGGACTAAACGATCCTGGTAGGAACACACAGGAAATTAATGAGAGCGATGACCCTCCAGGCTGTAGAGGTAAGACCTCTCAAGAGGCTGTTTAAGTTTAAGTTCAAAAGAGATACAAACTGACTCTGCAATTGCTCCTAAAATAGAGGGCTGGATGATACTGCGGGCGAGTGAAACAACTGTAGCTATTCACTCAGGAGAGTCCCCCCAGAGAGTGTGTATCCCTGAAAAGGCAAGAAATTCTGAGCAAAGTCTGCCATCTGCCCTAAAGGCAATGGTGATCGCTAAAAATAAGGAGGGGGATACAGAGCCCAGTGGGGCAGGGGTTAACCTGGATTTATCCCATGAAGGGGTTGAAAAATTCTATTCCCTCACAGACAAATCGGAACCCTCTGATTTGAACCCTGGAACAAGTGATGAGGAGCCTAGTGACTCCCCATTGGGAGCAAGTGGTGGCAGCTTCTCCACAACACAGGGGGGCACTGTGAAACGAAAGAAGCACATGAAATCACAGAAGGCTCAAGGAAAGCAGGCAATGACTCCATCTGAAAAATCCTCTCAACCGATGGAAGCATTAAAATGTGATTATTCAAACACATGGCTTTTGGGCCAGGATGAGAGTCTGGGGAGCTGCAACATCCCTGGCACGAAGGTCCCAAGGAACATTGGGGAGGAATCGAATGAGGCCACATTAAAACTTATCTTGGAAACAATTATAGAACGTCAAGCAGATTCAAGATCTGAGGGTCGTAGAGCCAGAGTCGCTACTAAACAACTAGAAGGGACAGTCAAAAAAGTAGCCAAGTCATGTGTGGAGATTGGAGAGTAACTTAGCGCTATAGAGGACAAAAGAAGCTGAAGCATAACTGGGGAAGCTCAAAGGTCAGGTCGAGACACATGATGACCAATTGGCGGACTTATTATGGAAGATCGAAGACTTTGAAAACCGCCAGAGGCGAAACAATCTTTGTTTTCTCGGAATAAAGGAGGGGGCAGAAGGCAACGATATCAGATCCTTCATGCTAGATCTATTAAAAACCGCCTTCCCAGAACTTGTGTCTTGGAACTGGGAGACCGTAGTACAAAGGGTACATAGATACCCACTCATGCGTAGAAATCAGAATTCTTCTGGGGGATTAACCGACAGCAGACCTCGGGCAGTCTTGGTATTCTTCGGGAACTTCCATCTCCATCAAAGTATCTTCGAGAAAGCTCGGCCAGATGCCCAATGGAACTTTAACGATATTTAATTCTTTGTTCATCCTGATTTTGGACATGCCACGGTAGAGCGAAAGTGGAGGCTGAGACTACTCATAAAGCCTTTTCAAGAGGCTGAAGGCGAAGCATTTTTGTTGGCGCCAGCTCGACTGAAAACTATTGTTAAGGGGAAAATAAGGAACCTTCACCTCAGAAATACCGGCTAAAGAATATTTCATCAGTTGGGGTCCTCAGCGCTAGCTCCCCTCTATAGTTTAACAGTATGATGATAGTTTAATATATGGATTGGTGCAATTTGTTTCTTACATAATTTGTGGTATACTGGTGATATTGATTATGGTGAATTAGGCTGGGGGGAGCTAGCGGCATATGGGGAGGTTTTCAGGATCATTTATTGTTTTTCAACTTCTGTTATAAAATTCCTTAACTATTTTCATGGGGGTGTGCTTGGATGGGGGGCTCAAGGGGAGGGGGCTGGCAGATAGCATTTGCGGGAACCAACCAACAGGGCCTGGGGGGCCTGTCTGCCTCCATTGAGAGGCAATGGAAGGGCTGGTTAGGGCAGGGAGAGGGTAGGAAGGGTAGATGGGGTGGGAAGGGTAGGGAGGGGGGTTTGGGTTTGAGGGGGATGGACATGGTTTGGTTTCTCAATGGGAAGGAGGGGAAGCAGGGGAGTTGTTTGTTAATCTAAGGAAGGATAGTAAATTCTACTGCTTGATAGATGTAGAAACAGATAATAGCCTGCAGAAAATGTGGCTGTCTGGTACATTATTTCAAAAAGAACTAGGCAGGATAAGGGAATGGTCGGCTAGTCAGTTGAAGGTGCAACAAATGAATGGCTAAGAATCGTATTGCAACCCTAAATATCTGCGGCCTCAATGATAGTGGGAAAAGAGGGAGGGTAGCGCAGGACTTAAAAGCCCTAAATGTGGATCTACATTGTCTGCAAGAAACACATATGGAGCGAGCAAACACGAGGATGTTGGAGGAACTGGGTTTAAAGCTAATTGCCAATACCACCCAAGATACTAAAACTAAAGGGGTAGCAATTTTAGCTCGGAGAGGGGAGGGGGATTGTGTACGCAATAAAGTGGATAGACACGGGGCGGGGGGTTATTGTGGAATGGCGTTATGGAAAAGGCTCTTTTACTCTATGCATGATTTATTGAACGGTTCTTGATGATCCTGGTTTACTGGACTTTCTTTCAGTAGAACTGCCAGTATGGCTGGCTCCTTACATCATCTGTGGGGATTTTAACTTTAATGGATCAAGGTGTATGCAGCCTCAAATATCGAGTAACTATGCTGGACGAAAGCCACATGTGTTTAAAGCTCTTAAAACCCTCAAAAGGGAAATAGGTCTGGCAGATGTTTGGGAGGAGTTAAAAGGACCTGATCCAGGTTATACGTATTATTCAGCTCCTCACCAGACTTTTGCCCGGTTGGATTGCTTCTTGTTATCATTAGAACAGATAAGGGACGCTAAAATCGAATTATACCCGAAAGTAATGTCAGACCATAACCCGCTGGAATTGGCTATGGATGGGATTGCTAGGAATATTACTCGGTGGACTTTGGAGAGAGCCCTGTTGGTAGATCCTAGTTATAGAGCACATATGAATGCTTGGATCCCTGATTTTTTTATTTAAATAGGGGGAGTGCTACTCCGGGAATGGTATGGGATGCCTTCAAGGCAGAAATAAGGGGAGAAACTCTGAGTTTTAGTCTGAATCGGCAAAAACAAGAGAAACTACAGACAGCAGAACTATATCAAAACCTCATTAAAGCAGAAACTTTGCTAATCTCAGAAATAAAACAAGGGGGAGTTAATGTCGAGGCCGCCCAACAGATAGCTAGGGTTAGAGCTCAAATTAATGAAATTATGGCTAAAAAAACACAGAAAACTTTCTCGTTAAAAGACAAGAGTGTTATGAGTTTAATTAAAAGGTTGGCCACCTATTAGCAATCTGCACTCGACAGAAGGTAGCAGGAGCACATATAAAGGAAATTAAAGATATGGGTGGAAAAATGGTCTCAGATCCTGAGGATATACGGGAAGTATTTCGTGATTATTATGTAAATCTTTACCACCCTCAACCTCAAGAGGATGGTTATAGCATTGAGCAGGCTTTGGCCTCAGTACCGGTGGAGAGACTAACACAAGAGGAGCAAGACATGTTAGGGACTGGGTTTACTGTAGAGGAATTTAGAGCATCTCTCAAAGATCTACCCTCGGGGAAAGCCTGTGGGACTGATCAAATTCCATTGGAATTTTATAAAACCTTTTGTTCAGTCCTTGTTCGAGATATGATGGAACTCTTTGTTCAAGTGCAGTAAGGAGGCATAGCTCCAGAATCCTGGATGAGTGCTAATATTGTTGTATTTTAAAAAAAAAAAGGTAAGACACCGACTGATCCAGGGTCATATCGCCCCATTACACTGATCAATAGCGATATAAAGCTGTACTCCAAAATGCTTGCCACCCGGATGAGCTGGATTATAGCTAAACTGGTATCCAGGATTCAACATGGATTTATCCCGGGCAAAAATAACATGCCCGGGATCACATATGACAGGTGATCACGCTTTTCGATGCAGCGGAGGTTTTGGGCGCACCAATGGCTGTGGCCCTGTTGGATGCTGAGAAGGCATTCAACAGGGTCTATTGGGATTATCTACGGGAATGTATGAGAAGGATTGGCTTTTGGATGAGCTTTATAAAAGCAATGCAAGCACTATATAGACCTCCAGTAGCCAGGTTACAAACTATGGGAAACCAGTCAGGGTTAATTAATATTGAGAGAGGAACAAGGCAAGGATGCCCCTGCTCACCTTTGCTATTTGCTATCTATATAGATCCTTTTATTCATAAACTAGAAGCCCATCCAGCCATAGTTTCTGCTGTTTCAAGGCTTTAAAACTAAAATTCTAGCTTACGCAAACGATATCTTAGTTGCATTGGTAGATTCAACATCCACTATGTTTATAGTGGAGCAGGAGGCAATGTAATTTGGAAAAATCTGAGGTTATTCACTTAATCGACAAAAAACGCAACTGGTAGTGAATCATCTTGTAGCTACCCAGGATCCAAGGGTGGTAGAGCAGGCGGTTTACTTGGGGATAAAGATAGGGGCAAAAGTAGATCAGGTGGTCAAGAATAATATGGGACCTATATTAGCCAAAGCAAAACAAGATGTTGAGCGATGGCATAATCTTCATTTGTCTCTTGTTGGCTGCTGTAACATTATAAAAATGTTGCTCCTACCAAAGATTCTATATCTTTTTAGATCCATTCTGCTTAAGTTTGAGAATGTTTGGTTTAAAGCATTAGATACTCTTGTGTCTAGATTTATATGGTATTAAGGCAAAACAAGGAGGGCAACTAAACTTTTGACCTTACCTAGAGAATGGGGAGGCTTGGGGCTCCCAAATTTTAAAACTTATCACTTAGTGGCATCTCTACAATATATGCGGGCTCTTAAGAGTAATAGAGAGGAAACACCAGAGTCTATACTCTTTGAGTTAACAATAGGAGCAATAGCCAAAGGATACCTGCTAAGACAGCTAAAAACTAGTTATTACAAGAAAGTTAGGTGTCAGGAAGTACTTGACCCAACCGAGGGAGTAGAAGAGGATGAGAAAGATGACCTATTCCCTTCATGCATATTGCCCCTCCTTTATTCACAGCCCCACTCCGTTACGTGGCATAACACCCATCAGCTGGAGACCGAGGATCATTTACGAAGGAGCGGCCCCTTTAAGCTGAATCCAAGTGAAACTGAGGACGCTGATGTCAGGGGTCACATGGTATATGAGGGCAGTGTACGGATGCCAGAGGACGTGTTATTAAAAAACAACAGAAGTTCGGCGGAAGGAGCAGCGGGGACAGAAGACCTTTCGGAGGATTGGGGACCCAAGGAGGAGTCGACGCCAGCAACCGGAGACCCAACCAAGCTTAGGATCGAAGCAACCTCAACAGGAGAGGTACAGCGAGTCCTGCCCTGGTCAAGAAGCCTGAAGAAACCGGAGACCCGGTACAGCAGAATATACTAGAAGCACCCCGCCACAACCCCGGAGGGACGTGGCTCTCCCAGGTGTGTGAGCGATTACGGGGGTACTTAAAGGGTAAATAAGCAGAAAGTAACTGAGGGGTTGAGGAGGGAGGAGTGGGAAATAAATAAAACTAACGAAGGAGAAACCAGGAAGAGCAATTTGTTGCTGGGGTCATTCTACTGTCATTTTTTTTTTCTCTTTTGCTTCGACTCTCTCTCCCGTCATGTTTTGACACGGGTGAAATCGGGTGTGATAAATTATTTTCTTTTTTTATACCCCCTCACTCTCTCCCTTACTTAAACTAAGAAGAAATAAGTCACTAAAACAAAACATTTACCTGAGCCTTTCTTTTGTCCGAGGGACGACGGTGGCCAGGAAGACTCCTCGGAGGGACTGCCTAAGAAGACCCTATGGAAAAGGAGACAATACAAGAAAAAGACATTTAAAAGAGTTGTTAAAGCGCATAATAAAACATATACAAAGAATCCTTATATACACTGAGTCCCATTCTTATTGGAAAACCTCACATTAGGTTTAAGGTCCTGGGAGCTGCTTACAGAAACTGAGTTGAACTAAGAAAGAAGTTTGGTGTCGGGAGTTGGAACTGGTATACCCTGATACAAAAGAACCCTTCAATCCCTGGAATGTTTCAGGACACTTGTTTGGCTAGATGGGAGAGGTTGGGATTATGCAGATTGGGAGATCTTTTTCAAGATCAGAGGTTTGCCTCATTTGAGGAAGTTAGGATTAAGTTAAATTTGAATCAAAAGGAGTTCTTTAAATACCTGCAAATTGGCAGCTTTTTAAATAAAAAACAGGGGGACCGGTAGGGTTGGAGAAGATACCACTTTTGGATCTTCTTTTTGGGGAGGAAAAACTTTCTATTAGTGTAATATATAACCAGTTATGTAAACGGGCACCAGATGATCTTGAGAAGTATAATGTTAAGTGGCAGGCAAAGCTTGGGTTAGATGAACATACCTTTTATGATTCTCTAGAACTAAGTTGTGCTGTGCTATGCTCTTCGGGGCCGCAAGCACAGCACTACAAGACAATTTTTATGTATATTTTACCGTAGCAAAAATCTCCAAATCGGGGGTGTCAATTGGCCACGATGTCAATTTTATGCAGTAGATCTAGTCCACATGTTTGGCACTTACCCTGTATTGGACACATTAAGATTCAGATTTCTAAATTCTCAGGAAATTTATTTCATATTAACCTGGAACTAACTCCTCGAGTGATGGTATTGAGGGTGGACCCGGATCTGGAATTGATGGGAGGGGAGGCCTTGTTGTTCATCGCAATGGCAGTGTTTCGAATCTGCAATGCCTCAGGGTGGTTGGATTCGCAGGCACCATCTTTGCAAGAGTGGCAAGGGAGTTTTTTTTTCTATTTTCAATTTAGAGACTGCACTTTATAAATGTAAGGGGAGAGGGGCTAAACGAAAGGGCAGAAGGATGTGGGGCCCTCTCGATGAATGGCTGCACTCTCAGGAAGAATAGAGAAATAGCTGGGTTAGATATTTCGTTATTGTTAAAAGATAGCATATATGTGCCGGGAACCATGGGGGGGCAGAGCTATCTGGCTAGGCTTTGTTAGCTTTCATTGCATTCTCACTTTGTCATACCTTTGTATAATATATAATATGAACTTAGGGTAAGATGTGATATATGCCTTTTGGTCTATTTTTTTATACTAGATGATGATATATTATTGAGTGTAATCATATTATATTTTATCTTTTTGTTACCTGGATTTTACTGCTTCTTATAACCTTCCCAGATTTATAATGATGAAATATTCGAAACTATTAATAAAGATAATTAGAAGAAAGAAAAAGGAAAGTAATAGAGTGTTGTCACAGGTCAAGTACCAATGTCCTAGCCAGTCAATTAGAACGTAAATGTCTCTTGAAATTTTGATGGACAAATACAAAGTCTGATTCCAATACCTCGAGTGGCAGACGTTAAGGGGGTGGCCCAGCCTCCCCTTGGCGCCTCCCCCCAAGCAGCTGCAACAAAGATAGCGTCCCGCGCTGCAGGCGTAAAGGCAGCGCTATGAGTGCGATGGCCCCGCCTCCCCCCCAAGCAGCTGCAGCAGGAACGGTACTCTGTGCACCCTGGGACTGGGAATCCTACCAGTGTGATGTGGCAGCAGGCAAAGCCAACAAAGATAGCGTCCTGCGCTGCGGAGGTCGAGGCAGCACTATAAGCGTGATGGCCACACCTCCCCCAAAGTAGCTGCAGCAGGAACCATTCTCAGTGCACCCTGGGACCGGGAGTCCCACACGGTGATGGGGCAGCAGGCAGGCCCAACAAAGATAGCGTCCTGCGCTGCGGGGGTCGAGGCAGCGATATAAGCGCGATGGCCATGTCTCCCCCCAAGCAGCTGTAGCAGGAACTGTACTCAGTGCACCCTGGGATCGGGAGTCCCACCAGGGTGATGTGGCAGCAGGCAGCCCCAACAAAGATAGTGATCCAATGTTATATATTGTCACCGCTACAGCCGCAGCCAGGAGGAGCTGCTACTAGACGCCAAGCAGCTGCGGTAGCTGCCTAAAGTGAGGGGGTGGGGAGGGCCTTCTTACTCTGGGTCAGCCACCTGGGGAGGACTGCAGGTCTCTGGCAAGTGATCCAGTCTTCGTAGGCTAGCATAGTCGCAGCTGCTGTCCATTCTATGTGGTGGGGCAGTGCGAGGAAAAATAAATAAAATATAAATAAAGATACACTTACCTTCTGTTCCCACGGCGCGCCTCGCTGCTCCTCTGCATCTGACACTGCAGTTCCCATGAGCACAGGCTCCACGCTCACCACGCAATCCTAGCGCTTCTCTCATGCTATTACTCCCAGCATGAGAGAAGCGCTGGGATTGGCCGGAGTCGGCCGATTTCACGCTCCAGCAGGGATTGGGAGCCTGTGCTCCAGAGCCCTGCAGATATCTCCAAGGAATAGCCTGGAGATATCCAAGTGCGCATGTCAGTTTGGCCGGCCGTGGACAGCCAGCCAAACCAAAATGCGCACTTTCAGTGCCAACTACTTCTCATCCACCGGCTGGAGACACAGCGACCTGGCCCCATCCCAGACTCAGCGGACTCAGCAAACTCGGCCGAGTCAATGAAAAATAAAATAAAATGATAACAAAAGTGTTTTACTATCATTTTATTTTTCATTTTCTGCCTTTAAGCAGTGGGGTGACGCTCCCCCACAATATCGGAGGAGTCGCCCCTGGGCTAGTATTGTATTATGAAAAGCCTAGAAAATCATTGAGATAGTCCACATAATATCAATTTTAATTTGAGTTCTATAACTGTAAATGCCATTTTTTTTTTTTTTTTTCTTCAAAACCTTTATTGAACATAATCAGCATTACCAACATACATTTTGCATCAAGTCAAAGCACTGAGCACATAGGGCCATTTACGAAGCACCTCAATAGTAGGGGAGTATTTCAGACAAAAAAACAATATAATATGCAGCATGACAAAGCACCCATGAGCGACAAATATCTGAAATGTGTGGGGGCAGCACTGCAGAGGGGGCATTAGGTCCGGTCAGGGGGAGAGAGGGGACTGGGCGGGAGAGGGCCATCGACCAACACCGGCGGCCGCCGCGGGCGGAGAGCCGGCGGGGAGCGCGGGAGAGGCAGTCTGGCCAGAATGTGATCGGGTGTGGAGGTATGTCACCAGGGGGCCCCATATGTCAATCGGGCGAGACCTAGCAGGCATAAGGTCCCAGAATTCAGACAGAAGAGTTTGACATCTCGATGCGTCTTCCAGCCAGTGGGCGAACTGAGGCGCCGGCCTGCGCCCCCAGCACATGGACACCCTACGCCGCGCAAGGACAAGCAGCATTGCGACCAATCGACGAGAGGCATCCGGACAAAACTTGACAAAGCCCAGCAAGCACAACGGTGGGTCGGGCTGGACCGGTGCGGAAATGATCTCAGTAAGGGCGGCGCAGACCTCCCGCCAAAACTCCGACACCCTTGGGCACAACCAAGCCAGATGAGCGAAATCCGCAGCAGGGGCAGAGCAACGCAAGCACCTGTCGGTGGGAACAAGTCCCATTTTATGTAGCTGAACAGGGGTTCGGTAAAGCCTGTGCAGGTATTTGAAGTGTATAAGGCGGAGACGGTAGTTGGGAGAGAGTTTCTTCGTCTGGCTACAGCAATAAAGCCAGTCGGCTTGGGAAATGTCCATACCAAGGTCCTCGCCCCACGCCACGCGTGTGCGATCAGTGGAGGCGACGGAGGTTGATAACGTAAGGGCGTATAATTTGGACACCAGCTTCCGGGGGGAGGTAGAAGAATATATAAAATCAAGCGCGCGCATCGAAGGTGGAGGTTGTGGGAACGTGGGGTGTAATTCCTTGCAAATAGCCCGCAGCTGATAATAGAGCAATGTGTCCATAGGGCCAGAGGCAGCAGGAAGAGAATAGAAGGTGTTTCCAGGGTAGAGATCCGCCAGTGTCTCCAAGCGGGTGGCATGCTTGGCCATGCCGGTTGGATGGAAAGGTGGGAAAGCGTGGTGGCGCACAATCGGCATAGCATTTGCTGAAAGCAACGGAGCATTGGAGAGGCGACGCAATCCCGACCAGGCCCAGCATAAAGTCCCGACCGTGTCCACCTCAGCCCGCGCGCGGCCGGCCGGAGCAAACAGGGCGGTAGCAAGCGGCCAAGGGGCAGCAAGATCAGCTTCGACCGCAGCGTGCGGCTGGAAAGGGGAGGGATGAATCCAGAAGTGAAGGAAACTGGCCTGGGCACTTAAGGCATACAGTTTGAAATTGGGGGCGCCCATGCCTCCAGCCGACATGGGGAGAGTAAGGACATCATAAGCAATCCTGGGCTGCCCACCAGCCCAAACCAGAGAAATGATCAGGGAGTGAAGCTTGCGGAAAAAATGGGCCGTCAGTGGTATGGGAATATTTAAAAAGAGATAAAGAAATTTCGGGAGGACTACCATCTTGGCAATGGCAATACGCCCAGCCAGCGACAAGGGGAGCCGGTTCCAATGAGGTATCTTGGACTCGAGCCAGTCTACGGCACGTCCAAAGTTAGCCTTCCAGAGATCGTCCAGATCCCTGCTCAGCCAGACACCCAAGTAGCGGGTGGGGCCGGAGGCCCATTTAAAAGGAAAGTCCGGGGTGAATGGTTTGGTGGCATCAGTAAGAGGGAACAGCACTGACTTACTCCAGTTCACCTGTATTCCGGAGAATCCACCAAACCGTATTATCTCACGCACAAGGGGGCTGAGGTTGTCTTGGGGGTGGCGGACATACAATGTAATATCATCCGCGTACATGGAGACCAGGAGGGCGCGGGCCGAGAAGCCAATGCCCCTCTGAGTATGGTGTTGCCGGAGTCTGGCCGCAAGAGGCTCCATCGCAATGGCGAAGAGCATAGGGGAGAGCGGGCACCCCTGTCGAGTGCCGCGCTCAATTAGAATAGGGTCAGAAACTTGTCCGTTGAGCCGAAGGCGGGCAGAAGGGCGCGTATAGAGAAGTAGAATTTTACGAATAAAGACATTGCTGAAGCAGAGGCGCGGCAGGAGATAGAATAAGAAGGGCCACTCCAAGGTGTCGAATGCCTTGGTGGCATCGAGAAGAGCAGCCACTGCGGGGAGGCTAGGATTAATCTGGTGCAGAACGGAGAATATAGCCCGAAGGTTGTGAGATGTTGCGCGGCCCGGAATGAAACCGGAATGGTCCGGAAGAGCGATGAGGGGCATGAAGTGGAGGAGACGGGAGGCTATCAATTTCGCAAATATCTTATTGTCCGTGTTGATTAAAGAAAGGGGGCGGTAGGAGTCGCGGCAATCCGGAGGCTTGTCTGGTTTCAGAAGAAGTGTTATGATCGCCTCACGGAGCGATGGCGGGAAGAGGCCACTATCGAAGGAGTCATTGTACATAGCGGCCAGGTGCGGCACCAGAAGCGGGGCAAATGTCTTATAAAACGAAGCCGGGAGGCCGTCCGAGCCAGGGGCCTTATCACCGGGCAAACCAGTGATGGCAGCAAGTATTTCTTCCTTAGAAAAAGGCTCGTCAAGAAATTCGCGGTGATGGTCTTCGAGCCAGACGAGTGAGATGGTGTCGAAAAATTGGTCGAAGTCCTCCCGCGAAGGTGTGGGGCCCGCGGCGTAGAGGTGCGTGTAATAATCCGTAAACCGTGACTTAATTTCCTCTGGGGAGGTGGTTCTAGCAGGGCCGCCGTCCTGGAGTGCCGCGACATACGATGCAGCGCGGGGGGGACGAAGGAGGCTGGCTAGGGTCTTGCCAGGCCGATCGCCCTCGCCGAAACGGCGCGCCCGGGCCTCTCTGCCAAGAAAGGAGAGCTCCCTCTCGGCCTCCCTGGCAAATTCTGAGTGCTTTTCGCGCAGGCGAGCAAGTGTCTCGGAATTGGGGCGAGTTGCCTGAGCAGAGTCCAGGGCCTTAATCTCCAATTCTAGTGTTCCTAATGTGGTGCGGATGGAGCGGAGGACACCGGATTGTTTAGAAATACACTCACCGCGAATCACAGCCTTAAAACCCTCCCACAGGGTAGACGGCGAGTCCACGGACCCGACATTCAAGTCAAAATAGTTGGAGATCGCAGTTTGGATCTCGGCACAAAAGACAGAGTCGCGGAAAGCGTTCGAGGGGAGCCGCCAGGCGAAGGCCCTCCGTGGGGAGTCGGGAAGGCGTAAACAGAGCTGGACCGGCGCATGGTCAGAGAAAGTGCGCGCCATATTAGTGACGGATGTAAGCCAAGTGAGGACGTCAGGAGAGGTGATCCAAAGATCAATACGGGACCAGCAGCCACGGGTACCGGGGACACAAGTTCCCTCGCGGGCCTCAGGCCACACGTGTCGCCATGCGTCATACAGTGAGTTATCGGCTAGCAAGGACTGTAAGAAAGCCGCAGATTGCGGGTGTGACGAGTGGGGGCCCGAGCGGTCAAGGACAGCAGAAAGGGTAACGTTGAAGTCCCCCCCCCAAAGGAGTGCCGCAGGGCCCAGTGTGGATATTAAGTGCCAAACATTAGTGAAAAAGGCAGGGTCGTCCGAGTTGGGACCGTATACAGCAGCAATCGTCATTGGTTGGGAAAGTAGGGAGCCATGTAGAATAACATACCGTCCCTCAGGGTCAGTGAGTACCTGGTCTGTGTGCCATGGAAGTCCCCTGCATATCAAAATGGACACTCCACGAGAGTAGGTGGAATAGAAAGAGGAGTGCGATTCGCCCCAGTGGCGCGACTGGAGCCTAACGGCGGTCGCAGGCAACAAGTGAGTCTCCTGTAAGAGGCAAATGTCAACTTTATGACGAAGTAGGTGTGAATGGATGAGCCGGGCCTTGCGGTGGTCGTTGAGGCCACGAATATTCCAGGACCAGCATATGGTGTCAGTCATACTGTGTGAGGACATAATAGGAGGGATCGCAGGGCAGCGAGTAGGAGCTGCGGTCAAAAGCTAGCATGTGTAGCGGGGAGGTCATACTTGGATAGTACAAAGGCGAGTCAGCTGCTTTAAGTCTGAAATGGAGCAGGCGAAAGCCTGCCAGGGGGGAAAGTGTGACACCGGGGGGAACAGCAAGAGTACGAGAGCAGTGAGGCAGGCAATGACCCCCATAGGGCACCCGTCGAAGGGAGGGCGCGGTGTCTAGCTCAAACGTGATGCAGTGATCGAGCGCAGCAGTGGTGTAATGCATACTGAAGGAATACATAAATTGAAAGCATATAAACAGTAACTTTTCTGAAAAAAAACAAAAAAAGACAGTCCCAAGAGCCAACCACCCCGAACAAACCCACCCCATCGCACCATGAATGAGAGCATAAATCTTGCAATGTGAGAGCAGAAAAAGTGTGATAAACCATGAAAGAGCCGCGAAAGGCGGACACAACAACCCAACACCCCTCCACCCACCACCCACACCAACCCCCCAATCAGGTCGAGTAACCACCCACACCAACCCCAGGGGACCCCAACCGGGAGGGGAAGAATCAGCAAAAGAGGTGGGAATCATCCCGTGGGGGCATGGCAGCGCCTAGCGTACCCCCCTGCCAGGAAAGGCAGGGTGGCCAAGCCAGAGCTATCAGCAGACAACACAGGCAGTTAATACAATGCAACCAAAGGAGAGCCAGTAAACCCAGTGGGAAAAAAAAAGAGAAAGAAAAAATGGTGAGCCGCAGCCAGTTGAACAGCCAAGGGGCAGCCGGAGGAATGGGACCGCCACTGTGCTACACAGTCTTGTACAGAAGGGCCGGGGGCCAGCAACAATAGAGGGGTACAGTTCAGTCATTGTCACTCAAATTGGCTGCAGCAGGGTCTTGAGAGCTGGCTGGAGTGGAGTGATGAGAGCGGTCCAACTGTTTGGCAAAGGCAAGGGCTCCCTTTGAGTCTGGGAATACCAGGGTTTTAGAGCCCTGTCTGACCCGCAATTTGGCCGGGTAGGCTAACGAGTAGGACACTTCGTGCTTTTGCAAGATGTGTTTTGCGGGCAGAAACTCGCGGCGGGCAGCCTGCACAGCCAGGGTGTAATCGGGATAAAAAGACAAAGTGTTACCTTGGTGGCGGATCCCACCTCTTTCCCTGGCAGCCCGGAGGACCGCGTCCCGGTCCCGGAAGTTTAGGATCCTCGCAATGATCGGTCGAGCAGGCAGACCAGGGGCAGGCCGAGGGCCGAGGGAGCGGTGCGCCCTCTCCACGACAAATACCTGGGAAAGCACTTCTCCAAACAGTTCTCGCAACAGCTGCTCCACGTAATCCTCCATCCTGGAAATGTTGGAGGACTCCGGCACTCCAGTAATGCGGAGGTTACTCCTGCGGGAGCGGGCCTCCAAATCTTCGTTCTTAGAACAGATGAGGTCAAGGATTTTGTCCATTTGGAGCAATTTTTGGCGGTCTTGGGTGGCGGAGTCCTCCACATCAGACACTCTCGACTCGACGTGGAGCAGACGGCCATCGTGCGCATCCACCCTGGACTTGACCACATTCAGGTGAGAAGCCAGCTGCTCCAGCTGAGTAGCAATCCCGGACACCGCCGACTTCACCTCCAGCATGATGGCCTTCAAGTCATCTTCACGTGCGGCAGCCATTTCCGTGGGGGCGGGCAATTCGCCCCCGTCAGCAGTGGCACCCTCCTGACGCGTCTGCCTCCGCTGCTCAAAGGTTAGTCGGGGCTGTTTCGGGTCAGCCTTACCCATGGCGGCCTCCAAGAGCAGGGAGCCCCAAAAAGGCCCGCAGCGTTTCAGGTGGAGAGTGCAGCCAGTAAGGGCACAGGTAGCAGGGAGATGAACAAGGGGGGGGCAAAGGGGATCCCCCCGCGAAGCAGGTATGCAGCAGGCGTAGGGCCCGGGCCGCGAATGCGCCGGTGGAGGCAGTGGACCCAGATCTCGCAGCTAGCGCGCAGGCCTCCCCGCCGAGCCGTCGCCACGCACCCAAGGTGGCGCAATCCAGGAGGTAGCAGGGGTCCAACACGAGAGGCCTCGCTCCGGAGCCTGTGTCTGGCGCGGAGGTGTGGTAGAGCGCAGGCACCGCAACAGTCCCCGGGCCATAGTGCAGTGAAGGGCCCCTGCAGTGTTGAGCGCCGTGTAGAAAGGGATAACCTGGGTGGAGGGTCGATGTGGCGGTGAACCCAACCGGCAGAGAGAGCTGGAGGATCAGAGGGCCAGGCCGGGGGTGCAGACACGCACCAGTGCGTCCCGGAGTCGCTCTGGAGAGAAGGTCGGACTGTAGGCCGCTGCAGCAAGTCGGGGAACACCCCGATCGTGGGCTCCCGTCTCAGAACCCCGCTCACCGCCGGTGACCACAAAGGCGGGAGGGGAGGCAGCCGGGACGGTCGAAGGCGCAGCGTCAGCAGGTGGAACCCAGCCGGGAGTAGCGAGGGAGCAGCGAACCGCGGCAGGAGGACGTGGGGAGCGCGCCGCCCCCTCGCCCGGCCCACCAGCGCGGAAACCGGAGACGCTCAGGGCGCTTACTCAGGGTCGGGCTGGGCCGGGCAGTACGGCGAGCGCGATCCCAGGCCCGCCCCAAAGCGCCCCCAGGCAGCAAGACTCACCGGCGGATTGTCGGGGCTGCAGGGCCAGTGGTGGAAGGTCCGGACGGCGTGCGGAGAAGAACGGGTAGCGCAGGCCGGGCCCTGGTGGGTGAGCAGACGTCCAGGCCCGACTCCCGGAGGCGCCGCAACCAGTTGCAGCCAGGTCGTAGGGCCGCGATGAACGGCTCCGAAGACGCCACCGATGCAGGGAAGCCGCGAAGGTAGGGTCACAGGCAGCGATGTGTAGGAAGTCTGCCGGATTATTGTAGGATTAAAGGCTTGGCCGGCAGAGCCCACTCAAAGTGCGGCCATCTTGCAGCCGGCTAAGCCACGCCCCCCTGTAAATGCCATTTGTGGTTATCACAATTATCAGAGATGTGGTATCTCTCTGAGATTTTGTCATCTTTTTTATCTGTCTAATCATAACCCCCTTTATTCTATTCTCTGAGGTAATACTTTTTCTTCTACAATACACCTGGGTTTATAAACTTTCTCCTTGGGATCTTTGCCTATCCTGTTCATTTTCCTTAGAATGACCGCCATTTTCCAGTTGACATTCTTTTTTGTGTTTATGCCCCGAGAGTGCCCCTATCCATGGTTACATCGATTGAGAGATCATTTTCAGCATCTCTACTTCTTTCTGATTTTATGAGTAACCTTGTTCCTGTAGCGTACAGCCAGCAGTGCCACATTGCACTTGCTATCACAAGTGTAATTTCTGCACCAATATCAATTTTACTGTAGTAGAGAGGAAGCACGTCCAGTTCCATGTTGTTTGGTTAAGTAGATTTATTAAGTAAGAGGGTAAGAAGAATTTTTAACAGATGCAGCAGTAAAAAGTTTAGTCAGGAGCAGAGGTTACCAAACACCCCAGTTTACATCACCCAGCCGGTTCAGGAAAAACATGTAGGAGGGTGTAAAAAAAAAAAACCTCCTCCTCTTCGTTGCCCCTCCGTAGTTGCTCTTCCCCACACGGAGTGAGGGGTCTTCTCTTTCCAGTGGAACTACCCAATGCAAACTCTGGGGACTGCTTCTCCTTGACACACTTCCCAACGTGGAACAAGGAAACTCCACTTCCTTGAGACACTTCAGAACACGGGAAACTCCTCTCACCAGTTGCACCTCTGAACACGGACTCTGGGAACACATTGTTCTTCCGCACACGGGCTCTGGGGAAGTTACCAAACAGCTGCAAATAGTGGCAAAACTCCCCAGGGATGAAGATGAGTCTCACCGGTGGCGCGAACACAGGCAGCACGCTGGACGTAAAACAGTGGCCCAAATCCATACACAGTGCTGGAGACACGACGTAGCATATGAGGGTGACACATCTGGAAAAACCACAACAGGATGTTCCAAATAGAGGCTGCGGCAAACCAGTAGATGGTCAAATAAGGGGCAGCTAGAAACACCACAGCTACGCTCCAAACATGAACAGGAAGACACTGCAGGAACTGGCACGCCCGGGTTGGGGCCGACCGGTGTAGTGGTCACTGGTGAGGCTCAGGGCTGCCAGCTTCTTCAAGTTCAACTTCATTGATATCCAGTTACTTCAAGCTTGATAGTTACAGTCCAAACAGGTGGCACACGCAGGTTCTTTTCAGTTAAGTCGCCAAAATATGTAGTAGAGAGGAAGCACGTCCAGTTCCATGTTGTTTGGTTAAATAGATTTATTAAGTAAGATGGTAAGAAGAGAGCCCCACCAGGAGCAGCCTTCCTGCTGCTCAGCCCATCCTCCAACTGACACTCTCACTCATCCAACATTCCACAGCCACATCGCACACCAACATTCCACACCACAGTCACACTGGCTGAGCAGCAGGTATAACAATTACCTATCAATTTCATGCCAAGATCTACTGGTAGAGAAGCAATATGCTCTACTTGATTTTGTTTGACGGCTTCCAACAATACCACTATGGAATGAATAATGTGTGTGGCTGTTTATAGAGTTGCTAATAGGCTTCCCAGTCCAGATATTGTTAAGGATTTGGTACCATCCCCTTAGGAAGACACGTATCCATTATTTTTTGGTTAGTTCTGTGCTATGGAATAAGGGTACAGTGCATTAAGCTGGTATGTTTTCCTATTAACCCAAACTGAATTTAATTCTGCTTTGTTGCACAAAACCCCATTATTGCATTAACTATTGCTTAGGCTGACTATAAATATCTATCACGTAACATTTCCCTTGTTACCTACATATTTAGTTGGTCCCTATAATATGTAGCTAATGTGCCCTACTTTTGTTGTGGCAATGCTAAGGGTCCCAAATGTACAGTTTGTTTGACATGTGGGGATCTTCCCTGAAACATTGATGTGTTCTATGTGTATTAAGTATTTTATGGACCAACGGTCCCTAAGAGGTTAATAAAAAATCAATACTCTGGGAGCGAAACAAATAATGCCCAGGATTTATTACAATGAACATATAAACAACAATTTATTTTCAATTTGCATAAATTAATTAAGGAAAACCACCCCCGCCGGGCGCAAATAGAAAGCTTTGAATTTATTAGACATGAAAGGTGAGACAGTTTTTTAAAATTTGCCACCATTGCTTGCTCCTCAGGGTGTAGACACCAGGGATTATGACTGTTTCACAAAGGCTCTGAATTGTTTAAAAGAAGATTTTATGGAGGAGCCACACATAGTTATGGAAATCTTTAAATTCTTCACATATCATTGGCATTTCAAAAAAACTTTTGATTCATATGTAGCTACCCTCTGAGTACTTACTGACGATTGATTTTGGTAATATTGTTGATCTGTATAATAGAGCAGCGGTTCTGGGGCCTACCACTGAATCACTACTGGAAGCCGGGGGGGCCCAAACTGCACAATTTCTATGATTTAAATCTCAAACCAATGCACAAAACTACAAATACACAAATTATGAAATATTTATTTCAATTTACAAAGAACAAATATACAAAGATCGAAAATGTAACTTTAGTTGGAAGGTTGGAGCTTTTCAAAATGGGATTTTATTTCTAAATGCTGAAGCGATGTGCTAGACTCTAGCATATCACTTTCCATTTTTTGCGATTAATGCATAATCTCTTTTTGTGCATGCGTACCAGTGCTTCAGTTGAGGCCTCCAAATGTCCATACTATATTATGTTTACTGTACTTGCACTGCTACCACAAATCATGCTAAGGATGCCAATTAAATTTTTAGCTCACAATTTCAAAATCTTTTACATTGACTAAGGGGCCGATTCCGATTCAGGCCGGAAATCTCTCCGACCGAGCCGGACCCGGAGAGATTTCCGACCGAATCGGACCCTAGCAGTCCGACCGAACGAGTACGATGCGTTCGCATGCTATCGGACTCGATTTGGTCGGACTCCCATTGAAGTCAATGGGAGCCGGTCGTACAACCGTGCGCGGGCTCCCATTGACTCAATGGGTGCGAGGCGAACAAGGGCGCCCCTACAGCGGGTACGCGTCGAAGCGGGTCGCGCCGTACATGCACAGGTAGGGGGACCCATGGGTCCCCCCTGTGTGCGACTCGCGCGGCTAGACGTACAGGGGGTCCGACACGGACCCCCAAAGTGCGGCTCCGACTGCTCTTTCGAGCCGGACGGCGCGAGTCGGTCGGACTGCTCGGCGGCGCGCATCGTACTTACCCGGCCGGGGAACGTCTCCATTGCGCGGTGCGAGTCGTGTCCGTGCGAGTCGGTCGGAGCGGTTGGGTCCCGCGAACGAGTCGGTCGGCGATTTCGCGTACGTTCGCATCGTACTCGCTCGCCCGGATGCACGTCCGACTCGGTCGGGAAACAGGGCTCCGAATCAGATCCGGTAATGCCGAGTCCGATTCGGAGCCCTACCGGCCGAGTTCGGAATCGGCCCCAGAGTGTTTTAATATTTTTTATTTTACATTTTGCTTTTTATGTATATGTACTTTATTAATCTTCTATTATTTAATTTTTTAAGCAGTCGCAGACTCCCTGAATAGGCGTCGCAGACTCCCAGGGTTCCATGAACCACAATTCAAGAAATACTTCTTTAGAGAACAAATCATTATCAGATGCTTCAACAAGAAAATCCAAGGTCAGTTTTTAAGACACCGCAATCCTTCTCTTCCAGAACCTATCAACATCGCCAAGAGTGTTGAATGTTTAGTTTAAAACATTTCAGTTTCAAACATCAAATCTGGTTTCAACGATCAATGAGGTGGCTAATATATATGGCAAAGGCATGCCAGACAAGAGCAAAATGCTATGGTTAACACCAAGTTAATTACTCTTCTGGCCAGCAGGGGGGTCAAAGGCCTCCTTCCACAATAGACCCATTTGACAGTGCTTGGCCCAGTTCCTGGAAAAGGAAGGGGTGAGGAAAGAATCTTCATGTTCTAATTACCTCTTCACACAGGAGGAAGGCCAGACCTCTGGAGTTAAACACAGGAGGGGTTCCCCTTTTGAAGTTTTGGTGGGTAGGGATCAGGCAAGTTGTGTCAGTTGGAGGTGGGGCTAAAGCACTCAGGTAAGATCTTTCCATATACTATATGAATCTCCCTCAGAAATGTCTTGAAATTCTGCTTAGGAGGGTTGGGGCATGGTTGGAGTGATGATGTGGCTTCCAGAACTTTCCACTCTCACTTAAAAACCCCTGTACAAGGGAGAATCACTTGAAAAGACACTGTACATGGGAGCGGCAACAGGAAAATAATGCCCTGCTGGACGGAGACGGCACCTGACACCACTGGGAATTTTTACTGAAGGACTTTGACTTCAG
This sequence comes from Calotriton arnoldi, assembly GCA_963921515.1. Lineage (NCBI taxonomy): Eukaryota > Metazoa > Chordata > Amphibia > Caudata > Salamandridae > Calotriton > Calotriton arnoldi. The sequence continues at coordinate 1,407,331 of CAWUFW010003621.1, forward strand.
CTGCTACCCAGGACTAGGATGGGTCTCTCCAGGGCCAGTGACGCTGGCCCTCTTTTGCCCCACTGATGAGCAGTAGGGGGAATGGGCATTCTGGGGGACCCTGGATGGTTCCTCTGGGACTTCTGTGAACTGGCTCCCGACTCCACTGGCACACAGGTGCCCTGCAACTAGCTAGGAGGCTGTGGTACCTGGGGAGTGCAGAAGGGAGGGTGTTCCACTCGATATCTATGCTGGGGCTGCAGAAGAGTGCATCATGAGCCAATCAAAGGACACATCTGGTGAAAGGAGCCCTAAAAATCTCTGGGAAGGAAAGACAATTTTAGAGGCCAGTAGAGCTAAAGAAAATGCTCCTGGTGGCTATAGCTGGCCACCAGGAGCAAGATGACACCAAGGTGTTGTGAATCAGCCCAACGGGGCCGGGGAAAACCACCAATAAAGCTGGGTTCTTGAGGGGTGGGGAGACCATGCGAGCAAATAGCACTCTGTCAGGATTTAAAAAAAATGTCCCAGTGAGGGCCAAGCTTATGGAGGTCATCGTAACCTTCATGAAGAGAGGGAGCCGGCAGGAACCATGGGTGCTTTTGGGGCCCTCATGTCCCTCCTAACAATGGCAACACTGAGTGTCCGAGTGGGCACAGGCAACCAGCATTTTAAATAATAGAAATGCGTGTAACTGCTTGAGTTAAACAAAAAAACAAAGGGGGGGAAAGCAGCAAAGCTGCACAACTGATCGCAGGTTCACACATAAACCCCTGGGGCGGTCCCTGAAATTTGCATATTATTCTTTATTGTGCTCCAGGAAGGGCACGGATACCACCAATATTTTATAAAGTATTCTGGGGCTGCCGTGAGTGCAGCAGCCACCACAAAAAGGTGCCCTAAGTCTCTCAGGGGTTATATTCATATCCCCAAGAGCATTTTTTATGTGTTTTGGAGCACTTAGGCGTACTGTGATTTGCATATAGGCTTTGGAGTACGATGATCAGTGGTTAATTTGTAAAAAAATAAGTGCCGGGGCTCTCGTCACGAGGCAGCTTCGACCAGCCCATGTCTTCTATTAGTGCTGCCTAACACAGAACCAACGACCCTTACAAGTGGGAAGAGGATGTGTCATACTGGCCAGAGCTGGCGACTTTGGTACTGAGGAACCAGGTTCGAATCAACATCCTGTGATTCTGGGCGAATCACTTAATCTCCCTGTGCCTACCATATATTAATGTGTCCTTAACTGGTGCTCAAGCGCCAGTGTTCATGATTAAGTGCCGGTGCTGAGCACCAGAAACCACAGGCTCAAATTAAGCACTGGTGATGATGCCTGTTGTTTGATCCTAAAACTGCAGTAGCTGTCATGTCCACAAATGATTGAATTTGCAATGCTTTATATGTTTACATTTGTTTTTATTGTTGCAAGATGAGCATGAGAATTAAGCCAGATGTCTGCTGATATGACATCAACATTCAGCCATCAGCAGCTATAATGCAACGTATAACGTGGAACTCCCCTTCAACCCCCTCCCTCCCACCCGGGTGCCCGTACAGCTAATATTGTCACCCCAGGATCCCTACCTGTAGCCCTCTCAAGATCAATCTCAGAGGGATTGTGGGGGTGGCTCCGTCAAGCGCAGCAGTTTTAGATATCTAGGGCAAGTGAGCACAGTGAACTCCTGGGAGATAAGTGTTATGAATGATTGCCAGGTCTCCCGGAATGTGTCCCCTTGTGGCTTGAGCGTTGATGAGAGTCTCTCCATCCCCAGCAAATATCAGATACAATGTACCCAAGACAATCTAATCGGGACTCTATCTGTGCCCGATAGGTCCAATATTGATTGGTGCGCCGCCCTCAGAGCCAATGTAATGTGTCTGCCTCTCTTGGATCTGAGTGGGTAGGTTAGCGGATTGGGAAGGCCTAATACTACATATGAGGGAAATCTAGGGAGCTGACTGTTAAAGTGGGTACCAATCTCTGACAGGACCTCCTCCCAGAAATGAACCAGTCGGGGGCACGCCCACAGGATATGTACCAGTGTCTCAGGGGAATCCTTACATCTCCAGCACTTGTCTCCACGTTCTGGATTCATTTTTTGAAGGTGAACTGGGGTTGTGTACCAATATGTAATGATTTTCACCGCTGTCTCTGTGCTGGATGTATTTGACACTGTATGTCTTGCCCTATAATCGATGTACCTCCACTCTTCCTGTGATAGTTGTCGTCCCGATTCCCGTTCACACTGTAGTTGGGCATGGGACTTTATATCTAACTCTGGGCCCATCAGGATTTTATATAAGTCAGAAACAAGGTGTTTGTCGGACTCCTTACTGAGGAGCCACTTCTCGAAGTTGGCCAGTTGGCCCTGCGTGGCCCCCCTCACTTCCGGGCACATCAGCCAATGTCTAATTTGGATGTATCGGTATGTCTCGTCCTCAGGAAGTGCGTAGTCAGCCATTAGGGCATCAAATGGAATAGGGTTGGGGGCAAATACACCCAGCAATGTTGAGCCAATTTGGGGGTTGGGGGCAAATAACCCCAGCAATGTTGAGCTAATTTGGGGGTTGGGGGGCAAATACCCCTAGCAATGTATTTTTTTAATAATGTTTTTCATTAATCAAATGAAAACAAAACAAAGACAATCAGCAATTTCAAAACACAGTTAGTACTATGTTACATGCGGTGGGTCTAATACAGTGATACAATGTCCATTTTAATCAGACCATGCATTTTGGTCCTTGACGATCATTACCCCCAAGCCTCCACCTCTCAGGTGTTTCCCGACTGATTCCTTAATCTCGGCGGGGGTATTGGTGTGCATATCATACCTCGATATTTGTTCCACCTCCCCCAAATTTTTGAGCATTTGTTCGGGCAGCCCCTACTTTCATATACAGTTTTCTCAGCAACCATGCACCAGTCCATATCACTTTTCCAATCATTCAGCCTTGGGGCCGTTGGGGCACTACATAATCTAGCAATGTTACGTTTAGCCACTATAAGTCCCAGTGTCACCCAGAGACTCTCTTTATTTGTGAGATTAGTTTTGCTCCAAATATTCAAGAGACACCACTGTGCCAACTTCTGTGTACCTATAGGGTAAACCTCACGCATACAGGAGATAATTCCCTCCCAATATACCTGAATGCTGGGACAGTCCCATATCATGTGGAGAAAGGTGCCCTCCTGCCCGCATCCCTGGGTACAACTTGGGGTATCAATTCTACCTATTTTTGCCAGCATTGTACGAGTAATGTATGATCTGTGGAATACTTTTAATTGTACCAGTCGAAAACATGAGCAGATGGACACCTCCTTGGGAGAGGCCAGGGCTTTCAGCCAGTCCTCATCCTCTATCTGACCCAGTTCCTGTTCCCAGCGGGCGCGGAGGGCGAGCAAGGGATCTGGAGAATTATTCATGAGTTTACGATAAATCAGTGATATTGCCTTCTTATCCAGATGATCAGCCAATAATTTATCTTCTAACGGCGAAGCATCTGAAAGTTCCTCCCCCTTTGTCAATACCGCCCTCAGAGCATGTCTAACCTGCAGGTAGCGGAAGCTTTCTGAGTGTGCTAATTCATACTCTCGTTGTAGTGTCACGAATGACTTTACGTCGCCCTGAAACCACAAGTCCCCCAACCTCGAGAGGCCTCTCAAGTCCCACCTCTTAAAACCAATTTGCTTTGCCAAGATTCCTAAATGCGCCAAATCCCATAATGGTGTCATCTGTGTGAGTCTGCCTCTCCATCTGAGAGCTGTTAGCTCCTATTTCACCCCCCCCAGCAATGTTGAGCCAATTTGGGGGCTTGGGTGGCAAATACCCCCAGCAATGTTGAGCCAATTTGGGGGTTGGAGGGCAAATACGCTCAGCAATGTTGAGCAAATTTGGGGGTTGAGGGGCAAGTACCCCAGCAATGTTGAGCCAATTTGGGGTTTGGGGGGCAAATACCCCCGGCAAAGTTGAGCCAATTTAGGGGTTGGGGGGCTAATACTCCCAGCAATGTGTCCTTCAATAATGTATCTGGTGCTCTTGCAAAGTGCCTCAATACCTCTGGGTGGAGTAAAAGCTGTAGAAAACAGCAAAACATCAAAGCCTTGGCAGGAAATTAATTCTCACCCTGTGGCAGCAAATGTAAGTGTCAACTATAAGGAATGGGCAGAGTGGAGATGCGGGTGCTCTAGGGACTGTTGAAAAACCAACAAAGCCACATCAGCTAGTAAATGGTCCCTTAAAAACCTGTGAAATACTCGGGTGCTGATGTGCAAAGACGACAGACCAGCCACCCACAGCAGCTCAAGAACTGTCTGTGTGTGTGGGGAAGCTGTCTCAGCCTGGGCTGACACACACGACGGGGGGGCTGAAGCACATTGAGCCCTATGGGCGTTGAGTTCTATCAGAAAGTATTCTGCATAGGCTTGGATTGGGAATGCGGGCAATCGAGCATTGGTCGATGTGCCGGTGCACCAGGGTCACCTGTGGGCTGGTCTTTTTGGGGCCTATGAAAACCACCCCAAGAGACTGACTTCCTTCCCCTGTCCCCACCAGGCCACTGCAATGTGGTGCCAGTATTTTGTCCGTTCCACAGCTGTGCTGTAAATTGAGGCTGGGGGCCAGCCTTTGGGGTATAGTCACCTTGGCGCCCTGACAGAAGCAGTGTTATCTCCCCCACCCGCCCATTACTGTCATGTCATGGCATGTGCAGGGAGGTTGCGTTGTATGTAGGGGCCTCGCAGGGAGGCAAGTTTCATTTGGCCATTCTAACCTACCCCACACACCCTTGATCAGCAGCAGTGTGCTATTTTGAAACATCCCTTGCCAGGGAAATGCACAGAGGCTACAATGAAAGGGATGATCACAGAATGTGTGCCAATGACTTTCCGAGTGCCAGAGCATCATTGGATCCCAATCCGACCCTGGTTAGATAGCAGGTTGTGTCTGTCAAACGAGGGAATGTCCTCATGAGGTAGGTGCAGTCAGACCACTAAATACTAGGAGAACCACACACTTGAAGTTGGAACAGGAATGCCCATAATCACAGTTATGTATGTATCACAAAGTGAATGCATGAGTCCACCACAACACACAACGAAACTTTGCAGGGCAACAGAACTCCAATGTACTCACAAAAGTATGTCCACAGAGACATATTCACTGGCACTATGCCCGCACCTACATGCATCTGATACACAGGCCAAATCCTAAGGTCTGAAATGTATACAAAGACCACTACATCTCATGTCATTGGAAGTCACATTGCAGGAAGTGACATCATTCATCCTATTATCTTGCCATTTCCCAAACACCCTAGAAGAAGTACGTAGTTTACTCTGGATAGCTGCCAAAGAAAATACAACATGTATAAATCACACAGGGAAGTGAAGTCAAAATCAATAGCTGACCTACCAAGTAGCAAGACAATACAACCACCCAATCAGATGGATACCCTAGGCCTAGCTTATTTACTATCTCACACCTCACTTTAACTGATGCACTAATTGTTGACAGATCAATACATGTCTACAAAGATCAAATTGACTACCACAGTACAACCTGGACCTTCACTCCCCCATCAGACCAATCACACAGTCCCACATCCTTTGTCATGATGAGTACACCAGTGTCGGAACAGGTCACCATAGGGAGACACAACCAGAATGGGATGTTGGATGTGTCAGGAAAAACAACATGGGAAGGACCCAGCACAGATCCAGAGCAAGACTCAGACAGATGAATCCCTTACATACAATCACTCACATGCACACAGGCATAGCTGCCAAGGTTTCAGATTGCTATGTGTGACATTTTCATAATTTTAGTGTAATTATGAGTGACATTTCAACAAATATGAGTGACACTTTTTGAGAGCAAAATGAAGCAATGAAGTTGAGGAAAGCATATAAATATCAAAAATTATACTAAAATTATGGAAATGTCCCACATAGCAATCTCAAACCATTGGCAGCTATGTAATAAAACTTCAACTCCGACCTTAGCATGAACATTTAAAATGTCAGCAGCTTTCATGTTTTACACTTACCAAGTTTAACGAGTCACAGTGCTGCAACTGGAGATATAAAGACTGCTGGCCATGGGTCCCTCGTAGGCTCTTGGAGTCTGTCACACTCCTTGGCTGCAGACAGCTGCTGGCAAACGGGATATATTTCAGGTAGTGATGACCGTGAGATAAGCTGCAATTGGTACCGCTGTCTCGAGAGCCGTGCTTGTTGTGCCTTTTAAAGACACGCAGCACCTGCTCTCAGGGACACCTTAAGGATTTTGGGGGCCCTGGGCCGATTGTATTTTGGGGGCCCCTGTTCGGAACAGTTTTGAATTTATGATCCACTTTCAGATCTTTCATGCCCTCTTTGGTCAGGTCATTGACAGTGGACAGACACACTCAGCCAAATTCTGAAGTTGTTACATCTAATATTCATAGATAGCGATGTGTGTTTCAATATTGTAACACATCAGCAGCTCACTAATTCTACTGCAAATAATCTCTGTGACACCCTCCTATTTCTCATATATGAGGTCCTGATTTGATCTAAAAGAAACTTTCTTTATGGATGTTGCATGAAACATAAACACAACATTTCCCTGCAAGATGTCTGTAATAGACTTTCACACATCACCCACATCAATAAATAAACGAAAGAGAAACAGTATTTAAAACAATCTGTTGAAGAATTATTCAAAGTCATCAGGGCAAGCATTTGCAGAATAGAGCTGGCTTTATCTGGGGGCCCCCTGAAAGACTGGGGCCCTGGGCCAGAGCCCACTTTGCCCATGCCTTAAAACGTCTCTGCCTGCTCTCAGACTCACGATGTGTGGGACACAATCTTCAGGGATCCTACAGGGCAGGCAGAAAGTGTCGAGGTCAGGAGGTGACAGGCCGAACACCGGCCTCCTGTAATTATTTTAACTCGGCACAGCGGCGGCAATGAACTCTTGGAGGCCGGGCAGGCAGGAAATTCTGATTTAAAACATAAGTGTGTCAAAGGAGGTAAATACCTTGGGGCCGATTCACAGAACTAATCTGAGATAAAATCCTAAACTTACTACTTTTGGTATTCACAGAAGGCATTTAGTAGTAGTAAAGTTAGGACTCCTAACTTTACTACTACTAAACTGAGACAAAATCCTAACTTTACGACTTTCGGTATTCACAAAAGGCATTTAGTAGTAGTAGTTTACTACTACTAAATGCCTTTTGTGAATACCGAAAGTCGTAAAGTTAGGATTTTGTCTCAGTTTAGTAGTAGTAAAGTTAGGAGTCCTAACTTTACTACTACTAAATGCCTTCTGTGAATACCAAAAGTAGTAAATTTAGGATTTTATCTCAGATTAGTTCTGTGAATCGGCCCCCTTGACACTACTTTAAATCACAGAGCGAGCGCCATCATCACTGTACGGTCCGGTAAGGTCGGATTTGCGCTGCCTGCATTCTCAGGAGGTATTAGCTGCAGGCACTATCTAGCACGGGCGGCGGCATGACCAAGGAAGTTATATATTTTACTGGCACCACAGCGCACAACACATACGGTGCGAGCACTACAGAGGCAGGACTTACTTGCTGCTACAAAACTGCACATAACTTGCGCCAACCCGGCCCGCCATTAAGTGCCCTGGGTCGGCTGCGCAGCCTTTGGGCGAATCATTGCAATCTCCTGACGTGTGCACGTGATTCAAAATGCCCTTGGTGCATGTATCTCTGCGGGTGAATGTCTCTCTGCAGCTGAGCCAGCCCCCAGCCGAGAGGAGTGCGGACTGGCACTGACGGCTTTGCTCAGAGTGCTAATTATAATACTGCAGTCCTCCAGCCTTGACAGCTAAGGACAAGAGGCGCTATATGCATGATAATTATTTTTAGTGTGGCAATGCGGGGCTTTGCCTTCAAATGCGTTAGGCTAACGCATGATGCATGGCCCTTGGCAGGACTGCACAGGTCAGATAGCACGCACACCGCACTCAAATACATAAAGGACACAACTATCTTGGGGCACACTATGCTTTGCCAGGCCAGGTTGACACGCCCCTGGTGGACCCGTGCCATTCAACCACCACTGTTCACTCTGGCCAGCCAGCAGGGCACTGTTGTGTTTTAGCAATGTACAGTGAAGAAATTGCCACATGGATTGTGGGTCTCTCCAATCACTCTAGGTGGCCCAAGAGAGATACAGTCACCTGTGTTTAAGTACAAGCTCATAGGCATCATTGAGACTGGGCGCGAGGCTGTCCAATGCATGAGTGGTCAACTTGGCAGGGCGCAGAATCACTCTGAGTATCTCTTGACTGCACCCGCTGCCAGATCAAGTAGATTCAATCCAGTTAGGAATCAGGAAACATCTACCATGCGTTCAGAGTAGGGATGAATGTATAAATAAAAAAATGAAATAAAATAAATAAATAGGCCACAACAATACACAGTGAACAATTCATGGATGGTTGCCTGACTACTGTGCATGTGTTGAATGTGATCCATAATCAGCAACATCTGCTGGGTTGTTGTTAAGCAACAGAGGAGGCAGGACACAAGTTGCCCTCACTTATCCCACCCTATGTTCATCACAGCTTGTCATGTTGCAAAGTAAAAGCAACCCAGTTGCTCAATCAGATGGGTGTGGTGTGTTTGAGCATCTGTCAGCTTGGCTAACATCGCAGCCTGCAACCGAACCGCACTCTATTGATGACATAGTGATGCCTCTGTCTACAGCAAAGCCCTGAGGAAATTGGCCCAGACAACATGCAAGTTCACAGACCCAGCCACTCTGTATTGATTTTAGTGATTGCCACTCAAACAACCTAAATGTTGTTGTGTCCGAGTCGTCACTGAATTACTTTGAGACAAAATCCATCAGGAATAAGAAAAATGCATGGTCCAACAACAATGTAGCATACTGTCACCATGTGTGGACTGGGGGCTCTGCACACAACACCCAATCTGTTTGTGTCTAGGGTCATCTTCTGAGAATGTAATTCACACCAATTCAGCATCTACCTCCTCAGGCTGTAGTGTGTCCTGCTAACAAATAATTCCATTCTGAATGTGCAGATTGTGTACTGCAGAGTAGTAGGAGTACTCATGAGTCTCAGGACGTAGGTTCCACTGACAGTGTTGGAGTGACCAGTGCACAGCACATTGTGTAAGCTGAGCTGCCTCCATTGTTGAGGATGCCGGGGGGTAGGGGGTGGGGGCTTAACCTGTGGCTCTCAGACACAATTAACATAGCCATCCTCAAGCCAGGGAATATGGGTACACTTTGTGAGGATGATGGATATGTGCAGAATGAAGCTTGCTTTGTCGTCATTTGGTAATGTCGTGTAGTTCCTATAGTACCCATGCAGGACCTGCGCGTTTGGATAACATAAACTGTGGGCTTGGTGGAAGACTGATTCTGTACACCCCCACCGAGAAATGTTAGCCTGTTTGCAAAAGCTAGCTCACAGTGTCACTAGTGTCTCCTCTTATCGGGGAGAGATTAGTTTCTGGCAACCTCAGAACATGACAACCCTGATCCCTCAAGATCGTGGAAACAATGTAGTACTTTTCGCTCAGTCACTCGTGCTCATTTAGTTTATCTCAGAGGTACACAGAATAAACAGTCTGGGCGTTTCAATAAGGATTTATTGAACAGTTGTTATTCTCGTGTAAAGTATATGAGCTAAAACAACCATTAGACAGTAGCAGAGATATATGATTAGCAGTACTATGAATATAAAAGGATAGTACAGTTCTATCATCTTGCAATAAGCATGAATAAATACATGAATATAAAATGCATTGATAAAAGCGAGTGCGTACTCCTACGATGCCTATCTAGATGTACCTAAGTGTACCTAGCATGTGAGTAGGTGTAAAGCCAAGAATCCCTCTAGGATTTAGTCGAACCCCATTACCTGAAGTGAGAATGTAGGAGCCTCTCTTGGTCTCGAGCTGGACACCCCGCAAGGGATGTGTTAGACCACTGTCAGCTGGAGCGTCTGCATGCAGGAGTCTCAGCGTCTCTGGTCAGTGTGTCGGCCTGGAAGTCTCGGTTCCCTCTAAGTACTGATAGCAAGAGGTGCTGTATTTATACAGAAAAGTATATAGAGTCCCTTTGTCCCTTGTTCTTGTGTTAGCCATTGTTGGGTATGAGGATGACGTATGGGATGAACCTTGTGCGTAGATATTAGGAAGGTGGTGTATAGCCCCTGCCTGGTTTCCAAGTAGCCTCATGAATATTTTATTCATGCAGTGTCAGTCTAAAGATGAAGTCATAGAACACTATTGTTCGGGAAAAACCCTCCTTCTGCACCAAGGCCTAGAACTAGGTAAAAGGTTCAGTCCATAAAAGGCGTTCAATCCTTAAAAGGCTCGTTAGTGTGTAATGTAGGGGAGGTGATGTAGGTGAAAGGGTATGATGTTACCCGGGCCTATATTAGGGTACCTATATGAAACATAACACCCTCTCCTCTTCCGAACAGTCAACAATGATAAAAAATGCTAGTGGACTATTCTTTTTACTAGATAGTAGTGCATAGAACATTTTTCAATGAGCTTCATTAAAATCCTGTTTTAAAATCAAATTAAAAACAGTTTAAAAAGGTAAAAATTAAAATTCTTGCTTTGAAAATTAGTTGTTTTGGATTTGTCACTTAAGCCACAGTCCTAATTGAGTTAGTTTATATAAGTTGAATGTCTACAAGCGTCAAAAGGCCATGCTTTTCAGCGAGAGAGTGTCAATTTTCAGGAAGTGTTTCAAATTTAGTTAATTTTAGGGAAAATGAAAATCCGAATTCTTTCCCAGCACACGATGAGCCAATTATAGATTAAATGTCCTGGCTGGGGACACAACATCATCGCTGCTTGCTGCTGCAGGGGACGGTCCTTTTAACACCTCGCAGAGCACGTCAATGGAGCACAGATGGTATTCAGTACTGCCAATGGCTGGTGTAGAGGCAGCCGGTGCTGCCGTCGATACCTCGGTCGATACCTCGGTGCTAATGGTGGAGCTAAAGCTTAACTCAGTTGTAAAAGGCACCTGCGGATTCTCGAGAAATGCGGCCAGCAAGATGGGAATGCGCTGGGGACATTGCCGAGCGTGGGCCCTCAAGGGTTCCAGCCGGGTATTCAAGTCCACAGGCATGTCCGTTGCAAGTGTCAGACAGAGGTCCAACACGCATTCTTCAGCGCAAAACAGGCATCGAAGAACAGGTAAGATGCAGTCCATCCAGACTGGCCTGAACGATAGGAACCAAGATGCGCTTAGTTCCTTTAGGCGAGGTGTGCCCAGATGTTGTACCATGCGTTCACGGTATTTCCACTCCAGGAGCGCTTTTGCTATTTCGTTGGTAATTGGGCCGTCCATTGTGTAGTAGGTAAATGACAATCAGTACTCCCGCTATTGATAGCAGGATCAGAGGTAGACCTCTGAAAATGTTTCCAAATACGGAGTGTATAAAGTTCGGGATAACTCCGAGGATTGTCTGAAAGGTGCTAAGAAGTCCTGACCCTATGGTCTTAAATAGGTGTACAATACCACTCGTATCAGACATATTAAAGATACGACCCACCATTTCTGCAAAATGAATGGGGCAGTTTGAACGTACAAGTGCCTGTACTCACGCGAGGTCCTTGCGATTTGAAGTTCAAAGGTCTCTCGAGCGGAGGTTAAGGGTACGGTCTGCTGTAAAAGCATGGCTTTCAGTCTGCTTAAAGTATCAATTTGTATAAAGGAAACATTCAACGAAGGCCATAACGGCGCCTCCCTGACTGTACTTGTTGGGGGAAACAATACTTGCATACAGCAAGTAACCCTGGAGTTCACAGTGACAAGATAGGCAATGCCCGGAAGCATAACACAGCAACCTTGATCGTTCAGCATCAAGTAACTCCCGTTCGAGAGCAGCTCGAATACCAGCTTAATCACAGCAGCTGGAGTCCCTTTCATGTGGCAAGACAAGTTTGCTATCGAACCATTACATGCTCCGTGCAATGTAATGTCCCGGCACATGAGAGAACCGCTCAAAGCGCTCTTGCAGTTACTTTACTCAGACACTAAACTGAGAGCATTTGAATACAAACAGTTAAAATATCGAATTAGGTAATGAGGCGAAAATAACAGACAGGGTCAGAGGCAGAGCCGTGACTACCGGTCCATCCAGCTTCTGGAAGATAAAAAGAATCAGATTAACCCCACCCCAATTTTTGAAAATTTGAATCAAAGTATTGGTCCTGATGAAGGTGGTCCAAAATATGTCCCACCGAAACGTGCGTTGACCGATAAGCAACATATGGGAATCCTGCAAGAGCCATATAGCAGAAGAAATTGTTGGGACTCTTCAGCCCAACGTATAAATAGTATTAGTGTCTCGTATGAGACTTACTGGATCCCATACATGTTCTAAATTGTTTTTGTCACTATTTTGCAGTGTTGTTTGTATGCATGTCAGCAGGAATGGCTGAGTTGATAGGTTTGGTTGCAGATTAGATGAATGAGTGTGGGGTTATTTTCATTTTAGTAACTGTTTTGTGTAATCTTTATTATGAATTTGTTGTGCTAACTTTTATTGTGTCATTGGCTGTAATATGAAATTACATCTGGGCTAAGCAGTCATAATGCCCTGAAGCATCGAAATCACTGTGTGTGTCTTTTTATGCTAAATGTTTAATATATATTTTTTCATATTTGAAAAACAGAAAAATAAAAATATTCTGATGAAATATTAAAGAAATGCGGTCTTATGAATTTATGCTGGTTTGCATCACAATCTGGGGACATGTATGAGCTTATAGAGCCAGGAATATAAATGAGATAGGTTAAGCCAGAGGTTATTCAGGTTTTTTTGTTTTTTCCCCCTCCTCTAGGACCTCAATTGAGACAGGGTTTACCTTCTTTCAAATAGGCTTTTGCAGTTAGTACCACTTAGAAACACTTCTCGATCCCCACTCCGGCATCGAAATCTATACGGTAAATCCCAGGATTCCCTAATGTACCCCTTACCCATCTTTTCATATTTGCCCGCATGCCGTTGTTCAAGGCAATATTGAAACTGAAAAGTAGTGACCGGTAGAGTTATGTGGCAATGGATCAGCCATTCAGTAGACGGCGCTTCCGCCACTGTAAATGGTAGTCGGTCCAGTTTTTCAATACGCAACATTGTATATTTAGCTCCCTTTTGTGCCATTTCAACCTGTTTATCTGTTAGATTATATTCAGAAAACAGAGACGTACTGTTTATAAAACGCCAAGGCACAAAGCCTGCGCGCAAAGATTGCAGCGTCCAGCTTAATAACATGATAGAACGTAATTGAGATTGCCCGTGTTGTAGTATGGCCAAATCTTGTTCTAGGATGTCTATCGCAGAAGATACAATGTTGCCCAAAGAATATATTCTGCAGGACAAAGTTGTTAACCCATTGTCTACCACAGCCAATGATTTTTCTAAGTTAATACGGTCTATTTCCCGTATTCTCTCTGCGGCCTCTTGTTGTGATATTTTCCACTCTTCATTATAGGCAGCATAGATGCCAGCATATATGAAACGTTTCTGACGTTGTTTCCTGGGACCTTGTAAAAAATCCCGAAGATCCATGTCTTGTGAGAGTAAGGTTAAGTGTTGTTTCACTTCTGTTAGTGTTGAGGTCTCTAGCCAATCAAGGCACAACTTCCCAACATTGTAGGATATCACTACCCCTGGATGTTCTCTTTGTACATAACGTGGGTCTGGCCTGTGGATACTGTACCCTTTGGTAATACCCAAGAATCGTTTATGACATATCTTTGTGTCCAAGGGCCAAACCACCCATTTTCCCCAATTTGGGTCTGATCTATTGTACTTTAAAATGTCATCTACTGTTGCCCCTTCCTGTGAAGTCGAATTTTGCCACCCTCCCATCTGTGATGGTGTTGGAAATCGAGGTGTGTTCAGGTCCTTTACCTTGGCTATGCCAAGACAGGATGTCTGTTGCACAGTTTCGTTCAGAAATATCATCTGCTGCGGAATGAGGCATGCTCGAAATAGCGCTTCTGTTCCCTGGACTTGCCAGTCCCTAGAACCCCAGACTGATTTTAAGTCTATTGTGTCCTTCCATAGGTCAAAACCCTGTTCAGACAGTTGGGCAATAAAGGAAGCAGAGTAAATCTGTGTGGTATTTGTCAACATAATTTTCAGTGCTGATGTTGGTATAACCTTATAATAGTATGAGGCTGGGTCAGTGATGTTAAAACCTGAAAAATATGAAAATTTCTGTGCAAATGTCTGCGAACTACCCTTTGGTGGTGTTGGGCAATGTTCCCACTGATGGTACTCAAACACATTTCTAGGCGAAATAGATTTGTGCAGGAAATGATGACCATAATGTTGGTAACAGTACAAAGTGTCATAGTCTGAATTACTTTCTAACATTTCAGTGTTCGGAAATGCAGCAGTTTTTTCTAAATCAGACAACATGTTATCAACAGTTTCAGTGTCCCAATCATCAGAAAATGTACTGGAGGTAATGATATCACTTAATGAAATTTTAAATAAATGTGGAATTTTTAAAAGTTCAGTCGAACCGAATATTTCGAAATCAACCTTGTCCCAAACTATACCATCTGGTATAGGAACCGCTGTGATGTTCACTGATAACAAGTCTCTCTGTTCACGATGAGACGATTGATGTGGTTTTAAAATCAAATTAACTTTCGGGGCTGTAGAGCTCTGTTTAAGATATCGTCCATTAATAAGCATGCTAAAAGTTATCACTAAGCCTAGCCAGAAAAGAAAAAATAGAATCCCAGCAATTACCCAAAGTTCAATCCAAAGTGATACCAGGTAAGTCTTTTTAATAAAGTTCAGAAAGTCTTTAGCTTGCTGTTTACGTGATTTTTGGGCTGGCGTCGTTTCCGGTTCACTTGGATCTAAAGAAAACGTATCAAAGTTCATGAAGTAGCCAGAAGCAGTTCGATCAATTGTAGGAATTGCATCGGGATTTGTTGAAATTGCATTTTGCTCTCGTCGAGGCATATTGACGTAGACGTCCGTATTTGGTCTGAGTGCAACTTGAGTGTTGTTTTGAGTTTCATTTTGTAGATGAACTTCAGGTTCAAGGGGAACGAGTTCCATAGCATTGTTGCTTAGTCCTTCATTCCTCACAGGAGGCTCTTCAAACGTGATGAGTCTTTCTGTTTGAACTTCTTGGATTGTAGCGAGAGGAGGGCGTCTGCTACTGTGGAGTCCACGAGGCCTACTGTTTAGTATTGGCCACATAGTGTGGTTTGATTAAGTCAATTGAGACAAATCTTTTCTCCTTTTTACCGGCAAGAGGCGGCAAAAGGACAGTTTGTGTTCCTTGAATTGCTAGGACAGGTACAGGCTTTCTGTATGATGGTCCAAATTCTTTCTTGTCCGCTATTTTCTCTCTGACCAGATCCCCGATCTTTGGGATCCAGACAGGTCTTGCCGTGTTTGCCTTGACTTCCTCAGTGGCGGTCTGTTTCTGGACAACGTTGCTTTGTTCTGTCCTGGATTCATTTAGATCCTGTAAAATAACCAAACGATCATCGATATCAAATGGTTTCTCATCCGCCACTGTGCCTTCATACTCAAGTTCAGCTACCCACATTCTTGTCCCAAATAGGACCTCATATGGAGTGACACCCCCTAGAGAATTTCTTGGCTGGTTGTTTAGTGCTCTTTGTACCCCGTAAAGGTGACTGACCCAACTACCGCCCTTGCCTAATACCCTAGCTGTTAAAGATTACTTTAAGTCCCTGTGTTTCCTCTCCACAACCAAATTTCCCTCAGGATGGTAAGGAGAGGAGTACTGTAGTGCAACGCCCATATTTTTCATGGCCTCTTTGTAAGCCCGAGAGCTAAACGCCGGGCCACGGTCAGAATGTAACGTGCCAACTGCGTATGTCCCGATAAAGACTCGCAAATCTTTTATAACAGTTCGAGCGTCAGCCGAGCGCTGGTGCCAAACCCATAGGAATCTTGAGCAGGAATCCACTGCAACCATGATATACTTGTAAGCCCCATCAGATTGTAAGGGGCCGCAGTGGTCCAAATACACACATGCGAGAGGTTTGTCAGATATTAGTAATGGTGTCTGCGCCGATCGTGCTCTGGTGGAGCCTTTCATCTGCTGGCAGATGTCGCATTTCAAGACATAGGGGCCAATTCCGATCTGGGTCGGAAAACTCTCCGACCGAGCCGGATCCGGAGAGATTTCCGACCGAGCCGGACTCCTGCAATCCGACCGAGCGAGTACGATGCGGCCGCATGCTGATGGACTCGATTCGGTCGGACTCCCATTGAAGTCAATGGGAGCCGGTCGCACGACGCGCACATGGCTCCCTTTGACTGAATGGGTACGTCGCGAACAAGTGCGCCCCCTACAGTGTGTACACGTCGGTGCAACCCGCACCGTACATGCATGTTTAGGGGGACCCTTGGGTCCCCCATGTGTTCGACTCATAAGGCTACGGGTGAAGGGGGTCCGGCACGGACCCCCAAGTCCGGCTCCGGGAGCTTTTCGAGCCGGACGCTCCGACTCGATCCGGCTGTCCGACGCGTACATCGTACTCGCGCCGGTCGGATAACGTCTCCATTGCGAGGTGCGATTCGTTTCCGTACGAGTTGGTCGGAGCGGTTCGGATCCGGAAACGGTTCGGTCGGAACACACGCGTACATTCGCATCGTACTCGCTCGGTCGGACAGCTGTACGAGTCGTTCGGAAAAAACGCGTACGGCTCCTACTTTTTCCGGCCGGATCCCGTTCAGAGAGCTTCCGACCGAGATCGGAATCGGCCCCATAGTCTTTAGTTTGCATTGTTAGACCGGGCCACCAATAGCGGTGTTTCAACAATGAAATAGTCGATGTAACGCCTGTATGTGCAGAGCCCAAACCCTCGTGTGCTGCTAGTATTAAACCTTGCCTACGATCCATATTTGGTATTACTCTGTCCCCCACTCCAGGAATCTGAGCAAATGGAATGTTGTTTGCATCTAACTTGTAGGAGTACCTGAGTGGAAATTTCTTTGGTACTGCTCCGCTGTTTTTGCTTGAAGCAATGACAGCGACCATAATCTCACCGTCTATCCTCGTTTTTGAACGAGTGATTGCAGCTACGGAAGCTGTGCGTACAGCCCCCTTTGCGGCTTCATCAGCCAATGAATTCCCTTCAAGGTGAACGCCATCACGCTGATGACTCAGTGTGTGTATCACGTGAGCCCTTGGTAGGTCGTTTTTCAACTCCACTACCTGTTCCCATAGCATTTTATGCTTAATTGTGCCACCTTTTGCATCTTTAAACCCGTTTAGTTCCCAATGATGTAGATACTCATTGTATGACTGCACACAGTAAAAGGAATCACACACAATTAGTGTGGGGAATTCATAATCCGTATTTACACGTGCCAGTATCAGTGCTTTTAACTCTGCCAATTGAGCCGTGCAGTCTCCTAGAGATTGCGTTTTGGTGCAACTTGGATGGAACTTCCCATCCCGCATGCGACCTTTAACGATTGCACACGCTGCGCTATATTGTTGCTTACTCCCTACGGCCGGCTGAGCAGATCCGTCAGTGTAAATAATATATTCATACTGATCGAGAGGCAAAATTTCATTAGGTAGAGGATATTCTTGTTCGTATTGCAGAAATGCTTCTGTTTTTAGACTTGGGTCAAATCTGTATTCAACGCCCGTTGCAGTAAGAGAATTAGCCCATTGTATCCATCTCGGATGTAAAGCTTTTGCCTTTGGAAGGCTAGCCTTTGTAACAGCTTCTAAAGCTGGGGTTACGACAATTATGCGTTTCCCCTGAGTCAGTGCTCTTTCTCTTGCTACAGCGGTCTGAACTGCTGTCAGGATTTTTCCATTGAAGTGAAACGCATTTCTGCGTTTGTATACAGGTGTGATTTGTTTGCGATTGGTACGGTTTCTCCTTCATTGAAGGTTAAGTTAGTGTGCCCGCATTGACCCGCTATTACACGGATCACCAAGTTGCGTACGTTTACGCGTGTCTGTAAGTGTTTGGAAGCAATCATGTCTTCTTGTAATGAACGTAGGATATTTGAATGTTCCTGTGTCCAATTTTTGACTGAAAAGTCAGGTTTTATTAAGTCGTAGAAAGGTTTTACTTTTTCTGCGTAATCTAAAATGTATGTTCTGCCAAAATGTAGGAATCCCAGTATTGATTGTAGATTCTTTAATGATTTTGGAGGCTGGAGCAGCGCACACGTTTCTAAAAAGTTAGCTGCCAGGCTTTTCCCTTCACTTGAAAGCTCGTATCCTAAAAACAGGACATTGAGGTGGGCTATTTTTGATTTTTTAAAATTAAATTTGTAGCCCTCAGAGGCGAATCCCATGATAATGGTGCTCACCCTGGTCAAGTGCTTTTTTAAGTCATCGTCCGTCAGATAAATATCATCCACATAGGACAATGCTTCCTCATCAAAATTTTGGAGTAACTCTGTTACTCTTGCTGAGAAGATCCCCGGGCTTTCTTATACCCCTAGGGGAGATGACAAAATTGCTGCTGGGACCCCAACGCTGAGAATGCGGTCAAATACCTGCTTTCAGGCGCTATATTTTGGCAGAAAAATCCATTTGAGATATCTAATGTAGTTTTGTATTTCTTCCGCACAATGTTATTCATTAATGCGGCACTGTGTGCGTTTTGGACAGCGAATGTCTTTGTGCATGAGTTTAAATGTCTGTAATCTAAAACTAGACGATATGTGTTGTCCGGTTTCGATACTGGAAACAAAGGATTGTTCATTGGTGAGGTGCATGTTTCAATCACCCCTTGGTATTCAAGTTGATCTAAGATCTCCCTGACTTGTTTTTTAGCTTCTTGCTTTATTGGGTATTGCCTCTGAGCATTTGGTGAAACTTTTAACGGGATCACGTGGTGGGTTGAATCCTCATCCCACCCAGCATGATTTTTGTATAGTGCTGGAGCTAGGGCAACCGCCCACTCCTGTGCATAAGCATGTTTAAGATGTATGGGAACGAGGTCGGAGAATGATGGAAAAATTACATTTTCTCCCCTGGGGCACTCCATAACGAATGTTGGCGGCCAATCTTGTTCTGCTAATAGGATGTCATACCCAGATGACAGATTTTCCAAAAAGAGACCTTTAACTTTCCTGGGCTTGTCCCCCTCCATTTGGAGTGTTATTTCTTGTAACTTATGTGGGACGCGCACCCTGGTGTCTGGTGTTTCCACAGTGATGTAATCATTCAAGTCCGCTGCCACCAGAAATTCCTTCAGGTTCTGGCGAGCTATTGTTACTTCTGCCGCACTGTCTAGCATCGTCAGAGCCCATTCCCCGTTCAGAAGCTGCATCCTCAGAATTCTGGGCATGGCTGATCTTTATGCCTGCAACTTTCTTTTTCTTAAACTGTGGTTTTGATTTTGGTTTGTCTTCTTTTTTGGAAGTATAGTCTTGAGCGCGCTGCTTGTCTCTGGACTTTGTACGCTCCTTTTTGTGTTCTGACCGTCCTTCTCTCTCAGAGTTTTTCGTCGAGCCCTGAGAGGAACGTGTATCAGTATCCTGATACCTGTCAGGTTTCCTAATATTATCCCTATTCCTGAGGTTATACCTCTTTTCAGAGGGCTCCTGTGGAGGAGATCTACCTCTGGATTGAGATCTGTTTTTAAAGTTTTGTTGTTTTTTATTATCCCACTTCTTTTTAGAAGGAGCAGGTGTCTGCTTTGTAGTGTCCTTTTCAGGACTGCCCATCAGTTGTGGTTTTAATGCTTTCCCTCCCAAACTGTCTCGGCCTAATTCTGCATATGCAGTTTCAATTATTTTGGGCAGTTCGTGTTGTTGTTCCAATGGACTGAACTCCCTTAGGCCTTGGCGGATTGCCACTGAAGCTGCTTCCCTTTTAATATTAGCTAGTATTATGGCTGATACCTGGTCATAGTTATTTAATAACTTCATCCCTAAGTTTAGGGCAGGTTCTGCTCCGTATCATTTTGTATTTGTCTTAATACATCAGGTACTACTGCTAATGAAGGAATGGATCACTGACAGAATATCGACGGACAGAATATCGAGGTACAGGAATATCGAGTCTACAATATTGATGGATAGAATATCGACAGCCTATCTCTACAATGGTAAGTACAAAAATATCGAAACCAAAATATCGTTGTTTAAAATATTGTTGTTTAAAATATAGTTTTTTTTAAAATGTCCTAAAAATAATATAAAAATAATTAAATAATAAATATAATTAATAAAGACATAGGGGCTCATTACGATGTCGGGCGGAAGCACAACCGCCGTGCTGGCGGATGCAAAAACCACCAGTTACCGCCGGCACGCAGCAGTCCACACGCCCGCCCAATTACGATGCGAAAAGTAGGCCAAACACCGCCGGCAAGCCAGCAACACCGTCCGCCATCAAAGTGCACCCGTACACGTAGCGGCGCAGCCTAATTGACACACACCGTCCGACGAAACACGTCCCGCCCGGCGTATAAATTACGATGCCGCAAACAAACGGCTCCCACGGCCAAGAGATACCGTACGACAAACCGAAGCGGTAACACGGACGCCGAGTACGGACAACGAAGAAGCGGCTCCCCGAGCATGAATCCAGCACTGCAGGCCCTCCCCATGCTCCTGCTGATGCACCACCAAGGACGCAACGTACCGCGGAGACGCAGGTAGGCACACACACAACAAGTGCACGCAAACAGCGCACACAGTGCAAGGGCGGAAAAGCGGACAACCCCCCACCAGCGCGTGTACACTACACATCCACCATTGCATCCACATATGACACACAGGCCAAATCGTAACATCGCGTAACACATGTGTACACACCACCTGGGACTAGGAACCAACCACCCCGTCACGGCCCCAAAGCGCCGATGACGCCGCCACACATGCGCACAACGCAGAGGCCAACCGCAGCGCCATGCATGCGTCGCACACAGACACAGGGACACAACCAAGCAGCACACACATCAGCCCCACCCCGAACGCACATGACACGTGACAGGCCTGCCACAGACATGTCCCCAACGCCCAATTCACGGACAACACCCAACGCCACACAACCGACGCACACATGTCAGTGAAGTCACGCAACAGCAGGACACACCCCAGTGTAACAAACATGGCGTAGCACACAGCGGCGGCAACACCAACTAGGAGAAGCAGGGCTCCTTCGGGAAGAGGAACGCCAGTACCACACTGAAACACCCATACCACCCTGCACATATGAACAAGACATATAAACGGAACACCAAAGAGCCCGGGGACCGACAACAGGTGGCCCAAGAATAACATCCACACACAAGGCCCAACGCAGAGCGGAAAGGCAGCCTGCCGCCCACACAAGGGAGAGCAGACAGCACTGAATGACCTTCCATTCCAACTCCGAAACCACAGCCCTACGACAGAAGCCGGTGAATACAGCCATTGTCCAAGAATAGACCAACACAGGCATGCCGAGGAGACCGACCACAGGGCAGATAGCGCATATCACAGAAGCACACAACGGACGGGGAAGAAAAAGAAAACACTCCCCCATGTCGGCCACATGCAAGTTAATTGGAAGGAGTCACACATCACTGACCTTGAACTGTCTGAGAAGCATGTGGGATGAGGGCCCGTGTCCTCCAAACAAGCCAACAGAACACAAGTCCTGTCTCCCTACGACTACACAGAGCTCACAGCAACCTCGGAGCGTGCACATTGCAGACTGCACACACAGCCGGAGCACGCCACCACAACGCACCGCTGCGAAATGGCAACCGCAACACACCTACCCAACTACGCCGGACAGCTCAAGCTGTACAAAACCAACCTGTTACATACATTGGGATGCGATCTCCTGTCCCTGCTGAACGTAAGTTACCGACTGACTTACCGCATCACATTGTTCAGCTGCGTCATGCCCGTCTTCTACTGTCGGAGGTGTCCCTACCAGCATCCAGTGGAGATATGCCTCTCCAACCCGGCATGTCTGAAGGCGGACCTGCTACCACTACTCCTCCCTCTGGACGCACACGACAGGGCCTGCTCTGCCTATGGGGGCATGGCGTATGTGGCCAACATCGCACCCGCACTGAAATGGGACCACTGTGCCTCCACACGACGGATCATCGAGAACAGCTACATCGAATGTCACCCAGCATGCCCCATCATGGTCCTCCAAGGGACAACTTACGAACAACACCTTGACAGCCACCATCCGCTACATTGGCTGGCAAACATGTACACCACCAATGACATGGAAGCCCTGCTGGACGGCATCGCATACCTGACAACCTGTAAATTCGTCGGACCACAACGCAGGTTCCCCGATTGACCTATGATGTCCAACCCCGCACCCATGCTTAGCTTCCGCACGGACTGGCCAGTCACCACCACAACAACCATACCAAACGACCGGCAACTGTAACCACACCATCAACGACATCGCCATGACATCGGATATGACCGGGACATGCACACTGTTCCCCATCACATCCAGGAACACCGCATGCATCGTGGGAGGCAGTGGCATGGGGTCTGTGTATCGCACCCACATGGACGGAACTGCACGAACAACCAGGACACGACATGGATCCAGCGCCCATGGACACACACACCGCTCAGTGGACATGAATAGGTCGCCTGGAGTCTGTGGGTGCTGCACCCCTCCCACCCCCGCCCCGGGAAACCCATACCAGGACCTTTGCATGGAAGACAAGTGCATACAACAACAACACGACCCCAGTGACTGTGACATGTCCAGTAACCACCACATTGCAACAACAAGTGGCACGCCGCTGCATGCACGCAAGCCCATGCCCTGATGTCATCTCACATGCACGCGTGCATGAGGAACAACCGCAGCAAACCTGTCACATGGAACTGAGATGGACTGTGCCCATGATGCCAAGCGGTCTGGTAGGCTACATGTATACCGTCTGTGTCAAAGTCCGCAGCTATACGTAAATGTACATTAGCACAGCCTTGGCCAAGCAGATGTAACTCTGAAGCCCACATCCCACATGCAACAGCCAATCACATGTAACCCCACACCCTATCCCATTTGCAATCATGCTCAGTATATCCTCAACATGTATTCCGCTGCCAGTAGTGTCCACTATACTGCATCACAGAGGACAGAAGACTCAATATAATGTTTGAAACCAAAACTGTCTCCGCTGACTCATTTCACAAGTACGAATGAGAGAGGATGGGAGTATGTGAAGTACACGGCAGTCGTGACATGACCATGTAGTCCACTGGTATTGGATGTCAACGCAAATGAGTAGCACAACTGTGGAAGACACACATGTGTCGTGTGAAGTCGTATGGACGCAGTGCTCAGGTGGGTGGGTGTGACGGGTAGATGCGCACATGCCAAGTTGGAGCACGCCGTGTTGGGAGGGGTCATGAACAGTACACCACCGCTTCCCTGGGCATTGTTAGAGGACACCTGTCGGGGGGAGTGAACACGTGTGTGCACAGCAGCCGGGCACACGTACAAAGCGGTACCAGGCGCACCTCAGCCCACCCTCTGTGGACAAGCTGGATCCTGTTATGCGCCCGCCATGCCCCTTGACAAGGCACACACAGCCCCAGTCGACCAGGTGTAACCCCAACATAGTCAATCCGCACAGGCGATACAGGGCACGGGATGGCAGTGGAGCATGGTGTGTGAGAGGTCTCCTCGCGCTCCTCCTGGTCATATCACGCAGGCAATAGAACCTCAACGTCTAGCATGGCACAAGTCAGATGGAAGTGTAGGGGGACGCACCACAGCACGAGCAGCACTGACGTCACGGGAGGTGGCTCGCACCATCCCATCCATTGCCCATCATACCAACCACGACACATGCCATTGCGACTAAGTGCAAGCGCGTGCGCCACCACCCCCGAGCCCTCCCCAGAGAGGCCAAAGAGTGAATGTGTGGGCCATCAGTCACAGACGGACGCGGCCTGGCCGCAAGGGCAGCCACAGCCACTGGGTGTCGCAGGTGGCGGATCCGGAAGGCGAAGACTGTGATGCATAGTCCATGCAGGCCGGGTCTCCATTTGGGGCACCACGCAGGTGGACGGCGTCCCGTAACACATCATACCCTGAGACAGCCCACTTGTGCAACTGGACCCACACATACACTCCTTGCCCTCTCTGGTGCGAGCTTGGGGCTGCCTGTGCAAGCGCTAGCCTCGCAGGTGCACATGCATATTGGGGGAGCGAGGGGAGGACATGAGGGCTGGGGCGAAGATGACTGTATCACTGTCAGTGAGTACAAGGGATGACCCAGATGTGGAAAGGAAGAGACGTGTCCCGTGTGTACTGCAACTAGTCGCCAATCCAACTACCCCCATGTCCGGAATGTAAGCCCGCACCTAGGCCCGCCCATCCGCCACATCGAATATACCACCAGCACGACAACCTTCCCATTCGGAACACTGACTGGGGGTGGCGACCAGTGAACAATCATGTGTAGCCTACCCACGCGTACATGTGGGCCCTCCATGATCCATGTCACCTGCGGCAAAGTCATGACATGCGCAATGAGGGAAGTGAGGAGAGCTGTCCGCCCCACGCACAGAAGGTGCATCAGCTCCACAGACCCAGCAGCGAGTCCAGCAGGGGTCACATGTGCAGGGGCAGCTGTGCCTGGTGTGAAGGCACATGCATATAGACAGCACATCGACCAATGTGTAGTCTGCCCACATCTACAGTCCATCATCATGCGGACATAGGAATTGAACACAGGGCAACACATCTTAGTGGGTGCACCCACCGTGACCAACAATGCGCAATCATCGACGTACCCGCCCTGTGCATGGCCCCCCACCCAACGGAGGCACATCCAGTGCCACCATCCCACACACAAGCCTTCCACGGAACATGCTGTGTCCAATGCTCAGTACAGAGTCAGCGCCCATCTGGTGGATCCTGAACAGGAGACACATGCACACACATGCCAGCTCCCACTATGTACGTCTGCCACCTGGCACGTGCAATGTAACCTCTCACCTGTGACGTGTGACTGCAAGCACACAGCCGTCTTGGCATGGGGCTGTCAATGTGGACACCTGTCAATGTTTCGGGAGGTGTGATCCGTACAGTGCTGTACATAGGGTGCAGTGCTGACACCTACTACTGTCTCATATCCCCTCGTGCCACAGGTCCCACTTGTTTTGGCCGCTCAGCCTGTGCCCACATCGTCGTCGTCGTGTGCCATACTCATCCAGCCTCGGAAGCAGTTCCATGCTCAGCAGACATTCATGTTGCCGTGGCGTTGCCGCTTGACGAATATGCAGTCAGTCGCCATCAGCACGCCCCGCAAGTCATTGGGGCCTAGATCCCCATGTGCATGCACATGGCAGTGGTCTGTATCACCAGCCATTGCCATTGTTGGGAGACCTGTGTAAGTGTATTGTGGCCGTGCCGTCCCAGCTTGACAGCTGGGCTGTGGCTCATGTGCTTGCTCAGTCATGTCAGTGATGTGTATGCGAAATTGCTATGTGTCGTGTTGCTTTGACATGTGTCCACTGCCATTTTCCCTAGGCGGAGACCGAACATTGACCGCCCATACCAATTGCTGGTGGACATGGACGATACAGAGGTCATTAGGAAGTTTCGGCTGGACATGCCAACCCTGCATCGACTGTGTGCCATGTTAGAACCCCATCTCCGTCCCCGCAGGGTGTATCCGACAGCTGTCACCCCCACGGCTAAGGTGATGGCCGCCATGCATTTCTTCGGCACTGGATCATTCCAGCACACAGTGGGCAGTGGAGGAGGGATGTCCCAGCCCATGTTCAGCAAGGTGCTGAGGGATGTACTGGCAGCCATGATGCTGTACCGAAACAGGTACATCCGCTTCCCCAGGGCTCGTGAATTGGCGGCAGTGAAGGGTGCATTCTATGCCCTTGGCAGAATCCCACACGTCGTTGGAGCCATTGACTGCACACATGTTGGCCTTGTTCCACCACAGGCCACTGAGCACCTGTACCGCAACAGGAAGCACACGCACTCCCTGAATGTGCAAGTGGTGTGCCTTGCGGACATGGTGATCACCCACGTGTGTGCAAAGTTCCCAGGCTCGGCCCATGACGCACACATAATGCGCAACAGCATCTTGCCACGACTGATGTTCAATCTGCAACAGGATCGTGGCTGTATTGTCGGTGAGTATGTGGAGTGGTGTAGCGTGCTGGTTGTGCGATGCTGTCCCCTGTCCAGTTGGAATAGCAACGGTTCTCTGTGTCCCTCACACCCAGGTGACTCTGCGTACCCGAATGGGGCATGGCTGCTCAGTCCATTGAGGAATCCTCGCACCCCAGCAGACGATCGCTACAATGAGGCACATGGGAGGACCAGACGTGTGGTCGAGCGTACCTTTGGCCTCCTCAAGTCCAGGTTCAGGTGCCTGGACCGCACCGGGGGTGCGCTGGCGTACTCCCCACAGAAGGTGTGCCAGATAGTGGTGGCGTGCTGCATGCTGCACAATCTGGCCATTCGGAAGCAGATCCCCCTCATCGTGGATGACGGAGATCAACCAGGGCCCCAGCCCGCAGACCAGGACAGCTCGAGTGAGGAGGACAGCGGAGAGGAGGAAGCTGGGAATGTGCGGCAGCAGCTCATCGCCCGCTACTTCACTTGACGGTGAGTGTCCATGTACGACGGCTGATGTGGCTGTATCTGTGCAGGTGTGTGTGTGCTGTGTCAGGGTGGCCGTTTGTTCACTGCGTGCTGTGTGTCAACGCTCCATGGCCAGGGTAGTATGCCACTGTTGGTGGCTGTGGCATTGTGCCCTATTGCTCTGTGCGATGTGTGTACATTGCTTGTAGTTGTTGACATGTACTGTGTGATGGGTGTGTGACACACTCATTGAATGTGCTCCTGTTCTGTCTCCCACCCCTAGGTCCCTACAGGCCCTCCGGTTCCATTGCCATGCCACGCATCAGGTGCCTTTCCGCCCAAGGTGGCCGTTGTATTCCGTACAAATAAAACACAGGGCACAAACAGCAGTTTGTGTAAGAGGTGCATTTATTTCAAACTGTGACATGTGATTGTGTGTAAGGTGATGACAAAAGTGGTGCGTGCAGTGACAATGAGCTGTCGGTCATGGCTGCGTGATGCTCAGGGTGTACCCACTGGTTCTATGTCCATAGTCCAACACACACATGCCATCCAGATGGCTGTGTGGAGTGGGATCGTAGTCCAAGTCAATGCAGTGGGTGGTCAAGGAAGGCTGGCTGGCTGCCTCACTTGCGTCTGGAGCGTGCGAAGTCCTCCCGGGAGATCTGTTTCCACTTCGGACGGCCCCTTCCACGTTTGCGAGGGGGTGCCTGCTTGCGACATGCTGGTGGTTGAGGTGTGCTCACTGGCTGTGGACGCAGGGGAACTGGACACTGCTGCTCGACCCTGCGCCCCGGCAGGTGGTGGCGGAGGGGAGCTGCTGTCCCTGGCTGTGACCTCACCGCCACCACCAGCTGGCCCATGAGGTCCACGAGTTGGCCCATACGGGCGTCCATGGACCTCAGCACCCCCAGCACCTCACGCGTGTCTGTAGCTGACCTGGCCCATTGTCCTTGGGCCTCTTCATAGGCCCCAAGGACTCTGGCCATTTGAGGCAGGGCATGGCTCCCAGGGGAGGCTGGCGTTTGCCTGACCCTGCTCCTCCTACCAGTCCTGCTGCCACCGGCCTGCCCACTAGCCACATTGCTCACCACGGTCCTCGCTGTGGCTCCCAGGGTGGATCCAGTCGGCCGGGCCACCACCTGCGCTGGGGCTGGTGCCAGCGAAGACGTGGTGGCGGCGGTGGTGGTCGGTGCGGCAATGGTTGCGGCAGTGGTAGTGGCCGCAATGAACGTGGGTGTGGCCGCAATGACCGTGGGTGTGGCCGCAATGACCGTGGGTGTGGCCGCAACGACAGTGGCAGCAGGGGGCTGGGAATGTTCAGCAGCCCTGGATGATGGGTTGGTGGGTAGGAGGAGTCCTGGGGAGCGGCTGGGCCCTGCCACACCAGATGGGCCTGCTTGGTGGTCCGTGTCCGAAGAGGAGGACAGATCCTCCACATCCGTGTGTCCTCGTTGGGGGCTTGTAGGCTGGCTGTGCTGGCTGCTGGCTCCATCCCCAGCATCCAGCAGTTCGTCACCTGTGGAGAGAATGAGATTTGTTATTGTGTTGCACCTTGCGAAGTATGTATTTGTCGTCTGATATTAACAGTTCGTGCAATCTCGTACATGGGTTTCCCGGAGGCGTGTGTGTGGCTGTACCATTTGTAGTTGTGTGTGCTTGGCAATGGGACTGTGTGCTGTGCACATGTGGCATGGGACGGATTGGCCATGCCGATGGGTGTGTTGCTGTGCCCCTACTTATTGTGACTCTGGTGTATGCGGGCTCCTGGCCCATCCTGGGTCTGGTTTGTACTTTGCTTTTGGGGTTCAAATGGAACGCTTAGGAACGCATATGGCAACATGGGGGCCATGCCCCAGAATCGCATTTGGGAGGGAATATGCTTTTGGGGTTCAAATGGAACGCTTAGGAACGCATATGGCAACATGGGGGCCATGCCCCAGATTCACATTTGGGATGGAATATGCTTTTGGGGTTCAAATGGAACTCTTAGGAACGCATATGGCAACATGGGGGCCATGCCCCAGAATCGCATTTGGGATGGAATATGCTTTTGGGGTTCAAATGGAACGCTTAGGAACGCATATGGCAACATGGGGGCCATGCCCCAGAATCGCATTTGGGAGGGAATATGCTTTTGGGGTTCAAATGGAACGCTTAGGAACGCATATGGCAACATGGGGGCCATGCCCCAGATTCGCATTTGGGAGGGAATATGCTTTTGGGGTTCAAATGGAACGCTTAGGAACGCATATGGCAACATGGGGGCCATGCCCCAGATTCACATTTGGGATGGAATATGCTTTTGGGGTTCAAATGGAACGCTTAGGAACGCATATGGCAACATGGGGGCCATGCCCCAGATTCACATTTGGGAGGGAATATGCTTTTGGGGTTCAAATGGAACGCTTAGGAACGCATATGGCAACATGGGGGCCATGCCCCAGATTCGCATTTGGGATGGAATATGCTTTTGGGGTTCAAATGGAACGCTTTAGGAACGCATATGGCAACATGGGGGCCATGCCCCAGATTCACATTTGGGAGGGAATATGCTTTTGGGGTTCAAATGGAACGCTTAGGAACGCATATGGCAACATGGGGGCCATGCCCCAGATTCGCATTTGGGAGGGAATATGCTTTTGGGGTACATGCTGTGAGCCATGGGTGCCGAACGTGACGTGTTGTGGCAGCATGACAGTGCATGGTCTGAGGTGTGTGCATGCCTGACATGGCCTGCATATTTGCTGTCTGTTGTGATTACTGGACATGGCATTGGACGCATCGTTATGAGTGAGTGTTGGTTGTGTGCCAGCCAACGTATTGCAGTTGTCCCATCTCCTTGGTGTGCGTGCTGCCCTGTGCCATGTGCATCACTGCAGTGCTCGTGGGGGGTGTGGCCCATGTTGTGTGTTGTTGCTCACAGTGTGGCGTGCGCTTCATTGACTTCTGGCACATGGTTGGTCATGGGCATGTATCTTAGCGTGACTGCTGTATGTGTGGCAGCTGTGCGGATGACATGCCTTTCATGAGACTGGGGCTGACGGATGGGATGGATGGTATGTTGTATGTGCATGGTGTGTCTGTGTGTTTGATGGGTTCAGTGGTGTTCGTGTGCATTTATGTTGTTCCGCTCTGTTGCGTCTAGTGTTGTTTGTCTTACATAGGCGTAGTTGTGGGGTGTGTGGTTGACAGGCAGTAGGGGCTACATGGACAGGACTTCAATGGTGTTTCGGTTGTGTGTGATGAGTTGCACAGTGGCTGCCGTGTGGTACTATATTCAGTGTGGCTTGTGCATGCAGACGTGGCTCCTTGGGTGTTGCTGTGTCTGTGATGGGTCATGTGAGGTGTGAGTCTGTGGTTCATGTCCGTGTGCACATTGTTCACTTGTTCGTGACGGTGGGCGGTGCTGCGTGTTCGTCTGCTACGTGACATGTCCCATGTGTTGGTCGTGTTATGGTCCTCATGCCTCCAGTAATCCAGCCCTGTCCAGTTTCCCACCTGCAGGTTGTTCGGGCGTGCACTGTACTGGATGCCACATGGTTCTAAGCGGGGGTGCTCCATGTTGCAGGTCTGTGGGGGTGGGGGGTGTTGTGGGTCGTGGTGGTGGCTGGACACCCACTGACACCGATTGTTGTGGATCGTGATGTCTACCTTTCGGCTGTCGGTGTGCACTGCGGTGGCTGACACGTGGCTGTGGGGGTGGGGGATGCTCCTCCTTGCTGTGCTGTGGGACTAGGGGCCTGGTGTGTGTTGTACTTGGGCTGTCCACCCTCCCACCCACTGCACTTTGTGTTCCTGCCACTTACCTGTTACTTGTCGGTTAGTGCAGCTATGGCGGACACATGGGTGTGGTGGGTGCTCGTTGTGGCGCTTCTGGCATACTTGGGGACCTGTTGGTGGTTACGTGGCTGGCTGAGTGTACACATGTCCCCACGCATCTTACAGTTGTTCTGTTTGGGCTGTGTGTGGTGGTGTCTGTTGCATGTGTGTGTGATGTGTTGTGTATTGTGTGCTGGACATGGGGGTGTTTGTCCCTGGGAGCTGTGGCATGGTGGTAGTGCATGTGAGTACATAGCGGTGTGCTGGTATACATTAGTTTGTACTTGCCAGCCTCCACTCCCCCTGCTAATCCGGCGAGGATCTCGGGATGTATGATGACTCGCACCTTCTCCTCCCACGCTTTGAAGGTCTTGAAGAGCGCGGGATTCCCTCCGCCAGTGACGGCTGCCAGCTCTCTGTTCTTGGTCTCCTTCTTCTTGACCAGGCTCTTGACGTCATTCCACCGTTTGTTAATTTCTACTCTGTTCCTGGGCAGGGTCCCGACTGCATTGACCTGGTCTACGATCCGGTTCCACATTCTGTTTCTGGTGGCTAGTGGTGTGTGCTGGACCATGTTCCCATAGATTTGTGGGTGCACCTTGATGATCTCGTCGACCATGACCGTCAGCTCAATGGGCGTGAACTTGGGCATTCTTTGTGGTGCCATGGTGTTTGTGGTGCTGGTGCGGTGTGTGTTGTGTAATGTGCAGGGGGTTTGTGGTGGTGGTGGTGGTGGTGGTGGTGGTGGTGGTGATGTGTGCGTTTCTGTGGTGTGCTGCTGTCCTTGCTGTGTCACTGTGTCCTCTCCTCTCCTCTCTGGTTTGCAATGTTGCAAGGGGTTGTGGTCTGTGGGAGTGCTGCTTTTGTACTTACCTATGTGGGTGTGTCCTCATGGTCTGTTGTTTTCAGGTGTGTTGTGTCTGGGGTTCTGGCCTTTGTAGTTTTTGTTTGTCCAGGGGGTGTTTTCGGGATGTGTACTGTGCTTGTGTATTTGTGCGTGCCTTGCTGTGTGGACTTGTTGGCCATGTTGTGTGCGATTGGTTTTGTGAGCGGATGGTTTCTGTGCAGGGACGTGGGCGCCATGGCTTCTGCCGTGTCGATTCTCATCGGCGTTGTTTGCGCTGGCGGGCGGTATATTTGTAGTTTTCCCGCGCTCATGGCGGTGCGATCGTAATCTCACGTGCGGTGTGTCGGCCGTGAGGGCGGGCGGTTTTGTGTTGTCGGGCGTGTTTCCGTCCGTGGCGGGCGGTTTGACTCCGACTCGGACGATGGCGGGCGGTATTTTGTGTGATTTTTCGCCGATGGCGGTTTTCGGTTTGTGTAATCGTAATGGCGTGGTCGGTGTTCAGACGGTGTGTGCGGGCGGATTTTTGCCGCTTCCATGCCTGGCGGATTTTTTTACGCCGGGTATCGTAATGGGCCCCATAGTTAGAATTATTTAAAAATGTTAAAAACATATAAATGATAAATGTAATATAAAAAAATTAAACATACATATTTAATGTTTTTTATATATATTAACTTAATATTAATAAATAATTATTTTATTTAATTATAAAATGTTAGAAACATAAGAAAAGTTATAAATACAAATATATATATATACATAAACCTGTAATATAAATATAACAATAAAATATATATATAATAAATGAAAATATTAAAATTAATATTTATTTAAATAAATATTTTACACTACATTAACTATAAAAGTAGGGAAATGTTGGATAGCGTAGGGTATAAAATTACTATTCCCACTACAGAAAGTGCAACAGTAGGGAAAGTGTTGGATAGCGGAGGGGAATAATTTACTATTCCCACTCCAGTGAGTGCAACAGTAGGGAAAGTGTTGGATAGCGGGTGGGTAAAAATTACTATTCCCACTCCAACAAGTGTAACAGTAGGGAAAGTGTTGGATAGCGGGGGGTTAAATTTACTATTCCCACTCCAGTGAGTACAACAGTAGGGAAAGTATTGGATAGCGGAGGGGAATAATTTACTATTCCCACTGCACTAAGTGTAACAGTAGGGAAAGTGTTGGATAGCGGGTGGGAATCATTTACTATTCCCACTGCACTAAGTGTAACAGTAGGGAAAGTGTTGGATAGCGGAGGGGAATAATTTAGTATTCCCACTCCTGCAAAATAATTAACATTAATTAACAAATAATTAATTTTTCAAAAATAATTTACCTCCCACTATATTCCCCTATAAACGTCACCACCAATATTGTAAAATATTACACAATTAACATAATTATTTAACAATTAATTAATAAAGTAATAACAATTAAAAAACAAATTAAAAACAATAAAAAATAAATTAGTTCACACAATTAACACTATAAAATAACTTTAAATAAATATTGTATATAAAATAATAATACAAATTTTATTAAAATTAAATTACTTCCCACCCTACTCCCTATCAACCCACAACCAAATAATTATTAATAATTAATATCCAATTAATAACTAATTAATATTTTTTAACACAATTAACAATATAAAATATTAATTACATAAATATTAATTAATAAAATTATTAATTATTTAATTATAATTAAATTACTTCTCACCCTACTCCGCTATAAAACCACAACCCGCTCCTCAAAAAATTACACAATTAACATATTTATGAACTAATGATTAATTATTCATAACCAATCAATTAATTAATCATAAATTAATTAACACAATTGACAATATAAATTATTATTTACATAAATATTAATTAATAAAATTATTAATTAATTCATTATAATTAAATTACTTCCCACCCTACTCCCCTATAAAACCACAACCCGCTCCTCAAAAAAGTACACAATTAACATATTTCCCAACTAATTATTAATTATTAATAACCAATCAATAATTAATTAATAACAAATTAATTAACACAATTGACAATATAAATTATTAAATACAAAAATATTAATTAATAAAATTATTAATTAATTAATTTAAATTACTTCCCACCCTATTCCCCTATAAACCCACAACTCGCTACGGAACTAAAACGCATTTTCTTTTAATTTTTTTATTAATAACTTCTAAAAAATTATTATTACATATATTAAAATTAAATTACTTCCCACCCTATTCCCCTATAAACCCACAACCCGCTACAGAACTAAAATACACAAAAATTAATCAACATAAAATTAATTACTTGTAAAAAATTCAAACATACATTACAAAAATAAGCTATACTTTTAACACATATACTAACATACAAAACACAAAAAAAAATCGATGTTATTAACAACGATATTTTAACTAACGATATTACTAACATCGATATTAATTAAAACGGTATTTCTTACCTGCATGTCGATATTCTGGTCGACGATATTCTTGATGGTCGATATTCTGTCATATCGATATAAATTGATATAATGGTATATCGATATTTAAACATCGATATTATGTCTGCATACCTGAAGGAATACCATGTGTTCTGGTATATATGTCTTTACAGAACAAGGGTCCCACACAATTTGGAATGCAGAAAAACAATTTCTCAGTTTTATAATAAAAATTGGATATAACAAATGTTTTAATATACAAATAGGTAATTTAATGCGAAAGTCTATAAAACAGGGAAATGATATCACGCGAAAAAATAGGGTGAGCAACCGTGGCAAGGCAGAGGGAAATCAGCCGATTTCCTTACCCCAGGCAAGTGACTTAAAACGTGACTTTTCGGTATATGTGATATAAATAAACAAAAGTCACAATTGAGGTTACATCTCATACTCCACAATAGAATATAAATAGCGGTATAGAGTTGAGAATGTATATGTCGACGACGTTTCAATCCCGGTGGGAGTATCGGGATCTCATCAGGACTAACAGATAGAACAGGTGCCTGAGAAGTTGCCGTGTGGATCATGGGTGTTCAATCAGGAAATAATTGAGATTCAGCTCCCAGCAGGGAGACTGCAATGTTGATGGGCGTGGACTCAGTCTGCCCGCCTTGATCGTCACTGCACGGTGCACCCCTGATCCCAGGGCTGCCTGCTTTCCGTCTCGCATCAGACATCGAGCCGCCGCTCGGTTCCATTTCCTTATTCCCGATTCCGGGGTTGCGGCTGTCCTTATTGCACACAGCGGCCTGCTGTCCGGCACGCCCATCAACATTGCAGTCTCCCTGCTGGGAGCTGAATCTCAATTATTTCCTGATTGAACACCCATGATCCACACGGCAACTTCTCAGGCACCTGTTCTATCTGTTAGTCCTGATGAGATCCCGATACTCCCACCGGGATTGAAACGTCGTCGACATATACATTCTCAACTCTATACCGCTATTTATATTCTATTGTGGAGTATGAGATGTAACCTCAATTGTGACTTTTGTTTATTTATATCACATATACCGAAAAGTCACGTTTTAAGTCACTTGCCTGGGGTAAGGAAATCGGCTGATTTCCCTCTGCCTTGCCACGTTGCTCACCCTATTTTTTCGCGTGATATCATTTCCCTGTTT
The DNA here is from genome assembly GCA_963921515.1 of Calotriton arnoldi. Classification (NCBI taxonomy): domain Eukaryota; kingdom Metazoa; phylum Chordata; class Amphibia; order Caudata; family Salamandridae; genus Calotriton; species Calotriton arnoldi. The sequence goes on from CAWUFW010003621.1 coordinate 1,442,221, forward strand.
TATAGACTTTCGCATTAAATTACCTATTTGTATATTAAAACATTCGTTATATCCAATTTTTATTATAAAACTGTGAAATTGTTTTTCTGCATTCCAAATTGTGTGGGACCCTTGTTCTGTAAAGCATAACTTCACCCTTGGTCCCCGCTGACTTCCAGGGTCTCCTTGTTTTTCTTGCTATACTGGTATAAATGTCAGCAAAGACTGTACCCCAAGAGGTGCAGTCCTCTACTTGTGGTGTTATCCCCATGGGCAAGCAGATTGTTAACATTCTGGGGCCGATTCCGATTCAGGCCGGAAATCTCTCCGACCGAGCCGGACCCGGAGAGATTTCCGACCGAATCGGACTCTGGCAGTCCGACCGAACGAGTACGATGCGCACGCATGCAATCGGACTCGAGTCGGTCGGACTCCCATTGAGTCAATGGGAGCCGGACGTACAACGCGTACGCGGGCTCCCATTGACCCAATGGGTGCGAGGCGAACAAGGGTGCCCCCTACAGCGGGTACGCCTCGAAGCGACTCGCGGCATACTTGCATAGGTAGGGGGGAGCCATGGGCCCCCCCTGTGTGCGACTCGCGTGGCTACGCGTACAGGGGGGTCCGACACGGACCCCCAAAGTGCGGCTCCGACTGCTCTTTCGAGCCGGACGGCGCGAGTCGGTCGGACTGCTCGCGGCGCGCATCGTACTTTCCCGGCCGGGGAACGTCTCCATCGCGCGGTGCAAGTCTTGTCCGTGCGAGTCGGTCGGAGCGCTTCGGACCCGCGAACAAGTCGGTCGGCGATTTCGCGTGCGCTCGCATCGTACTCGCTCGGCCGGACGCACGTACGAATCGGTCGGGAAAGAGGGCTCCGAATCGGATCCGGTTAAGCCGAATCCGATTCGGTGCCCTACCGGCCGAGATCGGAATCGGCCCCTCTGTGTTTTTCAAATGGGGTAGTATTTGGAAACACTGCCTCTAGCTGAGTTATTTTCTGAGCTACCCAGAATGGCATTTGTTCACGTTTCGTGGGCATTTTGCCCATTACTGCGTGTAATGTTTGTGGTGTAATTTTAGTAGCTGTACCCTGAAACTGAGTTCCATTTCTTGCAGCTGATGTTGGTTGGACTGTGAAAGTCCTCATGACATACTGTGTCAGGTTTCTGTAGATTTTAATTAAATCCTTGTGTTGTAAGAGTAAGTCTGGCTGCGGCATTGTGTCAATGTCAGGATGTGGTGTGTAGGCCGCTAATATTGGCCATGTTGCACCGTCTCCTCTGAGCGGACCTAATCTTACTCTGTGTCTTATGTGGGGTAGGGCGCCTTTAAACCAGTATAGGTGTTAATGGTAAGTGAGTGGAATTTCTGTGTCCTCGCAAGGACCATATTCCCGTGGTGCATCTCCTTCTGTATAGTAGTGAAATGTCTGTGTTCTTGCATCTGCTGCTGGGAATGTAACCCACGATTAAAATATCTCTGTTTTGTTTGATTCGTGTGCCTCAATCACGAAAGCTACTAAGCCACCCCTGGATGTTAAACCATATTCCATTAGTTTCAGGGTGATAGTGCGTCTGAATTTTTGTGCAATATGTATTGCATTTGTATCTTCTTCCTCGTCTGAGAGGTGTATATTTACTACTGTGTTATTCTCCTCAGTCATTTTTGTAAAAGGAGAAGTTTTGTTCAAGGGACCTAAGATAAGGTGTTATGCACAATTTTAGGACTATGGGCCCCATTACGATGGCGGCCGGACTTTGTCCGCCCGCCACCGTAACGGAAAATGGGACCGACCGCCAGAGGTGCGGCGGTCCCACGAGGCCAATTAGGATGCGCCCGCCACGGTGCCGGGCGCATTCTGGCCTTTAACATTGCGGACGGTGCTGCTGTGTGCAGCTCCGTCCGCAATGTTAAAAGTGCATGGTTTGCATTGCCATGCACAACGTGACAGGCACCGCGCGGTGCCTGCCACCTTGTGTATGGCGATGTAGGGGGGTACCATAGGTACCCCCCAAGTGCAGCCCCCCAACCCCCCGGGGGCCCATAACGGGCCCCGAAGCAATTACAGCCGGCCTTTCCATGGCGGCATCGCCGCCGTGGAAAGGCCTTTAAAATTGCACATCATAATATGGATGGCGGTGCTTGCTCGGCACCGCCACCATATTATGCCCCAGATCCGCACGGCAGGCAATCGTAATGATTGCCTGCCGGCGGAAAAGCGGCGGACGGTCTTTCCGGCCGCCGCGGTGCCCCCGCCATACTAATATGGCGGGGGTAAATCAGGTACAGATGGCGGGCGGATCGCCACCGCTGGCCTGGCGGTGGCGATCCGCCTGCCATCCTAATAGGCCCCTAAATGTCCTTCAAGCTTGATTAACCAACAGCCAATAAATAGGATTTCTCGCCTACTCAGCTGTGACGGAGTTTGTGCCCACCCACTCCAGACGTCTCTGACGGTTTTGTGAGTAGGAGTCTCTGAGAATAGCACGACTGACCTACTCAGATTCTACTGTTAAATAAGATCCCAACCATCGTTGGTGGCGCCATGTCGTGTAGTTCCTATAGTACCCATGCAGGACCTGCGCGTTTGGATAACATAAAATGTGGGCTTGGTGGCAGACTGATTATGTACACCCCCACCGAGAAATGTTAGCCTGTTTGCAAAAGCTAGCTCACAGTGCCACTAGTGTCTCCTCTTATCGGGGAGAGATTTGTTTCTGGCAACCTCAGAACATGACAACCCTCATCCCTCAAGATCATGGAAACAATGTACTACTTTTCGCTCAGTCACTCGTGCTCATTTAGTTTATCTCAGAGGTACACAGAATAAACAGTCTGGGCGTTTCAATAGGATTTATTGAACAGTTGTTATTCTCGTGTAAAGTATATGAGCTAAAACAACCATTAGACAGTAGCAGAGATATATGATTAGCAGTACTATGAATATAAAAGGATAGTACAGTTCTATCATCTTGCAATAAGCATGAATAAATACATGAATATAAAATGCATTGATAAAAGCGAGTGCGTACTCCTACGATGCCTATCTAGATGTACCTAAGTGTACCTAGCATGTGAGTAGGTGTAAAGCCAAGAATCCCTCTAGGATTTAGTCGAACCCCATTACCTGAAGTGAGAATGTAGGAGCCTCTCTTGGTCTCGAGCTGGACACCAAGCAAGGGATGTGTTAGACCACTGTCAGCTGGAGCGTCTGCATGCAGGAGCCTCAGCGTCTCTGGTCAGTGTGTCGGCCTGGAAGTCTCGGTTCCCTCTAAGTACTGAAAGCAAGAGGTGCTGTATTTATACAGAAAAGTATATAGAGTCCCTTTGTCCCTTGTTCTTGTGTTAGCCATTGTTGGGTATGAGGATGACGCATGGGATGAACCATGTGCGTAGATATTAGGAAGGTGGTGTATAGCCCCTGCCTGGTTTCCAAGTAGCCTCATGAATATTTTATTCATGCAGTGTCAGTCTAAAGATGAAGTCATAGAACACTATTGTTCGGGAAAAACCCTCATCTGCACCCAGGCCTAGAACTAGGTAAAAGGTTCAGCCCATAAAAGGCGTTCAATCCTTAAAAGGCTCGTTAGTGTGTAATGTAGGGGAGGTGATGTGGGTGAAAGGGTATGATGTTACCCGGGCCTATATTAGGGTACCTATATGAAACATAACAGTAATGAAACACTGCACCCTAATATTTTCAAACATCAAGGAGACCCTCTACTAAGACATATTGGCCTCAAGCTCTGTGGCACTTTTCAATGCGGTAAATGGGACCACATTTGTACCCACACAAGGGCTACCCTTGCCAAACCAGATTACAGGCGGAAAAATACATTGACAATACAAACCCTTATGGAACTGGGTGTAATGTTCCTGTGTCACATGTGTGTTTTGTGACAGTGCTCTGTTTTTTCAGCAGCACAACCAGAGATATCATTACAATGAGTCTATCTCCCTTGGTTGTCCCATACCTCTGACATTCAAAGTCAAAATGCCATTAGTACCCATGTGTGTGTAGTCTCCTGGGAAGTGTGGGGATGCGTTTCAGGAGTAGTCTGACCCCAGGTGGCCCAACAACACACATCCTTAACTTTTCACTTGGGGGGGCTATAGCCCTCTGAGCAATGGACTGCCATCCAAAGTTTCTGCATCATGACAGTATAATATGAGCAGTCTCCACCTCCATCCCAGGGCAGTATCCAAGGGGAAGAATGAACAATCAGTGACAACATCTACCTCCAAAGGGTAACTCGACACTCATGCCCACACACAACTCAGACAAGGCATGGCTAGGTGGAGGCAAATTGTCCTGTGAGGACAATAGTTTTTGCATATGCCACTGTACTCAAAGCGGCCATTCCAACAATCAGTCATGAACATTCAGTGGCAGACAGCAAGCTGCAGCAAACACATACTACATCCTCACATTTCATCTGCCAACTGTTTTTTGCTAACTTACACACACATGTAATCTACACATATGTACATTTCAACATAACCTCTTGGCCTGCATAATCTCTACTTGAACGGCTATGACCCCTCTCACATCCACCTCAAAGTACATGCTCATCTCTCAAAACTATTATACATACACAAGCACGTCATAAGCCCCCTCTGGTGCATTTCTCTGGAAAAGCATGTCTGCCACACAAGCGCCAGCCTTTAACTCAAACTCTTCTAAACCGAATCTCACAAACTCACAATGGCGCTGCCCTTCTTACATCCACATCTACATTCACAACACCACTCTTCATCACTATGTACACAACACCTCTCACATACATGACTTGTACACAATGTACTGTACTCATCACCTCCTCAGCAGACGTTAAACGTAACATTGCAAACACAAGGAAATGATGGACGGAGCGCTGAAACTTTTCAGACACTCACCCCCAGTCACAGATCTGGGTTGAATTCATCATCGTTCTTTAGCTCACTTCGCCACCCTAGTTCAGACCCAGCTATATGCAAATCAGTCTTGACCTTGTGCCTCATGGGAACAGTCCAGCCTGAACTGCCAAGCCAGGTCTTCCCTGGACCGGAAAAAAGCATACTGGTACCAGTTTCGGGGCGACACCCCTCATCAGCCAGGCTAGCTTGAATCCAGTGGCAAAGTGAGCAAGGGACCCACGTCTGTGACTGGGGGTGAGTGTCTGAAAAGTTTCAGCGCTCCGTCCTTCATCTCCTTGTGTTTGCTTTGTTCGCCCTAAGTTGGCAGGGTATGCCCAGAGGTGGGTCCCTTGCTCACTTTGCCACTGGTTCCAAGCTAGCCTGGCTGATGAGGGGTGTTAACAACACTCCTAGTTCTGCTCAGTGTGATCTTTAACAGCATCAAGCATAGTTCAAAAGGAATACATTATCAGTCATGCACAAATGACAACCTACTCACAAATCATATGCTCAACTACGAATGATGTGTGTTTGAAACAATAAAATCCAAGCTTGGACAGACAAAACCTTGTCAGTGGAAGATTGTGCAAAATACCTCACCACAACCATTCACTAATCTCCACAATTGGCACTCACCCCTGTTGAGCAGTGCCCAAAAATCTACGATTACTTCATGCATGACAGACTTCAGTTGTGAGGGTGTACCATAGGATTTGCCAAAGTCCATCCAGGCAGGGGCAGGTTGCACTCATATCCATAGCACTCACAAGTGATGTGGCCACATGCCGTAATGATGACAATGCATTGTGTACGGTGTGTGTGGAGTGTCCACAAGTCAAGTGTGGCATGAAAGCCAAGGCAGTTACAAAAATACGACATCCCAGTCCATGAACGAAAGGTGTGTTTGTGCCAAACTCATTGACATCTCAGCACATTCCTAGTTGCCCCAGGTGAGGGGTGTTGTGTGTCGATTCTGTATCACCCTGATGCACTATGGATGCTAACCCAAGGGTGGGGTCTGTCCACCTGTAGCTCGTAACAGTGACTGCACACTAGAGGCAGTGCTCTGTTGCTGGGCTCTGTAGTCATTGGCATTTGTGAGGCCCTGGCCAGCTGACCATGGGCAGAGTCAGCCCAGACTGGCACACAGCATCCACCCTGAACTAAACCACTCTACACCACTTCTGGTACCAACAACTGAGGTTCAGACTGCTTGCATGAACTGAGCCAAGAAGGGGATTGTTGCTGTGCATTGTCATGCTGAATAGGTATACTTTCAGCTGTGTCACATGAGGGGGCTAGAAGGGGTTTTGGATTACCAAGCACAGACAAATGTTGTACACACATAATGTACTAACAGGACTTGACATTGCCTATCCTAATCAAGTCACCTGAAAGATTTGTGCCATTACTTTGTGTACATGGGTGTGTCCAAACTCACTACCATGTTGTCAAACTCCATATCTATCCAGGTGCCTTGATGAGACAGTTGTCTTCCTGCACATTACAAACATATGCAGCATGCTTCTCATAAACCGTTGTACTTTGCCACACTTGCACTATGTTGACATCTGAAAGCATGAACCATGTGGAACTGTGTTCTCCTAAAAAAAAGCTTTGTGACTTCATGTCACACACATAGACAAAACCAATGGGTTTTTTTAAACAAATTTTATTGAACATTTCCTCTTATCATTGTGCAATCATCGATGCAGACACTGTTATATGCAGGCATATTGAAAATTTCCTCTTGGCATCATAAAATTACCAATATAGACATTATTACATTCAGGTCTTATTAATGGTTGCTCACACCCATTGTCCCTCTCTGTTGACAGATCTCATGCCCTGGCACCATTGCTGGTGTAGTTCTTATTCCCAGCGTTGCCCTTCGCCTCCCTACTATTCGCCTGCTATGCTCTTTGACCCTCGCTGAGGTATGGGCTCAAGCCTGCTGCGTCATCTCGTCTGCCTCTTGCAAGAGGTCAAAGAAACTCCCTCCACCTTCCCTTACCAGGTGTGTCATATGTAGCAATAGTTGATCCTTACTTGAGGAGTGTTATGTGTTCTAAGTCTCTCAGTCTAGCATGCCGCTCTTTAGCCCTTATGTCTGTATCTGTGCGGGGGCTCCCTTTCCCTTCCTGTTCTTCCCACCTCCACCCATACTGACTCATAGGTTATGATCTTCCGCTTCTCTCTCCTGGTCTATCCCCTGTGGGGCTTCCTCTGCCTCAGCCTCTGGATTCTTTAGTAGTTCCACCAGTGCTGCTCATGCCCAAGCTGTTTCTAATGACTTCTCGCTGCCAGCTTTCTTGGCTACCCGCAGCCTTACTGCTCCCTTGCAATCTGCCCGCTTTATAAACTCCCTCTTCCACCTGCGTGAGCTAGGACCTTCCCGTGCTTTCCAGTGGCTTGTGATGTCTCTTTTTGCTAAGATAAGGCCCAAATCCTGGAATTTACTTGTCACCATATTTTTTAGCAGTGTGGGGAAACCAGTGCAGAAGACAATACCCTGGGGTTGCGGCCACTTCCCTTTTTGTCACCTCTGCCAGCACCGTGGTCACTGCCCCCCAGAAGTTCCCCATGCCTGGGCAACTCCAGAACATGTGAAGAAATTCCACCCCCTCCTCATTGCATCGCGGGCATACCGCCGTTCTTATATTGAAATATCTGTTAATACAACCTGGCGTGAGGTATGCCCCGTGCAGGACATAAAAGTGAACAAGTTGGAATCTGGTGTTTCTGGTACCCTTGCTTGCTCGTTCTACCAATTCCCCCCATGTTTTTTCGGCAATTGGCTCTCCTAGATCCTCCTCCCACTTCTGGTGTAATGTACTGAGGTCGGGGAGTGTCGCATGGTTGAACCGCCTATATAAACAGGTGACCGCTTTGTATGTCCCCGCCGCGGTTACTACATATTGACACCCTTCTAATGTAGGTGGGTCCGATAGACCCCCCCATTGTTTACGTATCGCCGCTGTGAGGGTAGTATGTAGTAGGAAGTCTCCCCCAGGTATGTCGTACCTCTCTCTGAAGTCATTGAAGGGCAGCAGGGTTCCCTCTTCGTATAGCATCCCTACAGTGGACACCCCCACTTCCCTCCAGTCATCTAGTCCTCGCCAGTCTCCTCCATGCGGAAGGGCTTCGCCTACAGTCAGTGGGATATCCGGGGCGTATGGGCGCTTAGTCTTGGACCTCTGCAGGCTCCTATTCCAGCATTTACGGATTACCTTTAGTTCGGTAGTCATCTCTCCCTCCTGAATGGGGAGCTGCAGCACTACACGTGACAGGAGACTCAGGCTTGGCGTCGCATCACCTTGTTACGCCGTCCCTCTTACCCGGCTCGCCACCCATTTCGTGAGCCATTGTAGCTGGGCTGCGATATAATAATACACGAAATCCGGCACTGCTAGTCCTCTCGCTGCTTTTGGTCTCATTAGTGTTGTGAGTGCTACTCTGCGTCTCCCCGTTCCCCACAAAAATGCTGTCATCAATGCCTGGAGTTGTCGAAACATCCCTACTGAGATCCACACCGTAAGCACCCCGAAATATTATAATAGCCTCAGCAAGGTCACCATCTTGAGGACGGCAACTCTGCCTGCTACTGATAAGGGAAGGGTCCCCCAGAAATCAAAACTGGCTTTCACCCCTCTCAATGCTCTCCCCACATTGCCCTCTAGCATGTCCGCCTGGTTGTGGTATATCTGGACTCCTAGATACAGCAGGCACTGGTTCTCCCACAGAACTCCCTCCACCTCCTGTGGCCATTCTCTACCTTCCTTGGCGGGGAAGAGGCATGACTTCACCCAGTTTACCCTTAGGCCTGCTACTCTTTCTAGTGCAGCTAGTAGTTCCCTGGCGCCTTGAAGTTCCTCCCTCTCATTTCTAAGGAATAGCAGTAAGTCATCGGCAGATAGTGCTATGTGGTGTATTTGTCCTTCTACCTCCAGCCCACGGTAGAAGCATTCCCTCCTAGCCTTGGCTGCCAGAGGCTCCTTGGCCAAGGCAAACAGCAGGGGTGATAGAGAGCACCCCTGCCGTATTCCCTGCCCCACTCTGTGGCAGTCCGATATAAGCCTACCCGTCCTGACTCTGGCCGTAGATTCTGTATATAGCAAGGCAGTCCATGCCACAAACTCAGACCCCAGCCCGAATCTTCTCATCACTCGAAACAAATAAGGCCATTCAAGGCTACCGAAGGCCTTCTCTATGTCTACTGCAAAGATGACCGCCTCCTCCTTACAGTAGGAGTCGGCCTCGAGCAGACGAAGTAGTCTCCGAACATTCATCGCTGTGTTCCTGGAGGGTATTAATTCTGCCTGGTCTCAATGTATGAGATCTGTCATGTGTGGCAGGAGGTGGGTGGCCAGGATCTTACTCAAAATGTTATACTCCAAATTGAGCATAGAGAGCGACCTGTATGCTGTTTTATCAGATGGTGGCTTCCCTGGTTTCAACAGCGGGATAATCACTGCCTCTCTTGTTGACTCCGCAAGCCTCCCGAGCTGCTTGGCTTGATTATATATTTCCACTAGTTGAGGTCTCAAGAGTCAACATATGCTGAGTAAAACACAACCAGGAGCCCATCTGTTCCAGGTGTTTTGTTTCTGGCCATGGCCTTGATAGCGCACCTCACCTCTCCCAGCTCTATTTCCCTCCCTACTGACTCCGCCTCTTCCTCCAATATTACTGGCAGCTCTATATCTCCCATGAAGTCATCTATCTCGTCATTCGTGGGGGATACCCTACTCTCATATAGACCGGTATAGTACCTCAGGAATATATCATTGATGTCTTGTTGACGATGCCGGACCTCCCCCTGCTCCCCTTTCATTTCTAGGACAACCGTTCCTCTCCGCAGCTGTAGTGGGAGGGGTAGATGGAAGGGGGCATGTGCTGGCCTTCACTAATTTGGGGATTTTAAACTCTTTGATGGTGTGGACAGGAATAGGGAGGGGTTTGGTCTTTTTAGGAGTGGGTTTTATGGGGACGGAGGTACTGGGCTGGGGAAGTATGGGTTACTGGAGGGGATTTGCTTTTGGAAGACCGGGAGGATTTTCTGGTAGGGGCAGATTCGGGGCTTGGTATCTTCTCGGCGGGGGCGGCAGATGTAGATGTCTGGGCCATGGGTGTGAATTTACGCTTCTTGGGAGGGGGTGTGTAGGATTTGGTAGGGAAGAATTCAATGGGAACAAGGTGAGATGCCTGGGATGAGGGGGAACAGGAGAGGCAAGGATAGGGGGTGTGGAGGCAGAGGGGTCTGAGGTCTGCGGAGTGTCTGTGGATGCATGTGTGTTGTCTGGGGGTATGTTTGTGGAGGTGGGTGTGCTGTCTGTCACCTGAGTGTGCATATGTGTAGGTTTGGCCTTGTGTCTGTGTGTTTGTGTGCTGCGTGTGGCTGTTGAGGTGGGTGCATGTGTATGTTTGCGTGTGCTTGGGTCAGGGAGGGTAGTTGGGAATGTGGATGGGGAAGAGGCAGGAGTGGGGTGGGACAGCTGGAGCTGGGACACTGCTACTGTCAGTGTGGAGGCCAGAGCCTGATTGGATCCTATAGGGCAGACATGTCGGAATGAATGCCCTCCAGGAATGATACCATTTGTGTCAAATGATTGGTATGCACCTGGAGGACATTCAGCACTGCTCTCTGCCCCACAGAGATCTGCCTCAGGATGTCGATGGCCTCAACACTCAGGGCAGCAGGGTGACAGGGGCAGGGGGTGAGGTGCCTGGCATGAAGGAGACAGGTCTCCTTCTAGAGGAGCGGCCACGGACAGTGGTATGGGGAGCAGCTGGGAGAGTGGGGATGGTAGGGGTGGTGGTGGACTCGGATGTAGATGATTCAGTTCCTGGGTCATCCACCACCACATGGGAGTCATCACTGGAGCTGGAGACTGTTGGTGATCCAACTGATGTCACGTCAGAAGTGGCCTCAGTGATGCTCTCCTCACCCTCTGTGCCACAGGTTCCCTCTTGCTCTGACTCGGCACTGGAACCAGTCTGGCGAGCTGCTTCCCCTTGGTCAGTGGCACTGCCTCCTCCACTGGCCGGTGCCGATGCTGTTAAAAAGCATGAAAAAGATTCACATAAGTCATCTGTATGTACTTGACACATAGGTATCATCACAAATCTTCACAGATCAACTAAAAATATCATTTGGACTTGTGCCATAACATTTTGATATAGTTCCGTACATGGCACTTGTCAGAATGCCACTTAGCCATTGCTCCCTCACACATGATGTTATCTGCAACATTGGGTGTATCAATAACAATTTCCACAACCACAATGTCAACTACTTCACTATGTAGCAGGTGATGTATCCTCTTTTGCTCCTTACGGTCTCATGTCATGACATGCCTGTCTCATCTCATGCAAGGGAGTTTAGACCTCACAATGGAAATAGGATTAACATAAATGATTTGAGGCATTGTATCCATTCTGCAATCCCTAATCATCAAATTGGGAAGCATTGGCTCTGATGTTACAGGTCATACAACTTTATTGTCATACATCAAGCTGGCGTAGTCATTGTATTAGTCATATCACACAGATTACAGTGATTGTGATCATTTGTCCTGTAACGTCGGTCCTTTACTGTCAGGTCACACATCTGACTCTTATTGTGTAGACACCAAGGTAGTAGGCATAGCTAGGGTGAGAGGCAGGTGGCTCACAGCCATGTGTCATCTATGCACAGTGTTATGAAGATGATTCAGAATGTTGTGCACATTGGAGACAGTTCACCAGTTACAGATGTGAACAATGGTCAACACACTTCCAAGTCCGATGACTGCATCTCCACAATGCTTCAGGTGGAACACTATTCCACTGGGCCTTCTGAGTGCATTGTGTGTACAGACTATTCTTAATGAACCTCTAGTCTTTAAGAGTCAGTCAACACTGTCTACCAATCCTGTCTAAACTGCAGAAGTCTCCATTTGTAGGGGCCAAGTCTGAATGTCCCTCACTTCTTTTAGACATAATGCACACTTTGAACAGCATACATTGCTCTTGTTTACCATCTCATTTTGTAAACTTACACCAAAATGATGCACATTTCACATCTCTGAATCTGACAATGATGCATCAAAAACATGGTTTACAAAGCCATCAAGTATGAAGAGTCAAGAGCCTTTACACACATGTCATCCTTTGTGAATGTGTATCTAACATCATACCTAACAATGGCAGCCCTGTTTCCACCAGTGATCACCTGTGCTTGACACTGAATGGCATGTGTTGTCACCGTTACAGAGTCAGACACATGGACTCACTCTTTTGAATGGAGAGAATGGAATCTTACACCTAACCATAAGAAAGGCCAGTGTGACTGGTGACCCGATTTAGCAAACCTGTAATTGTCCCATGGGATATATTTGAATTCACTGAGCACCACGGCTGGGACCTAACATTGGCACACTAACCAAGCAAAACTCACCAATGCCTCAACATAGACGTCACCTGCTGCCGGGAAGTATAACATGGGCTTTACACGCCTAAGTGCTCCAATAACAACATACTTCACATATTTGTTGAAACCACACTGAGAACAGGTCATACATTAGTCAATGTGCTGACACATGTCGAGCAATCACATTACTCCTGAAGGTTATCACCATGCACATGTTGTTGTCATGTGTGCTGATCACATGAGCATGGCACTACTGTTACTACCCTGAACAAAACTTCCTCATATGTCCCTGATGAAAGGGACATAACCAGGCATCTCATAATCCTTGTGCATATACATCTTTTAAAACTGAACAGTGGTTTTGTGTGTCTTACAACCTATAAAAGGGCCAGCAGGCTAAGATACTACAACATGCATGGTTAAAAAAGGTGTGCGACACAGCACATACTCACCCCCTCTTTGCTGCTGTTTGGCTTTCAACATCCCATCCAGGACAGGGAAGACCACTGCTAGGATGCAGAGCGTGTGGGGGGTCAGTGTTCGGCACCAGCCCCTCTTGCCTGGAGCTGACAGGCCCAGCTGGACTTCTGCAATCTTCTTGGTCCAGCTACGAAGGTCCTGCCAGCGTTTGCGGCAGTGATGACCACACCGAATTGCGGCCCCCACGGAGCGCACCTTCCGGGCGATTGTCCTCCACAGCTCGGCCTTCTCATGGCAGTTGACCTGTAAGGATGACATGGTGACAGACCCTTAGTTCACATGCAACATGTTTCTGAGTCAAACGCTTGTACACATAGGGCATGGTCAGATTGGCAACAATGTCTAAGGGATATGCAAGTGGCAATATGTGCATTTGTCCTGTATTCAATGATGACTCCATCCCACGAGAATAGTGATAAGATGTTTACCCCAGTACACACTTTTCTACAGCAGTGTACCTGCCCAGAACAGTTATCTACACACTGTTAAATTTACAAAAAACACAGTTTACATGTTTGCCTATGACATTCATAATGCTAGTAGTGCATGGTAATTGCACATGTCTAATGAAATTCAGTGTAATCATCACTCACCAGCTCCTCTGCTTTGCCATAGAGCTGGCTGTACAATAGCAGGAGGGTGTCCAGCAGGACCTGGTTCTCCTCCTTGGTGAAAGCTGGGAGTCTGCGAACTGTACGTGCCATAGTAGCTCCCAGAGGATGTGGACACAGCAGCAGAGAGATGGGGAGGTGCAGGAATGTTGCAGGTAGTGCAGACAAGTGACGTCTGTAGGGAACAGACAGACTTATATCTAATTTGCAGAGGCGGACTTCATTCCATACGGCCAAAGTGATAGGTTCGCATCAGTCGCATTTTCCGAATCGGTCCAATACCGCGACGTTCAAAAACTCATCATCGTACCGCAATTGACTTCGATACATTGGTAATGGGAGGTTACCGAGTCGGTTTCCAGGCGATGAGGATGAGATCCGAAACCCACGTCTGTCACCATAACAACCAACAGCCAATGGCTGTGTCCGAATCGGTTAGGATGCGGCTACCACGTCCTTTGAATATTTACCCGCGTCTGTCACCATAACAACTTGCAGCCTATGGCTCTGTCCGAATCGGTTAGGATGGGGCTACCACGTCCTTTGAATATTCACCCACGTCTGTCACCATAACAACTTGCAGCCTATGGCTCTGTCCGAATCGGTTAGGATGCGGCTACCGCGTCCTTTCAATAATCGGTCGGCAAGGCAGACACTTCTGTAATTGATGTATTTTTGTGCATTACATGTGTGGAGGCAGTATTTTCATTATGAAATGGACCTTTAAATGAATAGCTCACGCTCCCATGAGGAGCTAACCTTGAGGGGCACATGACACACTGATTTTGAGGCTAATACCAGCATGAAACAAAACTACTCCATTTACCCTCCTAGGCTTGGTCACAGTGCCAATGAGTTTTTGGGGATGTACAAGTGCATTCTTGACATATTCACTGCATTTGGGGACTGTGTGAGCCAGTGTGCAATCCGTGTGATTTCTGACTGTAAATATTTTGTGTTTAAGTCATGGATAATGCATTTACCTTTGAATGAGTAGATCGTGACATTATGCAGCCACATCAGCTTGTGTTTGTAATGTGATTTATTAGTGTTTCTTTGTGTCCCAGACTTAAGTGGATGATGGCGTTATACATGCAAAGCCTACTTTGCAAAACGTGTAAACAATAATAGCAACTCACCGAAAGAGCTCTACAAAATAGTCAAGGAGCTGTGTAATCCAGCTAGCCTGTCCCAAGCCATGCTCCCCTCAAGGGAGGGCTGCGAGGCAATCAGCAGATTTTTTTCCGATTAAAATCTCTGTGATTTATTCTTCATTTGGTGATCAGCACCTACCAGATGACCCTGACTGGGAAACCTTAGATCCTCACCCTGATGTCCATTCCTATCTCAGTAACTTCAACCCCTTCACAGAGGAGCAGGTTGCAATAGCAATGGCTGAAGTTAAATCAGGATCCCCACTAGATCCATGTCCTCATTTTATCTTCTCCCGGATTATATCAACCATATGCCCTTATGTAACCCACATATTTAACCAATCTCTGCACACTGCAGTATTTCCAGAGATCTGCAAGAAAGCCACAGTGGTTCCCCTACTAAAAAAAGCGGGTACTGATGTTCAAAACCCGGCCAACTATCGACCTATATCTCAGCTTCCATACTTAGCTAAAGTAATGGAGAAGTTGGTAAATAAACAACTAACCAACTACCTTGAGACCAATGAGCTGCTGGACCCAACCCAAACTGGTTTTAGAGCCAATAACAGTACTGAAACCACCCTCTTGGCAGTACTTGACAACATCAGATCCCTGATTGACCAGGGCAAAGCCACCGCCCTGATCCTGTTGGATTTGTCGGCGGCTTTCGACACTGTCTCATACAATCTCCTGTTGAAAACACTTAATGAAAAAGGTATATATTCCAAAGCCCTTCAATGGCTTTGCTCTTTTTTAATTAATCGAACACAAACCATACAACTAGGCACTTTTTCCTCAAACCCAAAACCTATTAAGTATGGTGTCCCACAGGGAGCCTCCCTGAGCCCTACCCTTTTTAATGTCTACGTATCATCATTGGCGAAAATCAGCGAAAAATGGGGAGTCGATATCTGCTCTTATGCAGACGATACACAACTGTTGATTGCTCTTGATGGGCTCAAAGATACGAGGATTAGATTAACCAACTGCCTCTCGGAAATGGCGGCTTGGATGTCCAATCACTGTCTGAAACTGAATGCAGACAAATCTGAGAATCTACTCTTTGGAGGAGCACAGTCAGTCTGGAATGTAACCTGGTGGCCCTCTTCCCTGGACAATGCACCCGCACCCAAACAGGCTGCAAAAAACTTAGGCATTCTTGTTGATAACGCACTAACCATGCAGGACCATGTCCGTGCACTTTGTGGAAAAAGCTTTGCAACACTAAAATTGCTAAAAAGACTCTTTCAATGGATCCCTCTAGAGTGTAGGAAGACCATCGTCCAAGCCCTGCTCGTTAGCAAATTGGACTATGAGAACGCACTCTTCGTGTGTATGGCGGACTACCTCTTCACTCAACTGCAGATGGTCCAGAATGCAGCTGCCAAACTGCTATGCAACAAAAGCAAGTACAGTTCAGCGTCAGATTGCATGAGGACGCTCCACTGGCTCCCTGTGCGACAAAGGGCCAAATGTAAACTATTAGGCCATGCGTACAAAGCCCTACACCAGTTGGGCCCCAGAATTCTTCATGATAGTCATATTTTATGTACCCACCTGGAACTTGAGGTCATGCCACCAGGCACGGGCAAAAACTAAGCGCATCAAGAAGAGCAGGGCTGGAGGCCGCTCCTTTTCACATCTAGCGGCGACTCACTGGAATGAATTACCTTTAGAACTTAGGCTTATCGATGACTACCTAGTATTCAGGAAAAAATTAAAAAACGCATCTGTTTCCCAAGACCTGTTTAGTAACCTAGAGACCCTCTGTCAGAACTCTACCCTCACTTATAATGTGCCGTCCTTAGCGCCGTGATATCCATACGGATGAATGATGCGCTGTATAAATAAATAAATAAAAATAAAATAGTTAATGGTTTGTGCATGTGATTGTATGAGTATTGCAGACATGACAACATGACAGTGTCCACCCTGTGACAGTAGTGTGCATAATTTACAATGTGAGACGCTGTGTGTATTTGGTGTCCCATATATCTGGCATTACATGATCCTATTGTGGGTACCTTTTAACCATGTAATTGTTCTCACAAACCTATGTCTTGGCTTATTTGGTGGGGAGTAGTTGAGTATGTGATGCTTGATCACATGAACCGTGATAGACACTAGTGATTTTTACACTACAGCACTCTAATTGCCGTGTCACCATACCTTGGTAACATATCTGGGTAGGGGCCTAATGCTGTGAAATGTATCCAAGGTCAGCCTTTTTCATTGTAATGTGTATTTCCAATGGTCTGTAGTTTTAGTTGTGTTCAGATTTCATGTTCTGTTTGTCTCGATGCATGTTGCTTTGTACATTGTGAACTAACACCAACTGTGTTTACACTCTACACATAGGTGTCGCAGACAACCTCCAGTGTACAGGCCCTTTCCAGACCTACAGACCATGGAAGAACGGGATACAATAAGGAAATAC
The DNA here is from genome assembly GCA_963921515.1 of Calotriton arnoldi. NCBI lineage: Eukaryota > Metazoa > Chordata > Amphibia > Caudata > Salamandridae > Calotriton > Calotriton arnoldi. Next base: position 1,459,189 of record CAWUFW010003621.1, read on the forward strand.
CGTTTTACAAAACCAATAGTTGAAGAGTTGTCTGAGCATTTGTCACCTTATTTGCAGCCTGGTCGCACGTATCCAACTGCACTGACGCCCAAAGTGAAGGGTATGGCAGCATTACATTTCTTGCCACCGGTTCATTCCAGTACACAGTGGCAACATCTGGTGGAATGTCCCAAGCAATGTTCAGCCATGTCCTTCTGGGTGTATTGGAGGCATTGCTCCATTAACTGGACCAGTACATAAAGTTCCCGACACTTGGAGAGTTGTCAGACATCAAGGGGGAATTCTATGCCTTGGGACGGATACCCGATGTCATTGGCTCTATTGATAGCACCCACGTTGCATTGATCCCACCACTGGCAAATGAGCAAGTTTATCGGAACAGAAAACATTACCACTCCATCAATGTCCAGGTGGTATGTTTGGCTGACATGTCCATCTCCCACATCTGTGCATGTTTCCCTGGCTCGGCACATGATGCATATATCCTGAGAATCAGCGTCATCCCCATTTTATGTCGTAGCTGCAACGTGACTGTGCCTGGCTTGTTGGTAGGTGATGTGGCATGTGTATGTTGTGGTGTGTGTTGATTGTATGTCAGATAATGCTCTGTTATCAGAAAACTGAATCTTTTTCTGTGTTAAATGTAGGAGACTCTGGATACCCCAACCAGCATTGGTTATTGACACCACTCCGTAACCCTGTCACACCTGCAGAAGTGCGGTTTAATGAGGCCCATGGTGGGACCCGGCGAGTCGTGGAGTGGAGTTTTGGGCTACTGAAGACCAGATTCTGCTATCTGGATCGCACAGGAGGAGCACTCCAATATGCTCCATTGAAGGTGTGCCAGATCATCACAGCTTGCTGCATGCTCCACAACCTGACAATACGGAAGGCAATACCTCCCATACAGGACGACAGTGACCAGCAGCTGCCAGCGAGGGAGGATCCAGGACTGGGACATGATGACAGTGGTGATGATGAGGACGGCTTGGATTTCAGACAACAGCTTATCCACAACTTTTTCACATGAGTGTAAGTATGCAATGAGAGGAGGTGACAACCCCCAATTGTTTGTTTGTGTGTTGCTGGTGTTCAATGTGTATGTATGTATGTATGCCTGTGAGTGTATGATAATTGTCCTGAGGTTTTTACTGAAATGGTTCAATTACATTTACAGGTTAACATGTACAGTGTTACCCTGAATCCTAGCTAGTGTTCGCACTGACATTCTTGTGCTTCAGATGACATAGTTTGCAAAATGTAACTACCTTAGCCCTGGATTCCTGACTCTGTTCTAGGTTTCTCCTTACCAGGCTACTTTGCCGTGTCAACTGCAGAGTTGTGATCTCACCAGACCCATGATGCTGTGACATACTCCAACATTGCCCTGTTGTGGAAATCACTGGCACATACTTCCTTCTGAACTGATGGTCATTTCTTTTTACTTGGGAGCATTTTGTTACTGTGTGATGTGATCTAACTTTGGGTTAAGGTGCCAGGTTGTATCTGGAGAATAAACCTGTGCTCCACATTGAGGTGTTCCTTGTCTGTTCTCACACAACCAAAGATTTTTTTGAAACAAAACATGTACCATGATGAGCTGGTTTGCTGACAATGATTGTTGATTGTGCTTGTAAATGGTGATAGTTTTGTAGACAATAGACTTAAATTGGATCAGTACCATGTACTACGGGTTGTGTGATAACCTGGTTGTGTCTATCTATCATGCTGTGACAAGGTACATTTACTCACACGCAACTAGTTGACATTTTGGAAGTGATTTGTTACCAATGTTGTTGACACTTTCTTCTTTGTGCATCATTTCGATCTGTACTTTTGGGATTCACAGTCATGACATGAGCAAGTATTTTGTGAAAAGTGCTTATTTTAGTGCATGACATTAGGAGATCATTCCACACAATGGGTGAGTGCTCAACAAAAAAATTGAAAAGGGCAGATATGCGTTGGAAGTGTTTGTAGATGAAGTCTTCAAAAGTAAATCCACAGTTATTGGAGTCCAAAGTCCAACTAAGACCCTCCATCCAATGTGGGACAGTTCAATGACAGTCAACAAAGTGAACTCTTGGCACACAATGGAGGATATCAGGGGCACATTGTCACTTCCTGGGGATGATGCATAGCCATCTGTCTCTCAAGGATTCTTCCTCGGATGACCCTTTCCACACTTTGCGGGGGACCCTCAGCTGCAGGTAACTGGTGTGCTGGGGGCTCTCTGTCAGACTCCACGTCCCTCCCTGTGGCTTGTACAGATGTTGAGGCGCCAGATGTTGTGGACACACTGGGAGGTGTGGTTAGGTGGTCTGCAATCCGGTGGAGGCTGTTACCAATGTCCCTCAGCTCCCCAGTTAGATTGTCAATTTTGGCATTGAATGTGTCAAGGCCTTGGTTTTGCCCTGTCTGCAGCTGCTCCATGCTGCGGAGGATCCCAATGACCTGGCCCATCTCACCCTGGTAAGCCTGGTAGGCGTGGATCACCCGCAAGAGGTTTGGGTGATCTCCATCAGCAGCACCAGCTGCATGATGGCGCAGGTCCCCACGGCCCCTCCTATCACCCCTATCCACCGAGCAGGACCAGTTGATGCTGGCACAGTCAACACTGAGCCTCTTTCCTCGTTGACAGTGGTGTTGTTGTCCACCAACTCCAGAGTGCCCCGTGTTGCTGTGCTGTCGGTGGTGACTCGGGCTGCTGTGTCTGTCAGGGTAGGGGTCAGCTGGGTGTTGTCAGCTGAGGCGGGAGTGGTCGCAGAGGATCCTGCTGTAGCCGCTGCTGGTGCTGTCTGGCGACCCAAACCTGATGGGCCAGGTCATTCCTCGTTGTCCGAGGATGGTAGAGAGACATCTACCCTGGAGAGCTCCTGGTCGACCAGAGTCTGGGACTGGCTGTCCTGATTCGTTCCAGTGGTGTTTCCAGCTCGCCCTGTGGGTACAGAAATGACACAATGATGTGAATGTCCACTGCCCCTCAGATCATACCCATTACATAGGTTATTGAAACTAATGATGAGTTAATGTACATAGATTAACCTTCTTCATCCATGATGGTGGCCTATGTTTTTGTAGAACAATGTAATTTGGACAAGACGGGATTGCTGAGCATGTCCATCTATGTGCATAAAGAACAAGTTACTTACCTTCGGTAACGATATCTGTAAGAAACATTAGTAGGGATAGATTCCTTACCCTAGAATATCCCCAGGCGTCAGACTGGATCCGGAAAGTTTTCGTCAGCAGTACCCCTGCGCGTCGGTAGGGGCGTCGTGCGGCTCTGCGTCCGTCGTTGGCGTCGTGGTCGCCGAGATGACGTCGCGGGCGCTACTTGGACGCCGCCCACGCGCGCTGACGTCAGTTCTGTACACGACTTTCCGCGCCAGGAACGCAGAGCCATGCAAGATACTGACCACTGGTGCATTGAAACTAGGGCACTGAAAGGGATGACCTTAACCCTAGAAATCAGTTTGCAGAACGGGGAGGATGGGTGGGGCGGTAAGGAATCTATCACTACTAATGTTTCTTACAGATATATCGTTACCGAAGGTAAGTAACTTGTTCATCTGAAAGAAACACATAGTGATAGATTCCTTACCCTAGAATAGATACCCCAGCAATACCAACCCCGGTGGTGGGTCTGCGAACTAAGATCACACCAGAAAGTCACGGAGAACAGAACGGCCAAAGAAGCCGTCTCTCCGGACTTGGCTGTCCAGGCAGTAATGCTTGGTAAACGTGTGTAGCGAGGCCCACGTGGCTGCCTGACATATGTCTTGCAGGGGAACACCACGTCCCAATGCAGTAGTGGCTGCAGTAGCTCTGGTGGAGTGAGCACGCAGCCCCACCGGAGGTTCTTTTTTAGCCAAAGAGTAACAGGCTTTGATACACAAGACAACCCAGCGGGAGATGGTTCTCTTATGGACCGCCCAACCTTTCTTGGTGCCAACGTAGCCAACAAAAAGCTGGTCATCCACCCGGAACTGCTGTGTGCGGCTGAGATAAAAAGAAAGCGCACGTTTTGGGTCCAGACGGTGGAGCCGCTCTTCCTCTCTGGAAGGAGGCGGAAAAAAGGTGGGCAAGGTAATAGTTTGCCCAATGTGAAAGGCCGTAACCACTTTTGGCAAAAAGGAAGGACGGGGCCTGAGCACAACCTTGTCCGGATGGACTGAAAGGAAAGGAGGCTTACAGGAAAGAGCCTGGAGCTCACTCACTCGCCTGGCGGAACTGATGGCCACCAGGAAGGCAGTCTTTAATGTCAAAAGACAAAGAGGACAGTTGTGAAGGGGCTCAAAAGGAGCGCACAGCAAGTACGTCAGAACCAGATTCAAGTCCCACTGAGGCATCACGAAAGGAATAGGAGGAAAAAGGTGTGTAATGCCTTTAAGAAACCTATTTACAACAGGGGACTTGAAAAGAGAGGGCTGATCAGGGAGCCTGAGAAAGGCCGAAATAGCAGAAAGATAGCCCTTGATAGTGCCCAGAGCAGAGCCCTGCTGGGCCAAAGAAAGAAGGAACAGTAGAACCTCAGAAAGAGGGGCAGAAAGGGGATCCACAGCCTTTGCTGTGCACCATGCCACAAATTTGTTTCACCTGCAGGCGTATACCACTTTAGTAGAGGGACGCCTGGCTGCCAGAATAACGTCACAAACTTCAGGAGGCAAGTCGAAGGGAATCAACTGCCGCCGCTCAATCTCCACGCAAAGAGGTGGAGGCTGTACAGGTTCGGGTGGAGGACCGTCCCCTGCTGCTGCAACAGAAGATCCTCCCGAAGAGGCAGTCTGATCGGGGGATCCATGCTCATACTGAGTAGCTCGGGACACCATACACTTCGAGCCCAGTCCGGAGCCACAAGAATGACTTGGGCCCGGTCGCGCCTGATCTTCTTCAGCACTCTGGGCAGAAGTGGTATAGGCGGAAAGGCGTACAACAGACCGCAACTCCACTCGCGACGAAAAGCGTCGCCGAGCGAGTGCCGCCTTGGAAATTCCAACGCGCGGAACTGATGACATTGCGCGTTCTCTTTGGTGGCGAATAGATCTAACCAAGGCTCTCCCCACTGCTGAAAGAGACCTTGCGCCACCTCCGAGTGAAGACGCCATTCGTGATCGAGCATGCACCTGCGGCTGAGTTCGTCCGCCCTGGCGTTCAGAGAACCTGCCAGGTGTTGAACCACCAGGGACATGCCCTGATGTTCCAGCCATGTCCAGAGACGCAGAGCCTCCTGACAGAGGGTCCACGACCCCACCCCGCCTTGTTTGTTGCAGTACCACATGGCGGTGGTGTTGTCTGTGAACATCTGCACCTCTCTCCCCTTGACAGAGGGAAGGAATGCTTTCAGTGCAAGCCTGATCGCCCGCAGCTCCAAAAGGTTGATATGGAGCCAGGACTCCGCCGGAGACCAGAGGCCTCTGATCTCCGCCTCTCCCATGTGGCCTCCCCATCCCAGGAGGGACGCATCCGTCACCACTGTGAACTCCGGTTGGGGAAGGGAGAGGGATCTGCCGTCGACCCAATGCCGGTCCGTGAGCCACCACTGCAATTGTTGTGCAGTGCCCTCCGAGATCTGGACGTGATCGGACAGGTTCCCCTGATGCTGCGCCCACTGGAACTTCAGGTCCCACTGCAGAGCCCGCATATGCCACCTGGCATGATTGACCAGCAGGATGCAGGAGGCCATGAGGCCCAGCAGCCTCAGAGTCACTCTGACCGAAACCCAGGACAAGGGCTGAAAGATGGGAATGAGAGTCCGAATGTCCCGGACTCGCTGTTCGGGAGGATAGACCCGAAACTGTGCCGTGTCCAGAACCGCTCCGATAAAGAGGAGCTTCTGGGAGGGAATCAGGTGCGACTTCGGCACATTGATGGAGAACCCCAGCAAGTGCAGGAGGTCAGCCGTAGTCTGGAGGTGGGAGACGACTGTCTGGGGCGAGCCCGCCTTCAACAACCAGTCATCGAGATAGGGGAAGACTGAGACCCCTGATCTGCGCAGATGAGCTGCGACCACCGCCATCACCTTGGTGAACACCCGAGGGGCGCTGGTAAGGCCAAAGCGGAGCATGGTAAACTGAAAGTGCTCGTGGCCTACCATGAACCACAGGTAACGCCTGTGGGCTGGCAGGACGGGGATGTGGAAATATGCGTCCTGCAAGTCCAGCGCCACCATCCAGTCTTGTGGGTCGAGAGCAGACAAGACCTGAGCTAGATTGAGCATCTTGAACTTCTCCTTGCGGAGGAAGCGATTGACGTTCCGGAGGTCCAAGATAGGACGCAGGCCTTTGTCCTTCTTGGGCACCACAAAGTAGTGGGAATAACAACCACGACCTACTTCGTGCATCGGAACACGCTCGATGGCCCCCTTGGCCAAGAGGGCCGCAACTTCCTGCTGAAGAAGCACCAAGTGATCCCCTGACATGCGGTGGTATTGAGGCGGCATGGCTGGGGGGGTAGTCTTGAAGGGGAGGGTGTAGCCCCTTCGGACTATCTCTAATACCCACCTGTCCGAAGTGATGGTGCGCCAGTGGGGGAGGTGATGGCGGAGCCTGCCGCCCACTGGCGTTTAATGGGCCTGAAAGTTCGGACTAGGAAGGTTTGGAGGCAGAGGTGGCGGGGGTGGTGGTGGTGGTCTGACCCGCCCGCTGGCCCCTTTGTCCGCCACGGCGGAAACCGCGTCTACAGCCGCGCTGGGATGACTGTTGCGCCGGCCGGTGGCTCTATTGCGAACACTGCGGGGCGCCCCTTCCTGTGCCACGAAAGGAGCGAAAAGCGGATGGCGGAGGAGGGCGGACTGCCGAGAGTCCTAAGGACTTGGCCGTAGCCTGTGAGTCCTTAAACCGCTCCATCGCGCTGTCCGCCTTGTCGCCGAAGAGGCGACGCCCATCAAAGGGCATGTCCATAAGGGTGTTTTGGACATCCCCTGAAAATCCAGTAGTCCTCAACCAGGCGTGACGGCGAACCGCCACCGTCGTTGCAATGGATCTACCCAGTGAGTCGGCGGTGTATAGACCACAACGGATCATGAACTTGGCTGCGTCTCTCCCCTCTGCAACAGCCTGGGCGAGAGTAGGCCGGGCCTCCTCCGGACACTGAGACAGCACGTTCACCACCGTATCCCACATACAGTGGGAATAACGACCGAAGAGGCATGCGGTGTTCAAGGACCGCAGCGCTGAGCTGGTGGAAGAGAAAATCTTCTTCCCAAACTGATCCAGCTTCTTGGATTCCCTATCCGGTGGTTCGGAAGGGAAGGCGGTTGGGGAAGAAGAGGCTTGGACAACCAAGCTCTCGGGGGTGGGATGTTGGGAGAGGAAAATGGGGTCACACGGAGCCGGGCGATGGCGTTGAGCCACGTTCCTATCCACAGGAGCCCCTGTGGTGGGCCTGGACCAAGTGCCCAAAAGAACGTCCGAAAGGGCTTCATTAAAGGGCAGCAGCGGCTCCGCAGAAGTAGCTGCTGGCTGAAGCACCTCTGTCAGGAGGTTAGTCCTGACGGCCACAGTAGGGAGCTGGAGGTGTAGGGCCTCCTCCACCCTACGCAACACCACTGCATAACTGGCTCCCTCCTCCGTAGCCACGGTAGGAGGAGACAGCATGCCAAGGTTTGGTGAGGTATCCAGACCACTGGCGTCCCCCAATTCCTCAGCCCAGTCCTGTTCAGTCTCGCAGGCTGCAGCAAGAGGGTCGTCCGACCCCTCACAGTCCTCCCCTTGCTCCTCAGGCTGTTCAACAGGCCGAAAATAAGGAGCAGGGACATGGGGATAGAAATCCCCAAACGGCGTCGAGAACGGCATCGACCGACACCGGACCGATGCCGCGTCCACTTCGGGGCTGAATCTAAGGTCGACGTCGTCCCGAGGAGCGGGCGGCGTCAGGATCGGTGCCGGTGGGGTCGACGTCGGTGGAGGCGTAACGAGGTCAACCGGCGTCGACCGGGATCCAGGCCTGGATCCAAGGGTGTTCTGCGGCGCCGGGGCCGGAGCCGACAGCGACGCCGGGGCCGGAGCCGCCGGTGAGGAAATGCCAGGACACCCATGCGGGACCGCGGGGCCCGAAGGCGCACCGGCGGGACCCGACGGCCCAAAGAGGCGAGCCACGGCCGACAGGAAGTCCTGTATCTGGGCCGGAGTCGCCGACGACCCCGGGAAGGGCGGGTAGTCGGGCGGCGACTCCATGGACTCCGCCGGAGCCGCGGGGGTGGCACCACTCGTACCCTCAGCCACGTCGCGCGACCAGCGAGGGGAAGTCGGAGAACGATGACGTTTCTTCGACTTCTTGTGCTTCGCCTTACCTGACCCCGAGTGCGAAGACTTCGATCCCGACGATCGCCGATGACTCCGCGCACGTTCCCTCGACCTCCCTCTGGACCAGGACCTCTCACGGCACGGAGCGGACTGCCGGGCTTCAAGCAGCTTTCGGGACCGCTCCCGCAAAGACTTCGGCACCATGGACCGGCAGTCGGGGCACGACTTGGGGCCGTGGTCGCGCCCCAGGCAGAAGAGACACATGCGGTGCGGGTCCGTCACCGACATCATCCGATGACAGTCCTCGCAGGACTTAAAACCGGGCATCCCTAACTGCACCAGGAGTCGAATCGACTCGAAAAAGGTGAGAAAAAGATCTCCAAAAACTTAGTCAAAAAAGACTAGGGGTACCGCTCTCTCCGGATCTGCGCTTGCTGGCGCGGAAAAAGAAAGAACTGACGTCAGCGCGTGTGGGCGGCGTCCAAGTAGCGCCCGCGACGTCATCTCGGCGACCACGACGCCAACGACGGACGCGGAGCCGCACGACGCCCCTACCGACGCGCAGGGGTACTGCTGATGAAAACTTTCCGGATCCAGTCTGACACCTGGGGATATTCTAGGGTAAGGAAACACATTTCCAAAGACATTGACTGGTTCCTGACACCCTGTGAATGACACAGGTGGGTGGGTATTGTCCACATCTGTTGTTTAACGGTGACATACCTACTCTTTAGCTCCCAATGTTGGTATTTTTCAGGCCTGTGTACTGGGCTTAGTCCATGTCTTTAGCAGTCACGTAGGTGCGGCTGCCTACACACTCAGTCTGTTTATTTACCCTGAAATTTGTGGTCATGGTGTGAGTGAGGTGATTATTGTTCTCATCTCATTGCACACAAGTGAATGACCGTGAGGAACCAAGTGTGTGACTGCTTAGCTTTGTGCCTACACAGATAATGTATTTTGTATATTGACTCCATAGTCAGATGAGATCACAAACTCTGCTTTCTGCAATTTTGTGGGAAACTAATTTAATGTGCTGTGGTTTGAGTATTTATGGTGTATTAGTGAAACTTACACTCCTCCTCCCACCCAGCCCAACCAGGCCACCAGGAAGAGTGTTGTCCACACAATGCTGGGAAGTGTACTAGCAAGATGTTTGCCACTGGTGGCTGGTGTTTGTAGCACAAGTGCAAATGTGGTAGTTGTAATAGGTTCAGTCAGCAGTCTCCAGTGTCAGCCATCTTGCTAGTACACATCAACTCACTGTCAGGTAGACATAGGCCCCGTCTAAGTGGCTGTGCTGTGTGTGTGGGGTAGCGTTTCTGTTATTCCATCTCTCATCAGACACAGTCCTACATACACATTCCCACCCAGCACAACCAGCCAACCTGAAAAAAATGCATTACTTACAGTAAGTGGCAATGTACTTGCAAGATGTCTGACACTGGGGACAGGTGTCTGCCTTGAGACCACCTCCCATCAGGGCCTTGTGCTCCTCACAGCAGTCCCCATTGTCAGCCATCTTACCAGCACATTTCCACTCACTCTCAGGAAAGTTGAGTCCCAGGTGGGCTAGTTGGGATGGGTCGGAAGGTGTGTGTGGGCCCAGTTGTGATGGGATTTTTAGTGACAGCAAATATTCCTCCTCCCACCCAGCACCGCTAACTCCTCTGGGCCTATGCCTACCTCACAGTGAGGGGAAGTGGACTAGCAAGTTAGCTGACACTGCTGCATGGTGTTGAAGTTGAAGCCAACTCCCATCAAGGCCTTGTGCTCCAGACATCTTGCTGGTACATTTCCACTGACTCTCATTGAAACTGGATCCCAGGGGTGCTGTTTGGGATGGTTGGGACAAGTGTGTGTATGGCATTTCCTGATGGGATTTGGAGTACTGGCAACCACTACTCCTCCCACATGGCACATCCACTTCATCTGGGCCTATGGCTAACTGACAGTGAGTGGAGAATGGACTAGCAAGATGGCAGACACTGGGGACTGGTTTTTGGAGCACGAAGCCATGATGGTAGTTGTGCTCAATTTAGACACCAGGGATCACTGTGAGCCATCTTGCTAGTACACATCCCCTCACTGTCAGGTAGCAATGGGCTCAGTTGATCTGTTTGGTTTGAGTGGGAGGAGGAGTGTTTGCACTGACTCCATCTCCCATCAGGCCCTGTCCTACATACACCTTCTCACCCAGCCCAACTAGCCTAACAGAAACTCTGCTTACCTAACAGTGAGTGGCAATGTACTGACAAGATGTTTGACACGGGGGACTGGTAATTGGACCACAAGGCCCTGTTGGGAGTTGTGCACAAATCAGACACCAGTCCCCAGTGTCAACCATCTTGCAAGTACATTGCCACTTACTGTCAGGAATGCAGAGTCCCAGAGAGGCTATTTGGGATGGGTGGGAAGGTGTGTGGAGGACAAGGACCGATGTGAGTTGTAGCCATTGCAAATATTCCTCCCATCAAGCCTAGATAACTCCTCTGGGCCTAAGCCTCACTCACAGTGAGGGGAAGTAGTGGACTAGCAAGATGGCTGACACTGCTGCATGGTGTTGAAGCCAACTCCAGCCAAGGCCTTGTGCTTCCAAAACCAGTCACCAGTGTCAGACATCTTGACAGTACATTCACAATCACTGTCAGGGAAACACAGTTCTGGGTGGACTTGTTGGTATGGGTGTGAGGAGGAGTGTTTGCTGTCACTACAACTCCCATCAGGCCTGGGCCCACACACACCTTGCCACCCAGCTCAAACAGCCCACCCGGAAGAGTGGTGTCCTGACAATGAGGGAAAGTGAACTGGCAAGATGTCTGACAGTGATGCCTGTTACCTGAGTTTAACTCAACTCCCATCGGCTATGTGGTTTGCACAGCAGGCCCCAGTGTCAGCCATCTTGGCAGTACATTGCTACTCACTGTGAGGTATGCATAGTTCCAGGTGGTACGTTTGGGCTGGCTGGGAAGGTGTGTGGAGGACAGAGCTTGATGTGAGATGTAGCCAGAGCAAACACTCCAACCCAAACACTCCCACCCAACCCAAACAGCCCACCTGGAACCATGCTTACCTGACAGTAAGTGTAAATGTACTGACAAAATGGCTGGCATTGGGGACTGGTGTTTGTAGCACAAGGCCATGATGGGATTTGTGGTCAACTCTGACACCAGGCACCAGTGTCAGACATCTTTATGGTACACTAACCCTCATTGTCTGAACACCACTCTTTCTGGTGTGCTATTTGAGCTGTGTGAGAAGGTGTGTGTGTGAGTCCATACCTGATGGGAGTTGTAGTGACAGCAAACACTCCTCTTCACACCCATCCCAAATAGCTCATCTGGGCCTATGGCTACCTGACAGTGTGGGGAAATGTACTTGCAAGATGACTGTCGCTGCTACATGGTGTTGAACTTGAAGCTAACTGGGGCGTGGTTTGAGCCTGATTACAAATGGCCGCTCTGTAGCGAGGCTCCGATGGCGGGATGAATAATCCGCCATAAATCCGCACAAGCAGTCACTCTTGGAACCCTGAGAAGGCGCCGCAGTGTCTTAGAGGCATTCAGGCTCTCACAGGTTCCGAAATCGTGAGCGGCGGCCGCTGGCACATCAAACTTCGGAGACTCGAACTGCGGAGGAGTTCCGAACAGCCTAGGAGGCGGAGCAAGCCACACCGTCGGTCCCAGGAGAGAGCCTACGGCGTGAAGCGGAGTCCCAGACTGGAACCCCGAGTCCATGCGGACAGCAGCGAGGGCCGCTGGGACTGGCTCGAATGCCGTCCACCGCCGGGGATAAAATCGGAAGCGCCGGGCCCGCGGCGGCCCCTGGGGCAGAGCGGAAGCAGACCGCAAGAAGGTAATGGGAAGGGGGGGCTTCACTGAGCCCATATCTCCTGCTCCTCCCCACCTCCCGGAACAACAGGGGCACTAAAGGCACTGCACAGGGAAACCCTACCACACGGGCGCAACCGGGTCCCGGATCCCCCTGAGGCCTCATGGGGATGTCTGCCTGGACCCTCGTGAGGGCGGACAACTGAGCGGTGGACACCACACACGCGTCACAGTGGTGAGTCGAGCGGACTCCCCAGGGGCGTAGGAGATTGATGCCTGCCGACGCTATGGCATGTGCGTGGCAGAGGTGAGCAGCTGGACATAGAGAGCGATGCAGAACCTGCACAGTGACTGAGAGGCCTAGAGAGTCGACTTGAGGCCTTGATGTGAGAAATTGTTTGGGCCCCCACAGGAGTGACGATTTGCGAGGCAGTCGCTGTAATCTCGGCGCGACTTGGACATGGGTAGACGCCCCGTGGGCACTGAGCACAGCCAATCACCGGCGATCATGCAGGCACATGACGGAGGTGCGCTAACTGGCAATCCGTGTGCGGTGCAGTGCTCGTGCGCAATTGAGGACCAGTGCCATAGTGGAACAGCTATCTTGGCCCTCGTGAGGGTGAAGATCCGAGGGGAGCCATCGCTCGAGGAGGGGTGGCAGTGGCCTGGCATACCTGTGTGCAGCTCGGGCACACGGCGGCAATGAGGAATCAAGAATCAAAGGCGTAGCAGTGGCCCAGTGACCCTGTTGAGGTGCAACTGCGAACATGGGCAAAACATACGCAAAACGGCCGAAGCTGGTGTTTGAGCAGCGCAGGACCCCTCGGGGTTCCCCGGCCGCTGAGGAAGCCATTCGGGACGCAGAATCATCAGACAGATGTTTCCCCACCTGAGGCTGATATAAGAGAAATGTTCAGGGATCTGAAGCAATCTCTAACTGCAATAGAATGCAAAATAGACTCTTTGTCAGATCGATTTGATCGCCTGAAGGAGAAGGTAGCAAAACACGAGGAGCGCCTTGAACAAGTAGGGCAACGCACCTCCACACTTGTGGACGAAGGAACGGGGACCCACGAAAAGCTCCTCAAAATGGAGAAGGTATTGAAAGTAATTCGGCAGAAAAACGAGGACCTGGAGGCCAGGTCGCGTCGAAACAATCTATGAGTCCACGGCTATGGCACGTGTAGAAGACTACATAGAGGAGTTGCTGCGCTCCACCTTTGGTGAGTCCCTGTCCCCCCTGTGCATTGTGGAGCACGCCCACCGCACCCTTGGACCTCCCCCCCCACCCGGGACGGTGGCGAGACCCATAATTGTGCGCCTACTCAACTATCAGGACAGGGACACAGTACTTCGCCGGGCCAGAGAAATGCAAAATGTGACGTATCAGGGGAACGCAATATCTTTTTATCCGGACTTCACTCTGGTAGTCCAGGCGGCCCGCAAAGACTTCCTCCCCATCAAGCGCAACCTCCAGCAGCTCGACATAAAATACTCGTTCCTCTACCCTGCCAAGCTTAGGATATTCCACGCAGGGAAAACAACCTTCTTCACGGATCCCAGGAAGGCAGAGCGCTATGTGAAGGATCTACGTCTGGCCAAAGAATTGAACGCCGCAGAACAGGCTCGGAGGAAGGGGGCCGCACCAGCGACAATGATTAAAATGTGGATGTGCAGGACACACTGGAACTGGCCTTCCTTTGCCCGAACAGTTTGAAACTCGGAGCCTGTGCTTTAAACACGTATCCTTTATAATAGTAAAGTACTATAAGAACTGTCTCCCGTACTCTTTGAAGATGACTGATTTGATATACCCGGGCGTACCGCTGATCGGCCCTTGCAGGTGGTCGGGTTGGGCTCTGCTCTTGCCCCCTGGGGATGATTCCCTATCAGTATATAATGTGTTCCATTGTTGGGTAAAGGGGTTAATTGGGGAATATGCTCAGCCTGTTTGGGGGGCTGGAGTGGGTGGGGGAGGGGGTTCTTGGTGTTTCCACAATTTTGTTGGATGTTATTGTATTAGTTTCCCTCCCTGTCTTTCCTGATTCTTTCCTCCCCCGTTCCCTTTCACATGAAGCACGGTACTGTGCACTGTTTGGTGAACTGACACATAATGCGCCATGACCAGGATTAAATGCATCTCCTGGAATGTTCGCGGTCTTAATGATCCACGCAAGACCAGAATAGTCGCTGCGCAACTCGACAGACACAAAACAGATATAGGTTTCCTGCAGGAGCTACATTTAACCCAGCATACACAGGAGCGTTTACAAATAGGGTGGGCGGGTGAAAAGCACATAGCATGCTACTCCAACTATGCAAGCAGGGTGGCCATCATCATTAGAAAAGTGCTGCACTGGCACACACGCACAACGATTTTAGACAAATTAGGCAGATATGTCATGCTTGCGGGTACATTAGGGGGGGTCACCCGATCAGGCTCATCTCCATTTATGGACCAAACATAGATGATCCTGCTGTTTTTGCTAAAATCTGGAGGGTGGCGGAATCCCTCGGACCCGGGGCTAGAGTTTGGGGCGGGGACTTTAACGTGGTGCTGGATGATGCCAAAGACAGGTCTGGCAACTCCCGGCGCCCCCACCACCGAGCGACAGCGCAGCTCCAGGCTATAATAAGGGATGGACAGCTGACAGACATCTGGCGCCACAACCACCCTGACGTAACGAGCGGCACATGCATGACATCAGCAGGGCCCTTGTGGTCGCGCATGGACTATTGGTTGATCACTCACGATTCAGCAGCTTGGGCGGTGGAGGTGCGTCACCTACCGCACACTCTCTCTGACCACGCCCCGATAGTGCTGGAGGTTCTGGATTATCCTACAAGAGCCTTTGCATGGAAGCTCCCGGTGGGTGCGCTGAGAGACCAGGTGTTCTGTGAAACCATATGGCAGGCGATAACTAACTACTTTTGTGACAATGAGGGCTCCGTAGACTCTCCCACGACTCTTTGGGAAGCTTTCAAAACAGTCATTCGGGTGGAGTGCATAGCGAAGCAGGCGGGAGTGCTCAGATCCCTAAGGGGAGACCTTCAGAAATTAGAAAAAGAAATCGGAGCCCTCGAGAGGGAATTCTTCTCCTGTAAAAACACTAGCACGCTCAACACGATACACACTAAGATGGATGAATTTCAGGAAGTGGCCCACAGAGAAACACTCTACCTTTTTTGGGCGCGGCGTTACGGCGAGGGAGACCACGCTGGTAAAACCTTGGCAGGGTTACTTAGGAAACCCTGGGCCAGTGAGTAAATTCTCGAGTTGCGATCTGCAGACGACGAGATAGTGGTTGGCCAGAAAGTAGTTCAGGAGGAAATGGCCTCCTTTTACACAGCTCTCTACCGTGCTCAGCCAAATCCAGACACCCTGCAGCTAATATGTCTAGAGGCGGGCCATAGAGCCTACCTCGACGAACCGTTTACGGTGGAGGAGGTGGTTGGTGCTATTCAGGCCCTCCCGGCGGGGAAGACGCCAGGCCTTGATGGCCTCCCCGCTGCCTTCTATAAGGAGTACGCCGACCTGCTGGCGCCACGCCTGATTGACATGTACTAAGACTCAGTGGAGCGCGGGGTGCTGCCTCCGTCGCTCCGGGAAGCCCTTATCATTACAATTCT
Organism: Calotriton arnoldi; assembly: GCA_963921515.1. Lineage (NCBI taxonomy): Eukaryota > Metazoa > Chordata > Amphibia > Caudata > Salamandridae > Calotriton > Calotriton arnoldi. The sequence goes on from CAWUFW010003621.1 coordinate 1,474,895, forward strand.
CAAACCTATTAAGTATCCGTCAAGTTGTGACTCGTACCGCCCACACTCCATGATAAATGTGGATAATAAAATCTTGGCAAAATTGATTGCAGCACGCCTCCTCCCATTGCTCCCTATTGTGCTCCATCCGGATCAGTGCCGGTTCGTCCCCGGCAGATCCACCGCTCACAATCTCCGCACCCTCTTCGCTACGATGCAAGAGGTGAATCAGCTACAGCAAGCAGCAGCTATACTCTTAGACGCCACAAGGGGTTCAACTCCCTCGAATGGCCTTACCTATTCACCCTGCTCAAACGCATAGGACTCAGCCCTAAATTCATCCACTTAATCACCCTGCTTTATTCGCTTCCCACGGCCTGCATAAGGATTAACGGTGTGATAACGGCCCCGATTTCGATCTCTTGCGGCACACGGCAGGGGTGCCCTTTGTCGCTCCTCCTCTTCGCCATAGCCATGGAGCCCTTGGCAGCTAGGTTGTGGCAGCACCACGCTCGCAGAGGGCTTGCATTCACCCCCCGGGTGGTGGTGGTCTCATTATACGCGGACGACTTCATATTATATGTCAGGGACCCCAGCGATAACCTGGACCCCCTGATTAGAGAATTTGTGTGCTTCGGAGGCCTTTCCGGGATAGTTATTAACTGGTCCAAATCAGTGATATTCCCCCTCACGGAGGTCACGACCCAGACACAGACAGAGTTTCCCCTACAGTGGACGCAAGACCCAGTGAAATATCTGGGCATATGGATGAGCCGTGACCCCGGAGAGCTTTGGCGCTTCAACTATGGGAGGTTCATTGATTGGCTGGAACAGCGAATAAAAAGATGGATCACGCTGCCCCTCTCCCTTGCCGGGAGGGTGGCTATAGCCACGATGGTTGTGCTCCCCAAGCTCCTCTATCTCTTCACCAACATCCCACTCCCCCTCACTTACTGCTTCAAAAGACGGCTGCGCTCTAACATGATAGAGTTAGCATGGGCGGACAAACAACCCTGAGTGGTGTGTGCGGTGCTCACACTCCCATTCGAACAGGATGGGCTTGTTGCACCGAATTTTGACCTGTATTATTGGTGCGCAAAGGCACAATTTGCATTCCACTGGATATACCCAACTCAGTTCATGGCCCACACTGCGCCGGAACATGACCAGGTATCCCCGGTTTCCGTCCCTGTGACTCTATATCAACCAAGACCCAGACCCAGAAAGGAGATAGACACAGTGGGGTGCACAGTGAGAGCCTGGCAAACATGCAAAAAAGGGCGTGACTTGATGTAATGCACAACACCCTGGTCCCCTTGGCGAAGCACCCCGGCTTATCGTTTCTTGCGGAGCCCGGCCCCTGCGCCAGACTGAGAGAAATGAAGCTCACAAAATGGGAGATGTTTACCCTGACGGCACGTTCATAGACATGCACCAGATTAGGGAGGGACAGGAGCTCACTGTGCTAAAACAAATGACATATTTCCAGCTGCGAGCCGCGCTCCGTGCCTATCACCCCTCCTTTCCTGAGGCGCCAGCTACTTTCCAAGACTTAGAGAAATTTCTTAAAAACCCGTCCCCGCGCAAGTTAATTACATAAATTTACACAGATATGCAAAACACTGCACCGGTATGCACACCACGGGCCCGGCAGGAGTGGGAGACAGCGCAGGGTATACCTATCCCGCAAGAGCAGTGGATGAACTGCTGCACACAGGCGCAAACCCTCTCCCGGAATAACAGACTGCGCCTCATACATTTTAATTTCTTGCACCGTACATACAGAACTCCTGCATGGCTGTGGCGACTAGGACTGATCTCGGAGGCGCGTTGCCAGCGCTGTAGGGCACCAGATGCAACCTTTCTACACCTAGCATGGGACTGCCCCCAGGTCCACGCATATTGGGTGACCGTCTTTGATGCAATAGATGAGATGACGGGCACACCCATAACCAGATCCCCTCTGACTGCGTTACTGGGATACGTTAAGGACATGCCTGCAGAGAGCAGGAGGCTTCGTGCATTACTTTTGCTGCTCGCAAAGCGGCGCATAGCAATGACATGGGGCAGGACACGCCCCCCCAAAAAAGCGGCAAGGCTCAAAGATGCTGCGTTTTGCCAAGACCAACTGGCTGCTTTTTGGGAGCTTATGCCCACTCAATCTCGACCTAAAGATATTTGGGGCCCCCTGCAACTATATAGCAGTGCACACTCAACAGATGAGCCCGCTCCACAAGCCTTGGTCACAAGTGAAGAGCCACGACACTTGTTATAATGAACATAGAGTGCATAACGAGACCCATCATAGAATATCAGGTCAACAAGCGCACACTGAGCACTTCTTCCCTCCCTGTTTTCCCCTTGGATTTCCCCTCCCCCCACCTCCCTTAGTTGGATGTTGAGCAACATGTTCCTTTGAATGGAACAGAAACTGCTAAAGACTCTGAGTTAACAACTACGTGCTCGCAAGATGAACCCACTGTGTGGTCAGAGGACAGGCTACTGCAAGACATGTTGAGATTGAATTGCTCCATTAGACCTCATATGAACAGCAAATAATGTAAAGTGTAATGTAACCGGAAGAGGATTGTATTTGTAACCAGGCATATGATGGCTCATGTAAATGTGAAAACTGAATAAAGAGAATTAAAAAAAAAAAAAGAACTTGAAGCCAGCTCCCATCAAGGCCCTGTGCTCCAAACACCATGCACCAGTGTCAGCCATCTTGTTAATACACTTACTGTCAGGTAGCCATAGGCCTAGATGAGCTTTTTGGGCTGGTTGGCAGGAGGAGTGTTAGCCCTGACTACATATCCCATCAGGCTCTGTCCTACACACACCTTCTCACCCAGCCCAACCAGGCCACCAGGAAGAGTGGTGTCCTGACAATGAGGGGAAGTGTACTAGCAAGATGTCTGACACTGGTGCCTGGTATCTGAGTTGCCCACAACTCCCATCATGGCCTTGTGCTCCTCACATCAGTCACCTGTGTCAGCCATCTTGCCAGTACATTTCTACTCACCATCAGGGACATCGTCGTCCCAGGTGTGCTGTTTAAGCTGGGTGGGAGGGTGTGTGTAGGACAGGGCCTGATGGGAGATGTAGTCAGTGCAAACACTCCTCCTCCCGCACAGCCCAAACAGTTCATTCGTGCCTATGGCTACCTGACAGTGAATGTAGTCTACTATCAAGATGGCTGACACTGGTGCCTGTTGTAGGACTTCACTGCAACACCCATCAAAGCCTTGTGCTCCAAAGACCAGGCCCCGGTGTCAGCCATCTTGCTAGTACATTTCCACTCACTGCCAGGAAAGCATATTTTCAGGTGGGCTTTCTGGGCTGTGTGGGAGGAGGAGTGTTTGCTGTCACTACAACTCCCATCAGGCCTGTGCCCATACCCACCTTCCCAGCCATCCCAAACAGCCTACCTGTGACTCAACTTTCCTGAGAGTGAGTGAAAATATGCTGGCAAGATGGTTGACACTGATGCCTGGTGTCTGACTTGACCACAACTCCCATCAAGGCCTTGTGCTCTAAACACCATGCAGCTGCGTCAGCCATTATGAAACTACACTTCCCCTCACTGTCAGGTACCCATAGTTCCAGGGGTGTTGTTTGGGCTGTGTGTGAGGAGGAGTGTTTGCAATGACTGCATCTCCCATCAGGCCCTGTCCTACACACACCCTCTCACCCAGCCCAACCAGGCCACCTGAAAGAGTGGTGTCCTGACAATGAGGGGAAGTATACTAGCAAGATGGCTGACACTGGTGCCTTGTGTCTGACTTAACCACAACACACATCAAAGCCTTGTGCTCCTAACACCAGTTACCAGTGTCAGTGTCAGCCATCTTGCCAGTACTTTTCCACTCACTGCCAGGAAAGCAGATTTCCAGTGGGGCTGTTTGGGCTGTGTGGGAGGAGGAGTGTTTGTTGTCACTACAACTGAAGGTGAGGGTGAAAATTAAAAAGAGTGTGTGTTTTTGATAAGTAGTTTAAAGTTAAATCTGTGCAAGGTGTGTGGTGGGTGAAGTGTGAGTGTGTGGGACAGAGAGGCAGTAATCAGAGTATGTGGAGTGCAACCTGGCAGCAGTTGTGTAGTAGCAAAGGATCATGGTCATGTTTTTGTCCCTTTATATAGGTGGATTGGTAGGCGTGGCTAATAGTTAACTTTTTTTAAATTTAGTGTTGCCAATGCTTGTTGTGACTGTTTTTTCCAGTTTCCACTTGCCATTTGTGACACAAACCGACATGGTTTCAAAACCGCGTCGGATGCATCGTAATCGGGTCGTCGGGTAAAACTAGTCGGATCTGTAACCGGAAAGCCTATTCTTCGGCGTTTCAGAATGAGTCGGTCAGATCGGGCTTGTTACTGGACGGGCGGACTGCTTTCCGAACGACTTGTCGGGGTTTTACATGCAATTCATCGTAATTGCTCGCTCGGACTCCACGAATCCAAGTCGCTCGGAAACGTTTCCGGGACCGATTCGGTCGGAATGATTTCCGATCGAAATCGTAATCGGCCCCTTGGTGTTATCTGAGCATTGCCTATTGTGGATAAAACCAGATTGGTCTGGAGCGACCAGTCCAGCATAAGGGGGGCAAGACGCGCTGCCAGAATCCCTGTGAATATTTTTGCGTCCACATTTAAGAGCGATATGGGTCGATAGGACCCACACAGTCTCTTGTCCTTGCCTGGTTTCGCTATTACCGCTATGGAAGCCTCTGTCATTGATGGAGGGAGCGTCGCTGAGCTCGTAATTGCGTTAAACGTCATAGTAGGGAGAGGGGCCACCGAGTTGCAAAATGTTTTATAAAAGATGTCCGGAAAGCAATCTGGGCCAGGGTATTTATGCAGCTTTAGTCTAGAGATCGCGGCTATGACATCCTCAATTCTAATAGGGCTGTCCAGGCCTGCCGCTTGTTCCGCTGTTAAGCTGGTCACTTTAGCTCTTTTCAGGTATTTAGAGATCGTCTGGGGAGGGAGATCCTGCCCTGAGCATAGGTCCTTATAAAAGGATCCAAACCTAGCTGCCACAGCCTCATCTCTCTTGATCACCTCCCCTTCTTCTGTCGTTAGAGCTTCCACTGTATTGGCCTGACGCTGCCCTTTGAGTTTGTTCGCTAGTATTCTCCCGCACTTGTTCCCTCCTAGGTAAAATGTGTGCTTAAGGTGCAGATCGAGTATTCAGCGTTATCTAGATCTAGGCCGGCTAGTTGCTTCCTGGCCGTCTCTAGCTGCCTCCATACCCTGGGCGCCCCAGTGCGGTGGTGGATGCGTTCGAGTTCCTGCATTTATTGTTGGAGTTGTGCCCGTTTGTCTCATCTGGCTTTATTGTCCGCCGCTGATATAGCGATCAGCACCCCTCTGATTACCTCATTTAGGGTGTCCCATACTATCTCTAACGAAGTCTCAGGGGTTTCGTTGACTTCCAAGTAGTCCCTAATCGCCTATCTACCTGTTGGATGACTTCTGGACGACGGAGTAGTGTTTCCCATAATAGCCACACACGGGGCTCCTGGCTTTGGGGTGGGAGGGCGAGGTCCATCAGGACCTCCGAGTGGTCGGACAGGGCACGGGGTTTGATCTCCACTGAGCGTAATGCATCCTGGACCCCCTTAGAACCCAAGAAGTAGTAACGCCTTACATAGGATTTATGTGCATGGGAATAGAACGTATAGTTTCGGGCATCCGGATGCTGACCCCTCCACAGATCCCTTAGGCCCAGTTCCTGTAACCAATGGGCACAGTCCTGCCAAGTGCCATGCATCATGCGTTAGCCTAACGTATTTAAAGGCAAATTCCTGCATTGCCGCACTAAAAATAATTATCACGCATATAGCGCCTCTTGTCCTTAGCTGTCAAGGCTAGAGGACTGCAGTATTATAATTAGCACTCTGAGCAAAGCCGTCAGCGCCAGTCCTCATTCCTCTCGGCTGGGGGCTGGCTCAGCTGCACAGATACATTCACCCGCAGAGATACATTCACCCAGGGCATTTTGAATCACGTGCGCACGTCAGGAGATTGCAATGATTCACCCAATGGCTGCGCAGCTGAGACAGGGCACTTAATGGCGGGCCAGGTTGGCGCAAGATATGTGCAGTTTGGTAGCAGCAAGTAAGTCCTGCCACTGTAGTGCTCGCACCGTTTGTGCTGTGCGCTGTGGTGCCTGTAAAATATATAATTTCCTTGGTCATGCCGCCGCCCGTGCGAGATAGTGCCTGCAGCTAATACCTCCTGAGAATGCGGGCAGCGCGAATCCGACCTTACCGGACCGTACAGTGATGATTGCGCTCACTCTGTGATTTAAAGTAGTGTCAAGGTATTTACCTCCTTTGACACTTATGTTTTAAATCAGAATTTCCTGCCCGCCCGGCCTCCAAGAGTTCATTGCCGCCCCTGTGCCGAGTTAAACAATTACAGGACGCAGGTGTTCGGCCTGTCACCTCCTGACCTCGACACTTCCTGCCTGTCCTGTAGGATCCCAGAAGATTGTGTCCCACACAGCGTGAGTCTGAGAGCAGCCGGTGCTGCGTGTCTTTAAAAGGCACAACAAGCACGTCTCTCGAGACAGCGGTACCAATTTCAGCTTATCGCACGGTCATCACTACCTGAAATATATCCCGATTGCCAGCAGCTGTCTGCAGCCAAGGAGTATGACAGACTCCAAGAGACTACGCGGGACCCATGGCCAGCAGTCTTTATATCTCCAGCTGCAGCACTGTGACTCGTTAAACTTGGTAAGTGTAAAACATGAAAGCTGCTGACATTTTAAATGTTCATGCTAAGGTCGGAGTTGAAGTTTTATTACATAGCTGCCAAGGTTTGAGATTGCTATGTGTGACATTTCCAACATTTTTGTATATTTTTTGATATTTTTATGTTTCCCTCAACTTCATTGCTTGATTTTGCTCTCACAAAAATGTCACTCATATTTGTTGAAATGTCACTCATAATTACACTAAAATTATGAAAATGTCACACATAGCAATCTGAAACCTTGCCAGCTATGTGGGCACACCCTGTGCTGATCTCCCCTGCTGCTCCCTGCCGCTGGGCCGAGTGTTCTAAGTCATTGTGGAATACCAAGTTTAAGTCTCCCCCAGCACCATGCATCTGTCCTGCGTAGCCATGATTTCTCCTACTGCCTCGTGTGTAAACTGTTCCTGTCCCTTGTTGGGAGTGTAGATAGACCCTATGAGTATGGAATGGGAGCCAAGGTGTATAAGGTACCCCAGGAGGCAACCCCTGATCTCCGCTACCCTTATCCCCACCTTTCCTCGACAGGAGCGTGAGAACAGCAGCGCCACTCCCTCTGACTTGTGTGTCAGGGAGGAGAAGAACTGCTGTGGAAAAGCTCGGGACTTGAGTCTACTCCAGTCTTTACGCAACAGATGTGTTTACTGTGAGAGGCAGGCATCCGCCCGGGATTGTTCTAGGTATGAAAGTATCGCCTTCCTCTTGACTGGTTTATTCAAGCCCTTAACGTTGAGGGTCAGTACCCTCAGGTACTTTGTTAACGATGCCATAGTGGGTGCCAAGAGTGCCCCTGGTTTATGCTTATGAGTTCCCCACTGCTCTCAGGACTCCATATGACTCATCACGATCCAGGTGTGGAAAAGTGTGTGGATTCTGACTACCTGTCGGGCACCAGAAAACGAATTCCCTTTTTCAGGATCCGTTCCTTTTGGGCAAAGTTGTGAACACAGGTCAGAATATCCAGCGAGTGGGCCTTTCCTGGGCCCCAACTGCCCACTCTATGAGTCCTGTCCAGGTGGATTGCTTCTGCTGATGTGTCTCCAAGGATTTTAGTGAACAGTTCTGTGATGTAGGCCTCTATGTTGTCGCCTTCCGCCTCTCTAGGGGCCCCCCGTATTCGAATGTTGTTTCGTCTGGAGTGATTTTCTAAGTCCTCCGCATGCGCTTGAAGATCCAGTTTTTGCTCTGACAGGCGGATGACTTCTTGTTGCAATTGCTTGATCTCCTTGTCTCGAGACGCATCCCCCCCCTCAAGGGCATCCACTCTATTCCTGATGTTCATCACTTCCTTCCGGACCGCATGGAGCTCACTCGTGAGATCCCTTTTGACTGCTAGGAGGCGTCTCTCAGGCCGGAGAACAGGGATTCCAGGTATGGATGTGTGACTGGGGCCTCTAAGTCTTCTGCTGATGGTGAGGTTGCTCAACTCGGTCCTCGATTAGGCTCTCCATCTTGGGGGCCTGTTGGTTTCGTGAGCATGTCTTTGATGGAGCCTCCTTTCTTCGCACTCGCAGACGCCATCCGCTCTGTATTACCGAGACCTCTAGAGGAAGTGCAAGGTATTCTGTAGTGATCTCCGTCATTCCCTCCCTCTGTGGAGACTCACAATTTTCTAGCTGACCCCGGGGCCTTCGCACAGAGGGATATCCTCTCTCCTCTTTCCTTCAGCTATCTGATGCTGTTGCTGTCTGCTCCCCGCAGGCGGAGTTGGGGGTTCTACTCCTTGCAAATGATGGGGTTGGGGCTCATCCACTAGAGCTACTCAGGCCAGTGTGTCTCCTACAACTTGGGGTCCCTCCAATCTCATCGGCTGCCCTCCGCCTGAAGTCCAGAAACCACCAGAGACCGGCGGTATCCAGTCGCGTACTGTAGGCCCTGCCCCACTGTTGCTTCCTATGTTCTGAGTGCTGAGGCGTTCTGTGGGTTCCCGGTCTCGTACTGGTCCTTAGACTTTTCCACCAAGTTCTCCCGCTGTTGCTTGGGGGCTGGTCTTGGCTCATCTCCACCTGGGGGCGCACACTGTACCCCAGACTTGCCTTCTTCTAGGGCTTATTCTAGTGAGGGGGGTCTTCCGCCCGGCTCCTGCCTAGGGCCCACCAAGGGGGACTGAACTATTGTCTCTCTGCGCCCTTCCCTGGTACTGGCCCCCGCACCAGGGTCAAGAGAAGTCTATCCCACTGTACCTTCAGGAGCCGGGAATCCTCGATGGCCTTCCGTGTAGGCCCTGGGGTCGCAGACTGCCAGATCTCCCCTCAAGCCAGGCCTCTTTGCTCCTTAGTCCGCCGCCGCCCAGTGAGCTCCATCTGCCAGTGCGGTCGGGTAATTCAGCTACTCCGCTGCTCGGTAGGATTCGACTCAGGCATCTCGTGTCTAGTTGGGGCTCCACGTCCACGAGGCCAGCTCGGGCCTCTCGCATCCTGATGGGGCTCCACGCCTAGGAGGCCGGCCTCACCCTACACCTGTTTCGCCTCTCGCGCCAGTGCTGGAGTGCAATAACGGAAGCTCCCAGCCCCCTGCTCGGCGTCTGGCTCTTCTCTCCCCACTCCACGCCTTCCAGGGATCAGAGGCAGTGAGGCCGCTTCTCCATATGCGTCACGGTGCCTCCACTCGCCAAGGCTCGCGTGGGCCTGTCTCCTTCCGAAGTCCGTTCCTCCTGGGAAGAGCAAGCCTTCGTCACTCTCACCCACTGTGGCGAGCTCCGAGTGCTGAGGAGAGACTGTGCTGACTTCGCCCTGGGGGCCGGGCCTCCCCCTCTCTAGGGAGCCGCGGCCGTAGTAGTGGCCTCTGGACGGGTCTCCTACTCCCCTCTCTAGGCCTGTCTTATCTTTCTCTGCTTTATACATGCCGATGGAGTCGCCCCTTCTTCACCGAGGGGCCCAGGACCCTGACCCCACTTAGCTGTTGTCAAAACCCGGCTAAGGTGTATCTGTACAGGGGGTGGCAGAGAGGTTTCAGCGCAGCGGAGACAGAGACACACGTCCTACTCTGTCGCCATCTTGGCCACGCGCCGCAATGCTTTATTAGATATGCTTTAATGAACAGCGGGTCATAATATATATTAATGAATGTCATTGAATGATGGTATCAGAGTATGTTATTAATGTGGTTTGCAATGAGTTTAAATGCCTTATTTCTATTTTTATAATTTCAACTGCCTATTTGTAGATATTTTAAATTAATGTGTAGCAATTAGTACTGTATGTAACAAAGTAATTTCCTGACTGGACAGCGATTTATTGAGTGTTGTTGTTACCTACCAGCAAGGGGTAATAGCCCACACCACCTACCCTGCACTGGCGTGGCACTGCTCTGTTTTGCTACCCTGACAGTGTTACGTGTTACCATGAGGTACTTGGTTTCCAGTGAAGAGAAATTTTGTGGACTCTTTACTGGTAAAGAAGTCACATCTTTTGCAACTAATAACCCCAATTTCTTATACTGAATCTTCTCTGATTAATCCCTGTTGGTGTACGGACACACAGCATCCAACTGCCCCTGTGGCTAAGCTGGTTACTCTTTAATATAATTATAATTTGTGTATCTATCTCTCACATACCGTCACCCAGAACACTGCCAGGCGCTGCATCCCATAACACAATAACCGCACCTCGGTGATCATGACATGAAAACACTTTCCACATAGACTCAAAACAAAACCAAAACACTCCCAATCACACACCTCACACGCTGTAACTTGATAACCGTGTAGATAAGCTCTTCAGCACGCCATATAGAGCGGGTAGTATGCACTGTACAAATCCTCAATACAATACAAACAATACGTTTCTTTCTTCTATTGTTGCCCATCTAAGTTAAGATATTGCAAACCTACTAGGCTTCTACTTGATTTTACCACAGGATACAAGAAAATCTTCAACTATAAATCAGGGATTCCAATGTCATGAGAGAAAATCTTTTGTTCTACCCACAACTTTCCGCAACATATTTTGTTCTGGTGCCTTGAGGCACCATTTTCCGGTCATCCTGGGAGACACAGGACTGTAGATCTGGTAAAGAGACATTTCTGGCAGACTGGAGTGTTAAAAACAATATCTGTGTACCTTAAGAAATGTCCTTTTTGTGCTCTGCCCAGGAACGAATGACAAAAACTGGCAAGTCTCTTACAACCACTGCCAACTCCTAAAAAGCCTTGGTCTATGATATTGATGGACTTCATTATAGATCTTCCTGAATTTGAATGACATAAATAATACCATCCCGGTGTTCATTTACTATTTCACAAACCTAGGGCATCATGGTTTGCCTAACATCATCATTTATCATAAAGTGTCGCTGTTTGTGACCAGGTTCTAGAAGGAAATATTAAGGCAGTTAGGAACAGCTACTCATAGTACTACTAGCTATCATCCATAAATTGATGCCCACATGGAGTGACTGAATCAGGCCTTAAAACAATACAGTGTATGCTTTTTAATGTCTCTACATCATTAATGGTTGGGGGTGTGGCTGAGCCGTCCAAATTGGCAGTCACTCTGTGATAGAGCTCCCACGCCTCCTCCATAATCCTGTTGAATCCTCCTCTTGCCGTGGTCCCACCTAGCACCGGGTGGTTGAGGCGACACTTCCTGGGGCAGATTGAGTGCAGGAGAGAGAGGCCCATTGGGTCAAGCATTTACAGCAGCACCTTGTCTGTCAGGGAGGCTGTCAGCAGCCGGATCACCACATCCACATCGGGAGGAGCTGCGGCTCGGCGGCTGCCAGAGAGGTGGCTGGGGCCTTCCCTTGAAGAGGTGTATTGCGGCGGGGTCTGGATGGTCTGCTGCGGTGGGTGCTGGGCCCAGTGCCTGCATCGGTAGGTCCAGAGTGGTGGTGGGCCTAGGGTCCGCAGAGTTGTAGCCCCCCCCCCACTCACAAGGACTTAAAGTGGGAGAACCTGGCTGAATTTCCTCACAGGGGCCTGTGCTGGCTGCGGGTCGGGGGCAGAGGAGAATCAGTAGAGCAGTGATCTGGACCCGGTGCCTCTGTGGAGAGACGGGCAGTTTGAAGTGCTGTGGGTATCTGTTGGGCCTGCAGGCCCAGGAAAGACATCAGAGGGCGGCTGCCCAGTTCCTAAAGAGCAGATTAGATTGGAGCCTGATTGGAGGTCCTCTGGTGGGGTATGCGGAGATGGAAGGGGAGCCACGCTCCCCCAGGACTACTGGGAAGCGTAGGAGCAACCCGCAGAGACAGGACCAGAACGAGCACTCTCAGCTGCACATGCCAAGCGTGGGACGGTGGAGCACGGGCCAGTCGGGCTGAAGTGGGCCCATGTCCTCCTGGTTGGTTGGGAGAAAAAGAAGCCCCACGCCGGGAAAGAGCGGGGATGACTACTCCCAGCCGCACGTGCCGCCCATGTGGAAGGTGGTGAATGGGGCAGGTGGGCTGGGGAGGGCAACCATTACCTGATAGTATCCTCTGATCCTGCAGCCCAAACTCTTGCATCTGGAGGCTGTGCTGGGGATGGGGGTTGAGGCCTTGCTCTCAGATGCTGAGAGTAGGAGGTGAGACAATGTGGAAGGCCAAGTGCACCCTCACACACCATGATGGACAGACACACGGCTACCGTTGGGGACACGCCAGGGACTGCCCGGAATGATGCCCCCATCTTGGCTGGGGTACCTTTGGATATGGCAATGATCCTGCAGGAAATCAGATCCTCCCGAGTGGCTGTGGAAATGAAAATAGGTGAGGTGGGGGCAGACATGGTGCTCCTGAGACATGACCTGTGTAATGCAGTTGAAAGAGTGATGGAGGTAGAGAGCCGAATATCAACGCTTGAAGATGAGATGTCTAACCTCTGTGCAAAAGTGAAACTTCGTGTGGCCTCCACCAAGGTGCTTGAGGAGAGGGTCGAGAACAGGTCCAGATGCAACAACCTATGGTTCCTGGAGTTCCCGGAGACCTTGGAGATATCCTCACCTGGATCTTTCCTGGAAGAGTGGTTCAAGACGTGGATACTTAGCAGGGCACTATCGCAGTGGTTTGGAATTGAGAGAGTGCACCGAGCTCTTTCACCAAAACCTCCTCCTGGGCCCCCCTCCATGACCACTGATTGCTTGTATCTTTAACATCCAAGACAGAAATACAATCTCAAGAGAGGCAGGCAAGGGGCGTGGCCAACTGCCGGGAGGAATGGCCGCACACTAGCGCGGCTCCGGCACCATCCGGCCTGCCCGTAATCTATCCTGACAAAACATCCGGCACTAAGCATCACTCACTGTAAGGGGAGCGTGAAAGGCAACGGTGGATCGAACTCCGGTGCTTCAACCCGACGCGGAACCGGAAATCGAGGATCTCGAAGTAAGCGGCCGACACGACTCTGGCTGCACCGACATCGCGTAAGTGGGAGGCCTTGAGAGACGGAGACCGGGCTAGCTGTGAAATTGAGCCCGCGTGCACAGCCACTGAGGCAGCGTTTGGCCTGAAGAGCACAGGGGGCCCCCAAATGGAGTAGGAACATCGGAGACTGCTCACTGACACGGCGTGGCGCCGTGTATAGAGAAAACAGACCTCTGGTGCGTGGAGGAGGTGTAGACATGTGAAGGACGCACCAATTATTTAGCAGGCCACGCAGGGGACTACTCGCATCGCGCACAGGTGCGCTTCAATGACATTAACACGGGAGGTGTGACTGCTTGGTTGGCTCAGGTTCCAAGCTGTAATCCGGCGGTGAAGCTGGAGTGGGAAGGCCTGGGACCGGTGCCACCGCGCATTCCAGTGCACATCTGCTTCCCGGCCTTGGAGTCAGGGGAAAACCGACAGGCCACATGAGTCACAACACGGTTGGTGGCGGTGAGTACCCTTAACTGCGGATTCAGCGGGCTCTGCTTAAAAATGGCGACTGGCAAAGGGGGCAGAGGGTTGCAGCAACCAAAGATAGACAAGTACACCTGCCATAGACTACAGGAAGGGGGTCCAACTGGCACAATCACTGAGCAAGAAAACCGAGTGAGCCAAAAAGACCAGGAGGCCCCAACGCTGCAAGATATTATGGCGGCGATTAACGGGGTCCGCACCTCACTTGAAGTACGTATAGACTCAGTGGCTACTGATATCTCCTTGCTCAGAGCGGACCTCCGGAAAATGGACTCTAGAATGCTGGAGGTGGAGGATTGCACCAAGGTTCTTGTGGCTGACACATCAACACTACAGAAACAAGTTGCGGAATTACAAAGTCGATCTCTACTACTCTCACAACAGCTCGATGACTACGAAGGGTGCTCAAGGCGGAACAACGTCCACATCTTAGGTGTGCCAGAAAGGGCGGAAGGTCAATCAACGGACCTGTTCCTTGAAGACTTAGTAGTGACTCACCTACGACCAAAGCGCCTCTCCAACTATTTCACTATCGAGCGTGCTCATCGAGTACCGGGTGGAAGGCCCAAACCAGGGGCGCCACCCCGGCCCATTCTTGCACGAGTGTTCAACTTTCGCAACCGAGATGTCATCCTGCAAACGGCGCAGAATGCACCCCCTCTAAAATATGAAAATGCCACCATATCCTTTTTCCCGGACTTCACTGCGGGGGTGCAGACACAGCGACGCTCCTTCCTGGAGGTCAAAAAAGCGCTTAGAGAATAGGGGGTCAAATACGCTATGTTGTTTCCGGCGAAACTACGTGTGGAGGCGGAGGGGAAGAGCTGGTTCTTCGTTAATCTGGAGGAAGCCCGAGACTGGCTGGAGGGCTGGCGGCGAGTCGGACCCAGGGGAGGTACGGATCGACAAGATCGACGCGGGACCAAGCAGAAATTGTGGCAGGACTCAGCACCAGAAGACGGCGACCAGCAGGTTGCGGAAGAATCCTGAGTGACCCATCGATGGGTATCGAGACTGAATGTCATGATCACCCCAGCGTAGGGACCAACCAGATCCTGGACCTGATCTTTGGCAAAGATTTGCACACCGGAAGTAAGGGGGATGAAGACAGTGTGGAAAATCAAACGAGATGGACGACGATTACTGCGCCAATACACGCTGGGACTGGTGGTGGCCCAGCCACATAAGGACTAGAGTGAGACTCCTGGGCCCGAGAAAGTAGATGAGTATAATGTTAAACAATGTGATGGCTTATGTGTATAATGTTTGATCGTTCAAGGGGAGGCGGGGGGATGGTTGCGCCACGGCACCACATTTTGGGATGGGAGGGCGACGGGCACTCTGCATAGTTGGGGTTGCGGGTCTCTGGATTCCGTTAGGCAGGGCGGCAGGGTGGGGGGAGGGGGGGCGGGGAGTGGGGATGTTATTTGTTCTGTTTATCGTTTTATGAAAGCACAATGGGAAAGATGTCACACGACACATATTAGGAATCAAGCACACATCGACTCGGTTGCAGCGACCCACTACCTAAAATGGCCGGTAGCTACATATACATCTCGGTTGGGAGACAGGATGTAGAGAAGGAGACGAGTGGGATGCCCCCAGGCTGGGTGATGAGAAACACTGAATCGAGATTGTATCAGGACCACCATAGAATGGGGGTAGGAAGGCGGCATCCGACATTACTATATGCTCGAACTGATAATTCATTCCCACAACCATGGCCACTACAGCTGCTAAGGGCTTGAGGTTCCTCACATGGAACGTGAACGGCCTGGGGGATAAAATTAAAAGAGGGATGGTCCTACAGTACCTGAAGAGACACACACCAGACGTCGCTCTTCTACAGGAAACACATTTGGTGGGCAATACATGCAAGGCATTAAATAGATTGGGTTACCGACTGGTGACGCATGCCGAGTTTACAGCTAGTTCCTGTGGGACGGGTATACTGCTCCATAAGAATTGCCCATACATGGTTAAAGAAACTCGGGTAGACGAGCAGGGCTGATTTCCAGCAGCCACGGGAACTTGGGAAGGGAGACCACTAACAGTATTATCTGTCTACATTCCCCCAGCACTGCAACAAACCACACTTCAGGATCTTAGTAGGTTCATACTTGACCTTCCAAATGGCACCTTAGTGATTGGTGGCGATTTTAACTTGGCACTCGATGGGATGAGGGACCGGATGCCACCACGTAGTGATCCAAGCACGAGGTCTAGACTGACAGCTTTTCTGTTGTCTCTGGGGCTCGTCGACGTTTGGCGGCAACTCAATCCTACCACCTCACAATTCATGTTTCACTCCGGAGCCCATAACACCCAGTCCCGGATTGACTACATTCTTACACACGCGGCTGATTGCCATGACTTTTCGGAAGCCCGTTGTTTGGCTAGGGGCATCTCGGACCATTCCCCAATATTGATCGAGATGCACGGGGGGCTGCGCCCGCCACGATCTACACTCACAATTAACCCCCGGGCACTGCGAAGCCCACATATTAAGACAGAATTATTGCAAAATATAGACCTATACTTTCAAGAAAACGTAGGCTCGGTGGCGTCCCCACAGATCCTCTGGGGCGCATTTGGGGCAGTGTTAAAAGGACAGGCGCTGGCATTAATGGTGGGACACAAAAAAGAACTGACAAAGAGGATAGAGCAATTGGAATGGGAAATCCTGATAGACGAGACTAACCTCACACACATCACAGACGAAACGGCCCAGCAAGCACTCGACGCTAAGAGACTGGAATATAGGCTATTGTTAACAGAGACGGCTAGAACCAGACAAAAGGCTATATATCATAGAATCTACAAACACAGTGAAAGAACTGGCAAACTACTTGCGTGGTTGGATAAAAGAGAACAGGCGAGTAGATGGGTCCACCAACTCCAGGGTCCTACAGGAGAGGGCATAGTCCAACCACAAGAGGTAGCTGAGAGATTCGCTTCCCATTTTGACGCAATATACACCTCGGGAACGACCGTAACTGAGGCTGACTGCTGTGACCTTCTGGCCACTATTCGGATGCCCAGTGTCCCGCCCGATGATCGAGTCTCCCTCGAAGGTGATCTCACAATTGAAGAACTACAGATAGCAATCCGAGATATACACTCAGGTAAGGTAAAGGGACCTAACGGTTTACCGATTGAGTTTTTCAAATTGGGGACAACTAAATTAGCGCCCCACCTACGGCAAATGTACCTAGAAAGCTATGCAAAAGATTTGTTGCCGGCAGATATCCGGCTTGCATCGATAGTGGTAATACATAAACAGGGCAAACCGGCAAACACATGTGAGGCATATAGGCCTATATCCCTCCTGACAGCAGAAGCCAAGATACTTGCGAAGGTGTTGGCAAACAGGCTTCTCCCATTGATCAGTAACTTAGCGCACCCAGATCAAGCGGGCTTTATGCCCGGCCGGAACACGGCCGCAAATCTGCGGCGCCTCCATGGCACACTTGGCTGGAAAAATACAATACGAGAAGAGGTCGCCTTGTTGTTATTAGATGCTAAAATGGCCTTTGATACGATTGAGTGGCCATATCTCTTTGCAGTGTTGGAGAGAGTGGGATTTGGTCCGAAGTTTATACGTTGGATTAAGCCTCTGTACACTAAGCCTATGGCACAAGTTGTAGTCAATGGAAACACATCGCGAAGGTTTCGATTGGGCAGAGGAACGAGGCAGGGATGCCCTCTCTCGCCGCTGATTTCCGCGCTGGTACTGGAACCCCTGGCAGTGTGGATCAGAGGGGATCCTTTGATAAGGGGACTAAAATGGACGGACCAACATGAGGACAAGATATCCCTTTGTGCAGATGACATTTTACTATACGTGGCATCCCCTGCATCCTTGATCCACCGCATCCTACATATATTTCGCATATTTGGTACACACTTGGGATACACGATCAACTGGTCCAAATCACAGCTGTTTCCGGTACAGGGTCCTAGACCCAAATTACCGAAAGACCACGACATTCCTATTGCTGAGGACGGGTTCCGCTACCTTGGGATATATATTACCACAGACCCTGTCAAATTCTATGATGCCAACCTAAAAAGCCACCTGGCACGCCTGAGACTTGACGTTAAACATTGGCGTGGTTTGCCGCTGACCTTGCTTGGTCGTGCAGCGCTATTTAAGATGCTAGCGCTGCCTCATTTTTTATATGCACTACAAAATACTCCGTTTAGGATCCCAGACGCCTATTTCACAGACATTGACAATGAGGTTCGAACTTCGTTGTGGGATGGGCGGACACCACGCATTGCATTGCATAAGCTAACGGCTGGGTGGTACGATGGTGGGACTGCATTACCTGATCTCCGGCGGTACTATTGGGCATCGCAACTCGTAGTAATTAATCAATGGGTTCACAACGCCCCGGATGAGCCAAGCACCCGTACTGACATATGGCTGATGGGACAGGGGGATATCGAAGAGCTTTATACACAAACCCCAAAAAGTTAGGACTGACGGGACCTACGGCCAGAACGGTAGAAACCTGGCATGCCGTCAATAAGAGACTGGGGTGGGATAGAAGAGTCACACTTGCAACCCCTCTCTGGGAGCCGGAGTGGTTGGGCCGCCTGAGTTCCTTTCCAGGGTTTGATAAATGGGACCTGATCGGCATCTCGACTGTGAGGGATATGTGGACCAAGAAAGGATTGATCACATTTTCTGACCTCCAGAAAGACTATCAATTGGCAAAGTCCAAAACCTATAGATATTTGCAAATTAGCCATGCCTTAAAGGCAGTGATACCCAGGGATGGCCAGATTCCGGACTCCTCTCCACTCGAAGATAGATTGCTATTAGACCCGATGCCCAAAAAGGCCATTTCTCTAACATACAAAAAACTAATAAATAATCGACCTAATCCCTTGATAAAACTTAGGCAAAAGTGGGCAACGGATGTTGGGGACTTAGATGAGGATGATAGGCGAGATGACAGGGTGACAGGATGACAGGGAAATTGCCATTCCTATGAGGCTGAGACTGATCCAACTTAAGATTTTGCATCAAACTTATCTAGCAGCCAACATCCTGGTAAAGATGGGAAGGAGAGCCAATGACAACAACAAATAAATCTGGTGGTCTATTAAAAGGAGCCGATACTGAATCATAAATTAACACAACAGTGCCAACACCCTAGATACCAAAATACATGAAATCAAATAAATGACCTTGTCGGATTTCCATCAACTACCAAGAGTGGTCAGTGTCATCATTTGGATACCCTTCCTTCCTACCACTACTCTTCTAAATCACAGAAGAGGATCATGTGGATCGGATTTCGGCCAAATCACAAAAATCACAAAAGGAGGAAGTAAAGATAGAAAAAGGTGAGACCATATGTTCATTGAGTAACCGGCCTCACGCCAGTATCTTCATTTATTTAGGGTGATGAAAAACTAAGTGCAGTGCATGTGAGTGAAGTTAAAAAGGAATTGGAATAGAGAAAAAACAATTTTTAATACAAATATCTCTTCCACTCCTACTTTAAAAATAGTGCAGAAGCAGCTTTGAACACATAGGCCGCTTGCAGTGTGGTCAACTAGTTTCAGCCCAATGGGCCAATTACCCAGGCTTTCTTCAGGACCTAAACAATACCTACTTTCGCTACTGCATTCCCAATTGGGTCATAAAACATTTAACATTTATGTGTATAAAATTGGCATAAAATACGACCTTCTACATGGTCATTGATCCGTACAAACGGAGAATTCTTCACACCTTTAACACATAAACACATATAAACAATTGTGAAATAATGAAACAATAACACGAGCTCCCTTGCATTAATTCGTCTGCATGGATGACTTCATTGGTTACTTCATATGCCAATAAGTCAAGTTACACCGCTTTATCCCTTTTTTTATATAATTATCGGTGCACTCACCTTTCTTGTGTAAAGTCAAAACCTCACCTCACCCGGTAAATACTCAGGTATGGGAGACCCCGCCCTGAAAATAGAGGAAAGGCACTTTTAAGGGGGTTTCATTCATCTATCCCTTATTTAGTATATTATAATTTATACTTCCCAGTTCAGGAACGAACGTTTCTAAAAAAGAGGAACACCTACACTAACCATTTCCAAAATTAAAAACTGAAGGTTCAGAAGGTTCAAAACCACCTTCGCCTGACTTTTATCAACTATCTGAGTGGTACCTCTTTGCAAAAATTGTCCAAAGAATGTCAATAAATACTACTAGTTGTCTCTCTTATTCCTAAATTAGCGCGCCAATACATATATGGCACCTGGAACCCATCGGGCTATCTCAGTTCATGAGCTCAGTTCATGAGCTCAAACACTCATCTGTCACACACGAACATACTAAGTATGTATATACATCTGCTCTATACCTAGTGAGGAAAACGCATGATGTACTAAACGTACTCACAAACAGGTGAAAATATCTACTACATATGTGTGTGTATGCATCTGCTCTATACTCAATAAGGAAAACGCTTGATGTACTAAACGTATTCAAAAATAGGTAAGGATATCGATCTTTTGCTACAACTGCAAAATGCGATAAAAAATGAAAATGACCACAACACCAGTCTCGTGGTTCTGACAAGCATACATTAATGATATATACTGCTTTCATGAACGCTGTATGATACACTCACGCAATAACGACGCGGGAGAATCTAAAATCCTACCTCTCCGTCGGTGCCTCGAGCTCTCCTGAGTCAATGGGAGGTGCGTCAGTGCTTCTCAATCCTGACTATGTACGTTACGCAGGACTGCCGGTAATTGGGATTGGCGTCACTCTGAACTACAGAATGATGTCATGAAGACCGGAAACTGTAGTTCTTTGTTAAGAATTAAGATTTAGCGTCAGTGCTTATCAATCCTGACTATGACATTACTCAGGACTGCCGGAAATTAGAAATGGCATCACTCTGAACTACAGACTGACGTTATGATAACCGGAACCTGTAGTTCTTTGTTAAAAAATAGGAAAAGAAGAAAAGTTAAATTCATATTCATATCGTTACTATCCTGTCATATACACATTAATTTTGTCCAAATATATGACAGGACGCAACAGCTCCTTAATAAGTATATATAAGATAAGGATATGTACAAAAAAATTTACACGTGCACTCTTTCTTTTAACTCCATGGTTTCGTTACAAATAGAGTCTCTATTATTCTTTCATTGTCTGAACGGTTTATTCAGAAGGATGCATCTACATATCTCGACATATCCATCACACTGCTAATCAATCTAAATGGTATGGATACATCACAATACGCGATCAAACCTGCTAAAGAACCGAATGTAAAAACTACATGATTGATGGTTTCGACTGCCCTACTCTTGTCTGAACTACAGTGTTATAAGGCAGTCCAAGGTATACCATCATTCAGGCCTTTGGTATCACTATGTAGTTTAAACACCCACTTCTGTTCCTTGTTAAAGAGAAATCTGGCTTTGTCAGAAACGTGAGATGGTATATATGGTTTTTCCAAGACTGTCCATGTAAATTCATCTGCCTTATGATCAAACTCAGCAAAATGCTTCGTTTGTTTTGTGTTAGTTTTTCTACATCTAAATGTGCTTTTATGTTCTAGCATTCTAAACTTCACTTTGCGAGTTGTCATGCCCACATATTGATATTTACAGGGGCACTGTATCAAATAAATCAAATTGTCGCTGTTACAATTAGAGAAAGTGTTTTGCACCCAAGGTCTCTGAGTCCCAATATCAACTGTTTTTGAATTTTTTGTTTGTGGGCAAATCGCACAGGCTCCGCAAGGGAAATGGCCCTGAACTGCCGGTAAATCCCAAAGTGTGCCTACTTTCTTTGACCCATGCTCCTTTGGTCGTGTGTGCACCAATTTGTCACGGAGATTATACCCTCTCTTAAAGGCAAACAAAGGCAGTGGTATTTTGTCTTGACAACTATTCAACAATCGCCAATTTTTGCGAATACTCTTCTGGATGCCATTAGTTAATGTGCTGAAAGTATTTACAAAAGTCAGGCGTCCCAAAGGTGGTTTCTTGATCTGGGGTTCCAAAAGCGCCTCTCTATGATTATTAGTAGCGCGTTTGTATGCCCGTTTAATGAGTTTTTTAGGATATTTCTTCTCTATCAATTGATGAGACAGATTCTGGGCATGTTGCTTATATTGTTCAGAAGAAGAACAATTCCTTCTCAATCTTAAAAATTGACCAAACGGCAAATTATCCCGCAGGGCCTTCGGATGTTGACTGTCATACCTAAGGAGGGAATTCCGAGCCATTGGTTTCCGATAGAGTTCACTTGCTAAGCCTGTTGGCGTAACAAAAATAGATAAATCTACAAGTGTAAATCTTAAAAAATTATTGCGTGTATTTAGCCATTGGTGGAACTGTGATAACAATTCAAGATCACCACGCCACACTACAAAGATGTCGTCGATATAACGCTTCCATAGTTTTATCGACTCATGGAAGGGATTATCATCATTTAGTACATGTTGTTGTTCAAAAGTGTGGACGTAAAGATTCGCCAAACTTGGCGCAAAAACACTCCCCATGCTTGTTCCAGAGATTTGGAGGTAAATCGTTTCTTCGAACTTGAAGAAATTATCTTTCATGGCCAAATGGGCCAAGGTCATAATAAAATGGACAGGTGTAATAGAGTCCAGATCAGTGTTATTCAAAATTGAAGCAATTGTGTCCAACGTCTCATCTTGAGGAATGGACGTATATAATGATTCGACATCGAAGGAGACTAACAGGTCTCTCTCCTGGTCGAATTCCACTGTAGGTAAAAGACGCAACACATCTTTCGTATCCTGAAGATACGTCGGCATCTTTTTTACTAAAGGCCTCAAGAAAAAATCGACAAAAATGGACAATGGCTCTAAAATTGAACCTATCCCAGAAATTATGGGTCTGCCTGGTGGTGGTCGTTGGCTCTTATGTACTTTTGGCAAAGTATAAAAGTACGGCATCACAGGGTGAGCCATTTGAAGAAATGCACTTTCCTGTGATGTGATCCACCCTTCATTGTGTGCTTCTTCCACTACTTCAGTAATGGCTTTCCGGATTCTCTCTGTAGGATCTTCTTTGAGTGGACGATAAAATCTCCTATCGCCCAATTGCCTTAAACATTCGGCTTGATATGCCTCAGTTTCTAAGATAACAATGGCTCCGCCCTTGTCCGCGGGCTTAATTGTTATCTCACGATCTTCTGTGAGTGCTCGTAAGGCCACTTGTTCGCCTTTAGGCAAGTTACTGTAATTTCTTCTTTTATTAGTACATAGAGCAGTAATTTCCTCTTGCACCGTTCTCTCAACTCAAATATAAGTACTTGTGGTGGTACACTATGTAACGGAGGATTGAAAGTGGACCGCTTCTTTAGCCCAGTATTCATCATCTCTGTCGAGGACTGTATCGATTCCTTGTCCTTGAAAAAATAGTGCAATCGTATCTTGCGAAAAATCTAGCAAGTTCGCATTGCAATAAAAATCATCTCCATCTGACGTCACTACAAAGCCAAGACCTTTGTTGAGGACTCCTTCCTCATCTTGAGTCAAGATCTTATTGCTCAAATTCACTATTAGGTCGTTTCCGCGCTCCTCCCTTGTAGTGGTTGATTCTGCTTGGTTTTGCTGCGCGTGTCCATCTGTTGGAACCCTGTTGGTGGTTGGTTCCAATGGACTTGTGGTTGCCGATTCTTTCTTCTGCCTCGATATCTTCCTGGGCCAGACCCTAAAAAAGACTGATTATTGAAGTCTTGTGGGTACATCTGAAAAGGAGCTCCTGGTGGTTGGAAATGTTGTGGCGGGAAACCCCATGGTGTGGGAGGCCACCATTGTTGGAAATGAGGTGCTGTCGGTCCTCTCCAAGTAGCTCTTCTCCCTCGACCTCTGAACTGTTGTCTAGTTGTTTCCGGAAATTCTGAATCACTTAAACTGTCTTCAGAGCTACTACCTGAATATGTAGAACCATATCTTCTACCTTTCCTGTTGAACTCTGGGGGGGTATAGCTCTCGCTAGTGTAAGGATAAACCACCTCATGTTTAAACTTAGCCAGATCTTTCTTAAATTTCTCTATTTTGGATACAAGTATTGAATCTTTGAATTCTTTATTCAATTTATTCGATTCTTCTTGATTCTTTTTATAGAGGGTAACCGTAATAGTAGTTTTAATTTGTGCCTCCATTACTTGTATCTCAATGAGAATGGCATCAGCTATCCGTTTTGCGGTGCTGATTATCAAGATTAGCCAATCACGCGTACAGCGCCATGCTATTAAGGACCAATCTTTTAAGAAAACTTTATCCTGAAGAAAAAGGCGGGGAGCATTCGTGACAATCAGGCCCGGAGGCGCACAATTGCCTCGCAAATACTCAGCCATTATTGCGCCATGTATCAAGGTGCGCGAGTGGGATTTTTTCAATATCAAAACCTTACTCCAATCATCAATATTAGAACCACCAGAACCGGAAATGCTATCTAATATGCTTGGTGTATTATCTAGTATAGTTTGATAAGTAGCATCGTCATATGCTAAACCACTGAACTCTGCCATTTCAGGGGAAAATTATATATAGTGTGTGTCTACTCTTATAAAAACGTCTAAAACCTAAGCTGCAGCATATAATCACTAATTATCTATCCTACAGGTATAGAAAAAAGTGTCTATAATCTCAGACCCGCAGCCATCAGCTGCACAAGAACATTAATTACAACTCCACAGGAGAAAGGGTCCTAGGGAAAGTTTAACGACCAGACTACAGATTTAATCCCCAATACAACTGATAACAACAACAAATAAATCTGGTGGTCTATTAAAAGGAGCCGATACTGAATCATAAATTAACACAACAGTGCCAACACCCTAGATACCAAAATACATGAAATCAAATAAATGACCTTGTCGGATTTCCATCAACTTCCAAGAGTGGTCAGTGTCATCATTTGGATACCCTTCCTTCCTACCACTACTCTTCTAAATCACAGAAGAGGATCATGTGGATCGGATTTCGGCCAAATCACAAAAATCACAAAAGGAGGAAGTAAAGATAGAAAAAGGTGAGACCATATGTTCATTGAGTAACCGGCCTCACGCCAGTATCTTCATTTATTTAGGGTGATGAAAAACTAAGTGCAGTGCATGTGAGTGAAGTTAAAAAGGAATTGGAATAGAGAAAAAACAATTTTTTAATACAAATATCTCTTCCACTCCTACTTTAAAAATAGTGCAGAAGCAGCTTTGAACACATAGGCCGCTTGCAGTGTGGTCAACTAGTTTCAGCCCAATGGGCCAATTACCCAGGCTTTCTTCAGGACCTAAACAATACCTACTTTCGCTACTGCATTCCCAATTGGGTCATAAAACATTTAACATTTATGTGTATAAAATTGGCATAAAATACGACCTTCTACATGGTCATTCTTCCGTACAAACGGAGAATTCTTCACACCTGTAACACATAAACACATATAAACAATTGTGAAATAATGAAACAATAACACGAGCTCCCTTGCATTAATTCGTCTGCATGGATGACTTCATTGGTTACTTCATATGCCAATAAGTCAAGTTACACCGCTTTATCCCTTTTTTTATATAATTATCGGTGCACTCACCTTTCTTGTGTAAAGTCAAAACCTCACCTCACCCGGTAAATACTCAGGTATGGGAGATCCCGCCCTGAAAATAGAGGAAAGGCACTTTTAATGGGGTTTCATTCATCTATCCCTTATTTAGTATATTATAATTTATACTTCCCAGTTCAGGAACGAACGTTTCTAAAAAGAGGAACACCTACACTAACCATTTCCAAAATTAAAAACTGAAGGTTCAGAAGGTTCAAAACCACCTTCGCCTGACTTTTATCAACTATCTGAGTGGTACCTCTTTGCAAAAATTGTCCAAAGAATGTCAATAAATACTACTAGTTGTCTCTCTTATTCCTAAATTAGCGCGCCAATACATATATGGCACCTGGAACCCATCGGGCTATCTCAGTTCATGAGCTCAGTTCATGAGCTCAAACACTCATCTGTCACACACGAACATACTAAGTATGTATATACATCTGCTCTATACCTAGTGAGGAAAACGCATGATGTACTAAACGTACTCACAAACAGGTGAAAATATCTACTACATATGTGTGTGTATGCATCTGCTCTATACTCAATAAGGAAAACGCTTGATGTACTAAACGTATTCAAAAATAGGTAAGGATATCGATCTTTTGCTACAACTGCAAAATGCGATAAAAAATGAAAATGACCACAACACCAGTCTCGTGGTTCTGACAAGCATACATTAATGATATATACTGCTTTCATGAACGCTGTATGATACACTCACGCAATAACGACGCGGGGTTTGATAAATGGGACCTGATCGGCATCTCGACTGTGAGGGATATGTGGACCAAGAAAGGATTGATCACATTTTCTGACCTCCAGAAAGACTATCAATTGGCAAAGTCCAAAACCTATAGATATTTGCAAATTAGCCATGCCTTAAAGGCAGTGATACCCAGGGATGGCCAGATTCCGGACTCCTCTCCACTCGAAGATAGATTGCTATTAGACCCGATGCCCAAAAAGGCCATTTCTCTAACATACAAAAAACTAATAAATAATCGACCTAATCCCTTGATAAAACTTAGGCAAAAATGGGCAACGGATGTTGGGGACTTAGATGAGGATGATAGGCGAGATGACAGGGTGACAGAATGACAGGGAAATTGCCATTCCTATGAGGCTGAGACTGATCCAACTTAAGATTTTGCATCAAACTTATCTAGCAGCCAACATCCTGGTAAAGATGGGAAGGAGAGCCAATGGCCTATGCCTTCGTCGGTGTAACATGGTGGGGACCTTTTTTCACACACTATGGGCATGCCCTATCATTTCAAAATACTGGTCAGAGGTCACAAAGCGGATGGAAGATGTAGGTGGAAAGGAGTTGCTCCCCTCCCCGAAACTCTGCCTCCTAAATATATGGGAAGCAACAGACTTAACCCAAACGGAACAATCGTGGGTATCATTGGGGTGGGCCCTGGCGAAACGCAACATTGCACAAAAATGGGGAGTCGGGGATCCACCATCACTGGCGGGATGGGTGGGGGACATGGATAGTGCTATGATCGCAGAGAGGGACGTGTTCAAAAATAGAGGATGCCCGAAAAAATGGGATCGAAAGTGGTCTAAATGGAATGTACACTGAGGCGAGATATGCCTGTCCCCTACAACTGAACTTAATCGACGGGCGGGTTGCAAGATTTACTAAATGCCGAAAGTTGACTGAGAAAAAAGAATGTATATGAATGTGAACTATGTGGATGATTTACTGTAATTGTACTATGCTTGATTATGCTCAGCGGATAATTGCTTGTATTGTGCTATCTTGAGTTTTGGCTAAATAAAAAGAATATAAAAAAAAAAAAAAAAGAGAGGCAGGCAAAAAAGGCAAGCTAATGTATCATTCCTCCTGTATACTGATCTTCCCAGATTATACCAGACAAGTTCAAATGCAACGTAAATCCTTCAAGAGGGTGAAAATGAAACTCTGTGAAATAAACTTATCCTACATGTTTCTTTTTCCAGCCAATCTTAGAGTGGTGTCTCGAAGCAAATCCTTTTTCTTTGACACCCCAGAGGCGCCATGGGAGTGGGCATCCGAACAAAGAGAGCTTACATGCTATGACCCTTTTCCGCAACTGTCGCGGGGAGACCAGGGCGATATATCTGCGAGGGTAGAGGACGAGCTAGCAATTGCAGACAATCTATGCGGAAAGTATGTCAATGCATGGGGGGCTCCTCCGACTCCTCAGATGCTAAAACTGGCCAGATAGGAGCTGGTCGAGGTAGCTTTCAAAAGATGACCTGGGCAGGGGGAAGACAGAGGACTCCTTAGAGCTGGAGGAGGCAGCCCCCTGTGACTGGCAGAAGCAGATGATGGATGACATTTAACATGATCTTCCCCCGAAGTTAGACCAGTGGGGACGTTGGCTGTGGTAGAAGGCGGAGGACTATAACCCATTCAGTATCCTTCACTAGGAGGGTGCGCCGAGCCATCCCCTCTCATAGTTTTTAGTTCATTGTTACTTGTGTGAGACTTGGGTAAGGGGGACCATTGGTTTAGTTTAAACTTCTGGAGTGGGGGGCAACCAGTGGGTGACAGACGTGGGTAGTTCTGAACTCACAAACAGGAAATGTCGGGATGGGGACCATTTGAGGAAGTTTGTTCCATCGTAAAGTAACACTGAAATTAGCACACTAGATTGACTTGAAACGCAGATTCAAGACACAATCTCAGACAACATTTTCACTCCCATTTTGCAAAAACGGGCCAATGACGACACTTGATGTAGACCAAACCCTATTGAGAATCCTTTCCTGGAACGTCAATGGTCGTGTCAATAAAATTAAGAGGTGGGGTGGCCCAGTTTACCTGCTGACAGGCGCCAGACTTGGTGTTGCTCCAGGATACTCATCTCCTGGGTGCGCACTGTCGGTGTTTCCAGTGGGCCCATACGTACTGATAGCACATGTGAGCTATACCAGGGGATCAAGCGAGGGGTGATTTTAATGAGGAAGAATCACCCGTTTAAGTTGACCCAGAAATGGGAGAACCCGGCGGGATGCTAAGTTGGTGTCCAGGGCACTTGGGGTTGTTAGTCCATATTCATCCTGAATGTCTATGCCCTCCTAGGTTTATGAGGCGATAGGCCCCATACTTCTGCAAAATAGGGCATATCATAGGGCAAGACTTTATTGACATCCTGGATAGGCAGAGTAACAGATCAGCGTCCCCCCATTTAGCATCATGGTAGGCCACTGAATTGGCCCAGTTCACCCATGCTCTGGGCTTGATGTACCTATGGAGGCTGAAAGACCCCCAAGACAGGCAGTATTTCTACTTTTCGGGGGCCCATAAATCCTTTTCCCGAATAGATTAGGTGTTTGTACCAGCCACCAAAGTGGTGTTGGTTCAAGAATCAGAATACCTAGCCAGGGAAAATTTGATCTCTGTCCCCTCAGGCTTACCTTGGGATGTGAGGAGACAGGACTAGGGGCTTTCAGGGGCTGGAGACTTAGCGCCTGCGAGTTACAGGATATAACATTAGTAGAGGAGTTGAGGGTGGCATTTAAGCTGTATTTTGCGGAAAATGTTGGTACGGTCGCCTCCCCCATGATACTCTGGGAGGCATGTAAAACAGTCCTGAGGGACAAAGCGCAAAAACTAAAAGCCCAGGGGAAAAGGCTTGGAGAGTAGAGGTACTGGAGAAAGAGATTGCAGAGAGGGAGACAAGTTATATAGCGACTAGAGCGGAGGAAGATTTGAGGCTCCTAGAATTAAGGAAAGAGGAATACAGGATGGTGACCACAGAGGTGGCCAAGAACCACTATATTGCACAGCAAAAATTGCTAAATGAGGTAGAAGACAAGTCAGGATGCTTACTGGCTTGTCTCAGTTAGAGAAAGCAAGTTTTTAGATGGGTTGGAGAGATCAGGTCAGATGAGGGAGAGATTATACGAACTGACAGTGGCATAGCGGACGAATTCACCCTTTACTTACATAAGTTGTTTAAGGGACTACAGCATACATGCACACATTTTGGAAGAGGAAAGTGAGAGATTTTTTAAAAAAATAATCGGGAGAGTGTATCTCTCCCATTGACTTCTATTGGGGCCTCCTTCGGGTCTATTGGCATATATTGGACTTGCAAGAGTGCTGCTGCAGAATCAGATATCAGAAATTCAAATATAAGTTTTTTCCATACCTGTCAGGAGCTAAGAGAAATCGCTATGGCAGGCAGAGAAAGTGTGACAAAAATGTTGTGCACCTGCTTGCAGGAGCAGGTTACTGGCAGTGCATAATCCGAGTCACACAAGACCAGCCCCTACCATCGGAAGCCCGCTGAGCAATTGTGGTTTTGCATGCAGGAATCAGGAGGCGGGAGACTAGCCTTGAAATCGGTAGTCTCCTGACTGAATCAGGAGGGTTGGCATGTATGCTACAGTAAGCAGGCGAGGTGGGGGATAACTGATTTTCTAGCTGAGCTGCGCCTACCAGTGTTGTCGCCCTTGACACGGAGCTCTCACTGAAGGAACTCACAGATGCCCTGGCAAATGTGTCCAATAGGAAATAACCTGGGCGTAATGGCTTCCAGCCAGAACTATACAAAAGACTCTAGGTGAACACTAGTCCCCATATGCTCACTATGCCTAAAGGTGCCTTTGCAGAAGGTACGCTGCCACCGGATCTCTGCAACGCCACCATAGTGGTAATATCAAAGCCTGGCAAACGGAAACACTTGTGTAGTGCCTATCGGCCCATCTCGCTCCTCAACATAGAGGTGAAGGTGCTCGCTAAAATACTGGCCAACTGCTTGATAGGTGTAATCTCTCACTTAGTGGATACAGGTCAATCGGCTATCACGCCGGGGAGAGTGACCCAGCATAACGTCTGGAGACTGTATAATTGGCTAGACGTGGTGGGGAAACGCAGGAGCCACTAGGCATTTTGTCACTAGACGCTGAAAAAGCGTTTGACCCTGTAGACTGGGCTTACCTTCACCAGACATTGCAGGCCTTTGGATTTGATCCCAATTTCTGTAAAAGTTTTGCACTCCTCTATAAAGCACCTACAGCAGCAGTCTGAGTCAATGGGTCTCTGTTGACCCCCTTCCCCTTGGGCTGCGTCACTAGGCAGGGGTGCCCTCTTTCTCCCCTTCTCTTTGCGCTGTTTTATAGAGCCCCTGGCATGCTGGGTGCGGGTGAGGTCAGACATGACAGGGTTTACGGAGGTAATAGTGTTAGAATAAAACTGAAAATGACTATATTATTCGTATTATACCCAAAGTAATGTTAGCATTGATATAACTAATGCATTAATACGTATATTGTGTGAAATATGTAGTAGTCAGTGGATGCCGGCATTATATTCGTCCGATTGACATGTGCACTGCTATTTTGTCTTGTTAGACGCCATTTTATAAACAGAACGAAACTGTTATGTTTGTTCTTTCTGAGAAATAATCCTTGGTAAGCTTAGTTTCTTCAATGCTAAGATTTTGCTCGTTAGTACATTCTTCTACTGTTACATCAAGGCCTTCTCCCACCTGTCCGGTGGGGAGGATAAGCTAGACGACCTTGGGCAGTAGATAGCGTGTGCCAGGCTGTGAAACTGAAACTCATACAATGTACCCCCATTGTATTACGACAGCTACCAGTACTTTTCCATAATAGGCGGGTCTTAGTGGGCTCTGCAACCTACATAATGTAACTTTATGCTTGTTCAAGTCAGTCCCTCATCAGCCAGTAGTAGAGGCTGATTAGACTGGACTCCACTGCAGTGTAAATTCCGAATAAACTAGCTTGTTGGCATTCTCTACTGCGTCATCGACTCTTCATTGCATGGAAGGCTAGCGGAGGTCTAGAGTGACCCGAGTGACCCTAAACGGGTCACTTCCTTCAGTTGGCGCCTGAACAGGGACTCCACCAGATGATCCATCTCACCCGTAGACGGGTTGCAGAGGTTGGGGTTGCGTCTGGTCGGATGGGCGGATCGGGGTACCCCACACGATCGAGCGTTAGTTCTCGCAGCTGCCCCGCCTGTCTGATCGGGCGGCTCCTCGTCTAGTGGTCATCTCGGCTGGGGTCCTGAAGAGGCAAAACCCTTGGATCTGACTGTTTAGGTCTGAAAAGTCGGCAATGGAGAATAATCTTGTTTGACCTGTGTGCACCAGGTGAGCTTTGGTAAGTGCGGCGCCGTCTTGATTAATTTGGTAGGTCTGCGGACCCTTGTGATACGGGGCGTTTGAAAACGTTCCGCCAGGCCACCTGGTAATTCGGTATTCTTGAAAAGGCCTGGGGCTAGAACCTATCTTGTTTTGGTGCAGTCTGAGGACTGTCTTGTTTTGTTGCAGTTTTTGGACTGCTTCTTGGGAGCTCTTTGTTTGTATTGTGAGGGAGTGCGTGTCTGTGTGATGAGTGGAAGTGTCTAATGCTAAGATGTCTTGTTGGAGTAAATTGTGGTGTTTTGGGTGTCGAAGATGCTCAGCGGAGAACAGACTGGAGGAACGGCAGCCCGCGCCTCCGGAAGGCACTCCGGGTTTTGAGATGTATGTGAAGCATGGCATTGGCCCTATTATGTTTCGTACATTGTGGCACAAATATACGAGAGACAATGCTGAGCTTCAGTGGCCACTTGATGGAACTTTTGATGAACAGAAATTGAATTATTTACAAGATAAATTGTTCGCTAGAAGAAGTAGGCAGTCAATGTTCGATACCTTGCAGGTATGGCAGAAAGAAGCCAAACAGCGACGTATAAGGGCCGAGAAGGTGTCTAGGAAGAAAGCAATGCAGACAGTGGTGCAGAAAGCTGTAGCGTATGATAGAGAACAGACAGAGAAAGGTATTGAGTGTGCAGATAGGACATTTTGGTTACAGTGTGATAAGTCATATGTGGTTAGAGAGGAGTTGGATACTTTTGTGGAGGAACTATTTGAGACCCGTCCTCCACCTCCGTATGCCCCACAGATAATATATCCCGATATTCCTTCACATGTTCCTTCACCTTCTTTAAGTGTTCCTGTGAGTTCGACGGCTTCGGCCCCTGTTTTGTCTGCCCCCCTTTCTGCCTTACCGATTACGAGTGCGGTGACTGCGGGCACCCCTGTGACGTCTGTTATGTCTGCTTTTGTTTCCCCTCCTTCCCTTACCCCCACTACACAGCCACTGATGACATTGTCTCCTTTACCCGTGTCATTTATGTCTTCCCAAGGGTTGTTACCTACTGTGTTAGGTAGTGTTCAGACACCAGTAAGGGGGGCCGGATAGAGGGAATTGGCCAACAGTACAAGAGCGGATGGAATAGGTTTTAACTCGATCGAATGTAGGTGAGGAAGAGAAGAGGAAGGTGGCGAATCAAGCAGCGCAGTGGGTTCGGAGTCCGATCTATAGTGGGGAGGATATATGGAGTGTAATGAAAGATTTTGATCCGTTTGTACAGCAGCATGCCCTCCAACATATGTCAGCTACTTTGATAAATTTATGGGAACAGTGTATTGGGGGCATAGCCCCTCAAATCATTTTTGATATTCGAGATCGAGTATATTCAGCTGGCATGGCCCCCGGGGAGGTTTTTGGTAATGTGGGGACTTTGATAGGCTATCGGCAGAATAATACTCCGGTTGGGAAATCCCAGTTTCCGATGAGGGAGGTGCATCCTATTTTTCATCCTGAGATCCCAGAGCAGAGGAACCAAAGAAATGAGGTGGTCCAACAACGGGTGGAGGCTCGCTTTCAGGAACAGTGGGTTTATACTCCATGGAAAAGGAGTGAGGTATTGGCCCTTAAGGGTCAATTACCAGACCCACGAAAGAATCCCACAGCGTACTATAAGGAGCTGACAGAGGCAGCCTCCTCGTCAGTTATGACTCTTGCAGACATAGACATTTTCTTTGTACCGGTGGATATATTGAGACAGATACATACTCAAGACCATAGGGTGGAGCTAGGCGATATGTGGGACGAGATTAAAGGGTGGGATGCAGAGTGAAAACCCGGTGAAAAACCTAGGGCTGAGATTCTGGCTTTGCCGAGACGTATTATTACGTATATGCATTCCCTTCTCCCACCTCGACGGGTTGACTGGGACAAGCTAACAGCATGTAGACAGAAGAAAGAGGAAAGTGTGTCAGATTTTTTTACAAGGTTTGAAGGGGTGTTCTTGGATTTCAGTGGGCAGGACTTGTCAGTGGAAGGGGGCGTTTGTTTGTTTGTTAATAGGTTTGTTACAAATTTGCTTCTGGAAATTGCGGCCCGACTACAGGCCTCAGAGAGTATTTGGACTACCTCTTCCCCTTCAGTGATATTGAGTAAGGCTCAGTATTACGAGCATTGTTAAAATGAAGAAAAAGACAAGGTAGAGAAGAAGAGTAAGGATTTGAAAACAAAAGTATTGTTGCAGCAAGTTGCTAGAGGGTCTGGAAGGGGACGTGGTGGCGGTCCGACTCAAAGGGGCCGAGGTGTTGGTAGAGGTGGTGCACCTTTGGGGTTAAACCAGTGTGCCTACTGTAAAAAGGAGGGACACTGGCGGAGTGAGTGCCCAGATTTGTTACAAAAGCATGCGGTTCCTGGAGGGCGAGGTTCACGAGGAAGAGGCCGTTATGAGGCTAATAGGGAGGAAGGGCAAGTGGGTGTGCCTTCAGGGGATCGTTCTGTTTCGAATTATTTTGATGATCCCCGGGGACGACAATACTATCATGATGATTATGCTACGGACAATGCTACGGGAGTGTTGTATGGCTAGGACAGCCAAGGGCAGGGTAAGGGTCCAGTCCAAATTCCTGTAGATCAGTGTGGTCCTTATGTCACAGCAGATTTGCATGGTTCCGTACAGAAATTTTTGGTGGACACAGGTGCGATGAATAGCTCTGTTTCACATAAACTGGTCCCTGGGGCAACTCTGTCTGGCTGTAATAATGTTTCAGTAGGCTTTTCAGGCGTGCCGGTTGTGAGCCCCATTTCCACACCCCTTGCTTTAACATTGGGTCCTTTTACTGTGGACTCTCCATTTTTGTTGACGTCTAATTGTGGCGAGAATTTGATGGGATTGGATTTGTGGAAAAAGTTACATGCTACCATTTCCTGTTCCCCAGATGGTGTGTATATGACTATTGGACCTAATGTGGCTTAGGCGAAACAGTGTTTATTAAAAGATGCACCCCTTCCAGTTGAATTTAAAGACGTACCATCCTCATTGTGGGCAAAATGGGATACAGATGTAGGGCTGCTACCCATACCACCAGTTTCTATAAAAGTTAAGGAGAATGCTGTGTTCCCTCGTATTCCTCAGTATAAGATATCACAGGCAGGAGATCAGGCACTGATGCAGATTATACAGGACCTGATTAAATCAGGGGTGGTTGAGGAGACAGCAGGAAACATATGCAATAGCCCTATACTCCCTATTCTTAAGAAGGCACCGTTAGATTCTCCTGATACCCACCCTCATGTCTATCGTTTTGTAATTGACCTCCGGGAGGTCAACAAAGTAGTTGTTCCACAGTTCCCAGTGGTGCCAGACATCACTGTTCTTTTAACGATGGTTCCTTCCACAGCTCAGTTCTTTTCTGTAATAGATTTAAAGAATGCTTTCTTTAGTATTCCTATTCACTCTGCCAGCAGGCACCTTTTCGGTTTTGCCCTAGCTGGAAGGAGTTTTCAATTCTGCAGGGCTCCTCAAGGGTATACTGAAAGTCCTAGTATTTATAGTCAAGCCTTAAAAAGTCAATTGGATTCTCTCTCTCTTCCCGCAGGTAATGTATTATTGCAATATGTGGATGACCTCCTGATCGCCTCCGATACTGAACAGGGTTGTAGGGAGGCTACCGTTATCTTGTTGAAACATTTGGCGGGTGCGGGGCATAAAGTGTCCCTTTCCAAATTCCAATATTGTCAACAGCAGGTCACCTACTTAGGTCACCTGCTGTCGAAGGAGGGTAGGAGGTTAACACCCGAACGAGTTGATGCCATAGTTAAGATGCCTGTCCCTGTGACACAGAGAGATGTGCGTGCTTTCATTGGCATCACCTCGCATTGTCGTCACTGGATTCCTGCTTATTCTTTACTAATACAGCCTTTACTTAATTTGCTTACTAAAGATGTGCATGAACCTTTACCTTGGACGCATGAATGCCAGCCTGCTTTTGAACAACTAAAGATTGCGCTTTGCTCTGCACCTGTGCTTGGTACGCCTGACTATCAGAAGCCTTTCGTGCTGTACGTACACAAGACGGCTGGGTGTGCGCTTTCAGTGTTAACACAAGCCTTTGGTGGTAAGCAGAGGACGTGTGCTTATTTTTCTGCTACGCTTGATCCTGTCGCCAGAGCTCTCCCGAGTTGTTTAAGAGCCATGGCGGCTGTGAGGTCTCTATATGACAGTCGGCAGGGCTCGTCCTCAATCATGATCTCACAGTAATTGTACCCCATGCTGTGGATATACTTTTGAACAAAACAAAGACGCAGCACCTGACCAGTGCTCGTCTTACTGGATATGAGTTAATGTTATTTGCACCACATATTGTCATCAAACGATGTGCCAGTCTGAATCCAGCCACGTTACTGCCCCTCCCTTCAGACGAAAAGGACCAAGATGTCCATGATTGTTTGTTTCGTACTGAAGAAGAGACGAAGGGACGGATAGACTTGACTGATGTTCCTTTATCCGACCCGCAAGGGGAACTATATGTCGATGGCTCCTGTTTCAAATTGTCAGATGGCACCACTACAGCAGCGTATGCTTTTACTACTCTACGCACTATAGTTGAGACAGTGCGTGTTCCCTACCAATCTGCTCAGGCTGCGGAGCTGATAGCTCTTTTGCGCGCATGCGAATTAAGCGAAGGACTGGCTGTCAATATTTATACTGACAGTCAGTACGCCTTCGGGGTTGCCCATAACTTTGGACGCCTATGGGCAGAGAGAGGATTTTTGACTTCACATGGGACCAAGATACATCATGGTCCATTGATAAAAGACTTTTGACAGCTTTGACCCTTCCTAAACGATTGGCAATAGTGAAATGTAGTGCCCATAAAGCAATCACTGACAAT
Organism: Calotriton arnoldi; assembly: GCA_963921515.1. NCBI lineage: Eukaryota > Metazoa > Chordata > Amphibia > Caudata > Salamandridae > Calotriton > Calotriton arnoldi. Next base: position 1,511,062 of record CAWUFW010003621.1, read on the forward strand.
GTAGGGAGAGGAAATGCCTTTGCAGATCAAACAGCAAAAGAGACAGCTAGATCAAAGATGACGAAAATGTTTGTGGCAGGCCCTGCTAGATGGGTACCAGATGTTACCATGTTTGAAAATACACTGGACAGCGTCAGGGAAATACAGTCTGAAGCGACACTTGAAGAGTTGGCTGTGTGGCAGGAAAGTACAGGGCGGTTGGATGATGAAGGGTGCTGGACTGACAAAGGGGTGAAGCAAAGATGGATGTTACCTAATGCATATGTTTTTCCTGTAGTTAGCATGGCACATGGCCCAGCTCATATTAGCGCAAGGGGAATTTGTAAAGTATTAGATCCAGTATGGCAGAATGACAATATTTCGAAAGTTGCTGCCCACCTTGTAAGGCACTGTATTATATGTATGAGACACAATCCTGGAAAAGGTACCCCTACACCTTCTGGAAATTTTGCACCACCTTCTTTTCCCTTTGAGGTGCTTCAGATGGATTATATAGAGATGCAACGGGTTAACAATTTGAAATATGTATTGGTAGTGGTTTGCACATTTAGCAAATGGGTTGAGGCTTACCCAACAAAGGAAAATACAGCCATGGCCACGGTGAAGGCTCTTCTAAAAGAGTTCTTCCCACGCTACGGCTTGCCCCGTTTGATCTTGAGTGATAACGGCAGTCACTTCAACGCCAAACTGATTCAATTGGTGTGTGAAGGTCTGCACATTAAACAGAAATTTCATGCAGCGAATCATACTCAATCAGTGGGCCTGGTTGAAAAATACAATGGCACCCTTAAGTTAAAATTGGCTAAGATAACAGAAAGTACTGGGTTACAGTGGCCAGATGCATTACCCCTTGCTCTATTGTCTACTAGAATGACTGCACACACTAGGACAGGGCTATCCCCATATGAGGTGGTTTTTGGACGTCCTGCGAATGTGTGGGGCGTCCCTAGACCCAAGAAATACTCCGAGATAGAGCACCCTTGTTGATTGATTATCTGTATGACCTTACTAAAAGTCTACGGTCTATTCATCAACAGATACACGAGACGCTGCCTCCAGCACCAGAAGGACCTGGGCACCTTATACAGCCCGGGGAGTACGTTTTGATCAAGAACTTTCAGCGAAAGAACTGTTTGGAACACCGGTGGAAGGGACCCTTCTTGGTCCTCCTTACGACGAGGACGGCGGTGAGAGTGGAAGGTCGGAAACACTGGATCCACTCTACGCACTGCCGACAGGTTCCGCTCCCCCTCCCTTATAATCGTTGGGTACAAGAAGGAATAGGGGACCATGATACAGAGCATGTCCCCCGTTTTGTGCCTTTTTCTGATGCTCAGCTGACTTGGGCCAACACTGAAGACGAGAGTGAGGCCATTTTGAATGAAGCAGTTCCCCCAGAAATTAAAACTGCACAGGGTTCCTCCTCGCCTGATCGACAGAAACCTGAGCCTCGCTCTCCGACACCTGAATTTCAAATCCTCTTGCAAGATTAAACAGTTCCTGGAGTAAAAAGGTACCATTTGCGCCCTCGACGGAAGGATAGTGCACCAAAGGATTAGTGAAGTGTAGCAGGGATGGACTTCGTGGAAAAAGATTAGCAACATGTTCCTTTGATTGGGTGTTTCTTTCAGTTAGGATCGGAATAATTGGTGCACTGTCAGTGACACTGGACAGGATAAGCTGAGGGTGTTTTCCCTGGGAGGGAAGAGTACCCTATCCTGAGGTTCGTGAACATTTGCAGACAAGTTGCAGCATGTGACTCCACCGACCCGTGCGTCATAGCACCAACGAGGATTGAACAATAGAAGCCTACCAGGGAGGCTTGTAACGGACCCTGATACAGTTCTTTTCCTTGTTTTTCATTTTTTTTTTTGTGTGTGTCCTTTCCACTGTGTGTTCCATTCAGTAGTCTTTTTCTGAAACTTCTCATTTGTAGTGAATAAAATTGTCATGTATCCTTTTGGTAGGCCGATGAGGGATGAAGAACAGCCATTAGAATTTGTCGTTTTCCCTCGACTATTCTGGATAAGACAGCGAAGGATACATTTCCTTTTGCTTGCTATTTTGTTAATGATCATATTTGGTGGGATTCTCTGGGTGTTAGAACATGCAAGTGATTCATCTGTTTCTAGTAAAAATGTTTCTTCCACACCAAGACGAAAACTAATGCTCTCCAATAATGTTTTTCTAGACACGCATAAAAGATTTTTCGGTAATGGTGTTGCTTGTTATCCTACAGACTCTGTTACTAGCCTATGGACTGCTTATCCTCTGTCCTTAATAAATTATACATATTCCAAGCCGACAAATTTCGTTGAGGTAAAAGGGGAATTCGGCTTCGGTTACCCAGGGCCATGTTTGTATCATCGTCAGCCCACAGGAAGAGGGTACCCCGGTTGTGACAATAATACCTATTGTGATAATTTTTATTTTGAAGAGCAAAACATCACATTAGTAGGCTGCCATTACAAATAGTGATAGTTCCCCGAAAAGCTGGTTATTATCCTGCTTGTTGCCCCATTCTAAATAGTACTGACTCTATTTTGTACATCAATTGCTCCGGAGTAATTATGTCTAAACAGACTTTTCCTTTAAAGAGTGTGAGGGGTTCTACAACTGTTGTCGGTAATTCTCGTTATGCAGCTGTGGATTATGACAGACCAATATATGCTCACCCTGGATTCATTTTCCTCACAAACTGAACATATTCAAATGTTCATAATGGTACCAATGATGTAGCCCTTGGTATAGTGCTACCTCTGGGAGTCTCTTGCAGATATACTCATAGACAGATAAAATGGGTAAAAAGAACACTTTCGAAAGAATTTTGTGAAGGAGTAACAGAAATAGAAATAAATAATTACAGTAATGGCATCACTTTTGGTTATATTCTGTCTGCTATTTTCACTTTAGGGGGCATGGCTATGAGTAGGACTGAAAAGGCCAGGGAATATTTCGGTTGTAAATTACAGATATTGTCCAAAACTACGGTGGCAGCATTGCGTGACATCACCATTCAATTAGAGAGCATGAGAATATTTTCTGAACAGACTAGATATGCAGTTGATTTTATTTTAGCTAAAAACGGTGGTGCATGCTCAGTAATAGATCAGTGTGTAGTAGGTATCACTAATATGGAGAAAAATATTACCAAACATATTTTAGACATTATAGAAAATGTTCAAGGCATGCAGAGTGGTAATTGGAGCTGGTCCCTGTTTGGAGGTTGGGGTTGGATTTTAGAGAAAATAATATATTTTATAGCTATGCTGATCTGCTGTTGTGTTTTGATTCAGTGCCTTCTCTTATGTTGCTCCTATTGTACCGCCTATTTAACTCCTAAGAAATTCTCAATCCGTGACACCAATACAAAGATCATGCTCCAACAGGAGGTTGATCATCTAATGAATATGGATGACGAGATTTTTGGTTCTTCACCTTCTATTATTGAGTCTGTCCCCAAAGTTTCTTTTACTGACTAAATATCAGTTTTGGTTCTATCTTTTGTCTGTTAGTATAGTGTATATATATATATATATATATATAAGCACATAAATATATATCTACTCTTTGCTTAGAATTGTAAAGACCCTTACCTGATGGCACTAATAAAAGACGATTGTCATTAGCAATCAATGCGAAAAGGAGGGTCTGTTAGAATAAAACTGAAAATTACTATATTATTCGTATTATACCCAAAGTAATGTTAGCATTGATATAACTAATGCATTAATACGTATATTGTGTGAAATATGTAGTCAGTGGATGCCGGCATTATATTCGTCCGATTGACATGTGCACTGCCATTTTGTCTTGTTAAACGCCATTTTATAAACAGAACGAAACTGTTATGTTTGTTCTTTCTGAGAAATAGTCCTTGGTAAGTTTCGTTTCTTCAATGCTAAGATTTTGCTCGTTAGTACATTCTTCTACTGTTACATCAAGGCCTTCTCCCACCTGTCCGGTGGGGAGGATAAGCTAGACGACCTTGGGCAGTAGATAGCGTGTGCCAGGCTGTGGAACTGAAACTCATACACTGTACCCCCATTGTATTACGGCAGCTACCAGTACTTTTCCATAATAGGCGGATCTTAGTGGGCTCTGCAACCTACATAATGTAACTTTATGCTTGTTCAAGTCAGTCCCTCGTCAGCCAGTATTAGAGGCTGGTTAGACTGGACTCCACTGCAGTGTAAATTCCGAATAAACTAGCTTGTTGGCATTCTCTACTGCGTCATCGACTCTTCATTGCATGGAAGGCTAGCGGAGGTCTAGAGTGACCTGAGTGACCCTAAACAGGTCACTTCCTTCAATAGTTCAAGGGGAAAGTTTAGCTTTATGCAGAAAATATCTTGTTGTACCTCTCGGACCCAAGGATCACCCTTCCTACAGTCCTTGCGGTGTTCCAAGCCTTTGAAAGGTACACAGGGTATAAGATAAACTGGGGAAAATCTATATTATGTATTATTGGCCCCCAAAAGTTGTTGAGGGACTTCTGTTGTAATTTGCAGGTGCAGAGGGATGGGTTCCGATATCTAGGCATTGAAATAAGGCAGGATAAAATGCAATTTCTGGCTAGAAATCTAGAAGTAGCCCTCCGGTAATAGTAGATGGACGCGGATCGTTCAAGACAATTGCCGCTGTCATTTCTGTGAAGGGCCACCATCTTCAAGATGGTCATGCTCTCTAAATTGCTCTACATCTTTCAGAACACCCCATTTTGCATTTCCAAGTCCTATTTCGACAGAATAAACAAAATTATGTGACCTCTCTTATGGGATGGAGGCACCCCCCGAACAGCTTTACAAGCTCTTACACTGTCCATGTACAAGGGTGGCATTGCAATACCAGATGTAAGGTCATACTGGTGGGTGACGCCATTCCAATACCTTAATGAATGGGGGGTTCACCCCAAGACTGGACCCAGCGTCCAGACTGGAGAAATCAATTATGGAAAAACACTGATATCTGCATTATCTGTATGGCAAACGCAGGATCAGGCATCTTCTGTTGCATCCGACCCGAGGCACCCTGAAGGCCTAGGACAAGGCCAATTGAATTTTGGGGTGGTGTGGCCGATTGACTGGGTACATGTACACCACTGTGGAAGGGGCACACACTACCAGAGGTGGGGAGGCTTGAGGGATTCCACCGGTGGGACCTTATCGGAATCTCCACCGTGGGCGATGTTCTAGCCACCTGGGGATTGAAATGATTTGAAGTCTTACAAAGTAAATACAAATTGAATCCCACACAACACTATAAGCACTTCCAACTGCAACACTTTCCTGCAGGCAGAACACTTGGATTGGGCTTCAATTCCTGAGGCTAGCCCCTTTGAGAATCGTATCCTCAATGAAGAACTGGGCACAGGGGTGGCGGCTCAGATTTACCGTACCATACTGAATAATAAACCAGGCACCCTGGGAAGCCTCCGGACAGCCTGGGAGGAGACCTGCGGCCTATAGTAGGTGTGGACTGGGAGGCGGCATTGATGCACACCTGAGAAGTGGCCAGCCAATGTAAACCCCAGTTGATTAAAAATCAATTAAAAATCCTACATAGAATCTACTATAATAGAAGCAGACTGCATAAGATGGGCAGGGCAGCAGACCCACAGTGTTGTCGATGCAGTATGGACAGGGTCACCTTCCTACATACACTCTGAGAGTGCCCTGGAGTGGCCAAATATTGGGTGACCATTAAGGGGGAGCTAGAGGTGGTCCTCAGAGTTACCATTACACACAGCCCGCAATACCTCCTTCTAGGGATAACGTGCGATGTGGATCTTACACTTGCACAGCTACTGTTCCTTAATTTAAGCTTCTTGTTAGTGAAAAGAGATATTACCATGTATTGGGGTTAACAACAACAGCACATGACAAGACAGTGGATCACAGGCATGGACTTGTGTATGGAGGCAGAAAGGGTAGTTTATGGTGCCAGAGGGTGCGTCCCCTGAAAGTTTGACATGATTTGGGGAGGCTGGAGAAATCACTATGGGCTTGGTTAATGGATGTATATCAAATAACTGCGGCAATCCAAGGAATAGGGCGTTTGAGACAGAATCGATCAGGCTTGCCGAAGGGACCCAGGATAGTGGAATGGAGACTGGGTGGGAGAGGGAGGAGGTCGGGACGGGAATTAACTTCAGGAAAGAGAGGCAGTGAAGGTGGGGAACAGGAGAAATAATTAACTTGACGATATTGCTGCGAATACAATACTATTGCAATTGTCGACTGTTTGTACATGTTAAAAGCGACAATAAAAATAGTTTAAAAAACAATGTTAAAATCTGATGCAGATGTTATGGGTCTAGAAATCAGCAAGCTTTTTTTTTAGATTGTGCCCAGCAGTTGAAAAAAGTGCTTTCAATGCAGAAAAGTGTGTCATTTTAAATTTATGTACAAAACCTGGGGCGAGGTAAGGACAATTTCTTTGTTACAAGATACCAATGCATAGGATGAATCAAAGAACAGTATGGTTTTAAGAGTTATGGACACTTTCAAGAAAACATAGGGTCTTGTGTTGTCAGTAGAAGTTTACAGAATGAGGATATAGTTATAGATTTATCTGACAAATTGGAGATAGGTTGCAACGTTGGTTCATAGTTTTGAGAACTCAAAAAATCACTATTTTAAGAATTGATGAAGAATATTTTAAATTACCAAATTGTATGATCCAAATTGATGGCAAAGAGGTTGAATGGTTGATTTGCGTTTCCTATTTAACATTGTTTCTGATGTGCATTTTCATGAGTAATGGAAAAATAAGTATTTAGAACTCAATGATAATAAAATGTATATTTATCACAATAAGAAGATAGACATGTTGGGATACTTTATCATCACAATTTTTTTTCAAAACAAACATATAGCAGACAAGGCCTACATTGCTATACATGCCTTTGGTTGGTTTCATCAGGGCGGGATGGGAATGTCTCGTAATCCCAATGCCAAGGTTCCATTTCTTTTGCTGACGATGTTGATACTCAAGTCTGTTGCATGGTGGTACAAAATGAAGTTTTAAAATCACTGTTAGACAAATATAAATCTGTGTTTTTTAAAGATCTGGAAAAAGTTACAGGGTTCACACATAACAAAGTACTCAAGTAAGATACTATCCCTATTAAACACAATCTTAGAGATGTACCCATGAGTGCAGTGGAGCAGGAGATGTGTTCTGCTGGTGTGATAGAGGTAGTGGATTCCTCTGCTTGGGTTTTGCCTACAATTCTGGTTAGGAAGAAAACAGGATACTCAAGGCTATATGTGTGGACTTAACATCAGCTAATAAACAGATTTTGGTGGTTTGTCACACGTGTCCCCATATTTAAGACCTGCTAGTAAAACTAGATGAAGCCAAAGTTTACAGCACTGTAGACCTTAAATCAGCTTACCATCAAATTGAACTGGCTGAAGAATCACATCACATTACCACTTTTATTACATCTGATGGACCCTTCATGTACACAAAGATGTGATTTGTTTTGGCATCCACTGCTTTGATATTCCAGAAACTGGAGCACATTCTGTTTGGGAGTATCCAAGTAGTGTGGCTTTCCAAAATGATATTCTGGCTGATTCTAAAGAGAACACAATAAAATATTAGACCAGGTTTTGACAATTCTTAAGCACAAAGGCATGCCATTTCAACCGTATAAGTGCATGTTTTGTAAACCGTTCAACAAACATTACCTCAGATTTTTTCTAGGTCTTTGTGAATTTTATTCCTGTTTTGTCAATAATTTGTGCATGTTGGCAGCTCCCTTGAAATAGTGTAAAGTTTACATGGTTAAAAGAAGAACAAGACGCTTTTGACAAAATGAAGGAAGCATTTGTAAAAGCTACACCCTTGAGTCCCTGCTCTCAAATTGCCAAAAGTCTAATTACAGTGGATGCAAGTGCAGAGGGGCTAGAAGCCATATTTAGTCAAATTAAGGCAGGCAAGGAGGTCATGGTAGCATTTGCTTCTAGAGCTCTCACAATCAGAGTCCAAATATTCAACTATAGAAAGGGAACTGCTTGCTTGTTCTTGGAATGTTGAACATTTCAAGACTTATGTTTGAGTCTAATCCTTTTAATTTAGGACAGATCACAAACCATGTATGTCCTTACTCAAAAGTAATTGCACAAATAAAAGCTTTGTCACATTTAGGGGCCAATTACGATGCCGTTAGGAAGGGCTCCAGATGGGATTTGGCATTGTCGAATCCGATTCGGAACCCTTGTTTCCTACAGAATCGGTCACCTTTCAGGACGACCGAGTACGATGCAAGGAAGCTGTCATAATCGGTTCCCAATGGGATTCTGGCAGCCCGAGTCATTCGGAGCCGAATCGTACAGACCAATGGAGACGGTTTCTGAACGAGCGAGTTCGATGACCGATTCAGTCAGCCATTCCGAATTGGTTCGACCGAGATGAAACTGCTTTCGGAATCGTTCTTTGGGGGCCGGTTGTGGGCCCCCCTTCACCAGGAGGTGACTGAATGTGGCCCGTGGGTGTACCCAAGGGACCCCTCTTCCCAACCATGCCCAATGTGGCAGGCACCATGGGGTACCCACCACAGGATGCAAGGTTTTCCCCACACACCCCTTTTTCCAATGGGAGCCTGTGTTCTCGTTCGGGACACAGGCTCCCATTGAAGTCAATGCGAGTCTGACCGAACTGAGTCCGTAAGCATCCGGACACACCGTAATCGGTTGGTAAGACTCCACGAATACGAATCATTAGGAAAGCATTCCTAACCTGATCCGGTGGGAATGCTTTCCTAACGACATCGTAATCGAACCCTTAGTTGGAGTACCTTTTAGATTGTATGACTATAATTTCACTGTAGCTTATGTTCTTGGTGCCCTTATGTCAGAACAAACTGTTTATCCAGTTTTCCCAAAGAAATCAACAATAAAGAGGTCGATTCCGATTCGGGCCGGAAAAAGCACCGACCGACTCGGAGCCGGAAAAATTACCGACCGACACGTACCAGTGGCGCCCGACACGCCAAGTACGATGCAAGCCGCGATAAATCCGACCGACACGTCAGGAAACCAAGCCGACCGACCGAGCCGCTCGGAAAATAGCAATCCGACCGGAAAAACACGCGAATCCAACCGACCGACACGCACCCGGAACAAATCCGACCGAATCGTACCCGCCAACTCCAACCCGCAAAGTACGATGCAAGGCGCGAAAAACACGACCGAGTCGGACGGAGGACAAGCCGTACGACCGACACGCATACAAAACCGAGCCGAAGCAACACAATACACCGCGACCGACGCGTACGCAGCATACAAAACTGCACAAACACAGCGTGAACGAAACGGAAAACACCGTACGAGACCAATGCAGGGTCCGACTCGGTCACAAGAACGTTTCCAACATACACAAACAGCACAAAGGAAAAATCAACCAAAAAAGGCCAAACAAGCAATTACCAAGCCAATAAATACTGGGGGGGTGGGGACAGAGAACAAAGACACACCCACAACTCCACCTATATAAAGGACACAAATCACTACCATGAGCCTTTGCAAATGCCATTCCACTGCCAGCACCCAAGAGAAAGCAACGACACACCCACAGCTCATCCCTCACACAAGCCACACACCAGCAGCACACCAACAAATACCTACCTCACATACACCCAGCACAACACACACCCACACACCCTCACCTGCACACCAACACACACATCACCCACCATCACCACCCATCACCATGCCCCCAAGAAGAATCACAAGTTCCTAGATTGTGAATTGGAAGTCCTGGTAGACGAGATCCTCAGGGTAGAGCCACAGCTGTTTGGCACATTGGTCCAACAGACCCCCATGTCACAGAAAACCAAGATGTGGGAGAGGATCATCAACAGGGTGAACGCCCAATCACCATGTCGGCGCACAAAGACCGACATCCAGAACAGGTGGTATGACGTGCGCAGGAGGGTACGGAAACTGCTGAAGCAAGACTACATCAACAGCCAACACACCGGCAGTGGCCCTCCTGCCAAGCCAATATACCTCAGGCCCTGGGAGGAGAAGGTGCGGGCCATCCTACCGCCAGTGAGCATATATGGACTAGAGGACATCCCAGAGCCTGGTGAGTACACAACAAATGTACACAATATACTGCCACAAAACACACACATCACTGTCAAGGGGAGAGTCAAACCATGCACTCATAGCAATTACACAGCAACTAGAACAGAATCATCCCAAAATGTGTATGTCAGTCAGATAAACACAACACATGCCATCAAAAAAGTCACATCCAACTGTGCCAACACATGTACAAACACAACCACAACTACAGCTAGGCAGTGGCACAAATAGAACTAACACACACATCCACACATGTAGCCACCACAACAACACCAACACACAGTGAAGACCACTCAAAGGAAGGAATTCTGTGTATGCTGGCCAAGTCAGTGTAGCCAATAGCATCATGGGAGTCGCAGTCACACATATTGCCGCCCCCCACAACTGTCCCATCAACACCACCATGAACCATGCGCACATCACAGGGAGTGGAGAAGGACTCACAAGATGGCTGACACTGGCTACTGCTGTGAGGAGCACAAGGCCCTGCTGGCAACTGTGCACCAACAAACAGCAGGACACCACTGACTGACATCCTGAGAGACAACTTCCACTCCCTGCAATGCAAGCACAGTCCATGGTGGGATATCTGGCTGGCTGGGTGGGAAGGGGGACTTGCAGCACTGACCATAGTCACCAGCACCTCCCCTCACCCCCCCAACACAAACTCCACAGTACCCACCTGGTAGAATGCAATGCCCTCCATCCTAACACAAGATCCCACAAAGCACCACCACCCTGGGTTATGTTGTGTGAAGCACAGGGACACTCTTGGGACTCTTAGCCAAACAACTGCCAGGACAACACTCCCAGCCATCCTGTCAGCACAGCCAGCCCACCCCACAGGGAAGCAGAGTCAAAAGGAAGGAAGCATGGGCATGCTGGGAAGGGGGTGGAGGCAATAGCATGATGGGAGTCGTAGTCACAGACATTGCTCAGCCTCACAACTGGCCCATCAACACCACCCTGAACCATGCTCACATCACAGGGAGTGGAGAAGGACTCACAAGATGGCTGACACTGGCTACTGCTGTGGGGAGCACAAGGCCCTGCTGCCAACTGTGCACCAACAAACAGCAGGACACCACTGACTGACATCCTGAGAGACAACTTACACTCCCTGCAATGCAAGCACGTTCCATGGTGGGATATCTGGCTGGCTGGGTGGGAAGGGGGACTTGCAGCACTGACCATAGTCACCAGCACCTCCCCTCACACCCCCCCCAACACAAACTCCACAGTACCCACCTGGTAGAATGCAATGCCCTCCATCCTAACACAAGATCCCACAAAGCACCACCACCCTGGGTTATGTTGTGTGAAGCACAGGGACACTCTTGGGACTCTTAGCCAAACAACTGCCAGGACAACACTCCCAGCCATCCTGTCAGCACAGCCAGCCCACCCCACAGGGAAGCAGAGTCAAAAGGAAGGAAGCATGGGCATGCTGGGAAGGGGGTGGAGGCAATAGCATGATGGGAGTCGTAGTCACAGACATTGCTCAGCCTCACAACTGGCCCATCAACACCACCCTGAACCATGCTCACATCACAGGGAGTGGAGAAGGACTCACAAGATGGCTGACACTGGCTACTGCTGTGGGGAGCACAAGGCCCTGCTGCCAACTGTGCACCAACAAACAGCAGGACACCACTGACTGACATCCTGAGAGACAACTTACACTCCCTGCAATGCAAGCACGTTCCATGGTGGGATATCTGGCTGGCTGGGTGGGAAGGGGGACTTGCAGCACTGACCATAGTCACCAGCACCTCCCCTCACACCCCCCCCAACACAAACTCCACAGTACCCACCTGGTAGAATGCAATGCCCTCCATCCTAACACAAGATCCCACAAAGCACCACCACCCTGGGTTATGTTGTGTGAAGCACAGGGACACTCTTGGGACTCTTAGCCAAACAACTGCCAGGACAACACTCCCAGCCATCCTGTCAGCACAGCCAGCCCACCCCACAGGGAAGCAGAGTCAAAAGGAAGGAAGCATGGGCATGCTGGGAAGGGGGTGGAGGCAATAGCATGATGGGAGTCGTAGTCACAGACATTGCTCAGCCTCACAACTGGCCCATCAACACCACCCTGAACCATGCTCACATCACAGGGAGTGGAGAAGGACTCACAAGATGGCTGACACTGGCTACTGCTGTGGGGAGCACAAGGCCCTGCTGCCAACTGTGCACCAACAAACAGCAGGACACCACTGACTGACATCCTGAGAGACAACTTACACTCCCTGCAATGCAAGCACGTTCCATGGTGGGATATCTGGCTGGCTGGGTGGGAAGGGGGACTTGCAGCACTGACCATAGTCACCAGCACCTCCCCTCACACCCCCCCAACACAAACTCCACAGTACCCACCTGGTAGAATGCAATGCCCTCCATCCTAACACAAGATCCCACAAAGCACCACCACCCTGGGTTATGTTGTGTGAAGCACAGGGACACTCTTGGGACTCTTAGCCAAACAACTGCCAGGACAACACTCCCAGCCATCCTGTCAGCACAGCCAGCCCACCCCACAGGGAAGCAGAGTCAAAAGGAAGGAAGCATGGGCATGCTGGGAAGGGGGTGGAGGCAATAGCATGATGGGAGTCGTAGTCACAGACATTGCTCAGCCTCACAACTGGCCCATCAACACCACCCTGAACCATGCTCACATCACAGGGAGTGGAGAAGGACTCACAAGATGGCTGACACTGGCTACTGCTGTGGGGAGCACAAGGCCCTGCTGCCAACTGTGCACCAACAAACAGCAGGACACCACTGACTGACATCCTGAGAGACAACTTACACTCCCTGCAATGCAAGCACGTTCCATGGTGGGATATCTGGCTGGCTGGGTGGGAAGGGGGACTTGCAGCACTGACCATAGTCACCAGCACCTCCCCTCACACCCCCCCCAACACAAACTCCACAGTACCCACCTGGTAGAATGCAATGCCCTCCATCCTAACACAAGATCCCACAAAGCACCACCACCCTGGGTTATGTTGTGTGAAGCACAGGGACACTCTTGGGACTCTTAGCCAAACAACTGCCAGGACAACACTCCCAGCCATCCTGTCAGCACAGCCAGCCCACCCCACAGGGAAGCAGAGTCAAAAGGAAGGAAGCATGGGCATGCTGGGAAGGGGGTGGAGGCAATAGCATGATGGGAGTCGTAGTCACAGACATTGCTCAGCCTCACAACTGGCCCATCAACACCACCCTGAACCATGCTCACATCACAGGGAGTGGAGAAGGACTCACAAGATGGCTGACACTGGCTACTGCTGTGGGGAGCACAAGGCCCTGCTGGCAACTGTGCACCAACAAACAGCAGGACACCACTGACTGACATCCTGAGAGACAACTTACACTCCCTGCAATGCAAGCACGTTCCATGGTGGGATAACTGACTGGGTGGGTGGGTGGGTGGGTGGGAAGGAGGTCTGGCTGTCAACCAAACACAATCAATGCAGACCATGTTCACACCCCAGAGAATACATAGAAATGCCCAAATAATGCAGGACAATGTGCCACACCAATATCAACCCCTGACTGTGACGACTTAGGACAATACAATGTACAGGCCCGCACCCCGAGGCACAGTCACAACTGTCAGGTGTGTCAACCACTGATGCCTGCAGAAACATGACATACATTGTTTGTGTCTCCCAAAAACAGGTGATGATAGGGACACAGCAGCAGACGCTGAGGAGTCCCAGTCCCAGGCTCAAGAGGATGCCGAGCTCACTGGCGTCGTACAGCCTCTGTCCTCCTCGGACGATGAAGAACAACCTGGCACATCCGGTGCAAGTCAACATGCTGCACCAGCAGGACCACCAGCTGCAGCACCAGCAGGTCCACCAGCTGCACCCCCTGCACCCACCCCTCCAACGACTGTCACCACGAATACCATCCCTGCCGACATGGACAGAATAAGGAACAACACCAGCGCAGTGACCCTGGACCAACCTGGGGCCATGGACACCACCACCACCACCAACCCCCAAGGTGGACCAGGGTTATCTGTGCGTGCAACTGCACACACTGCACATGTCAGCAGGGGTGGTGGGAGGGGTGGGAGACAGAGGTCGCTGCTTGCAGACGTTGCTGGTGTGCATGAAGACCCACAACTGGTACGCATAGCTGATGCGTACCAGTCCAGCACCGGAGAGCTCAGCCAGGTAGTGGGGCTCCTCAGAGACATCAAACAGCAGCAGGCTGCCCATCATGCCCGCTTGGACTCCCACATGTCCCACGTGGAGTCACACATGTCACGTGTGGACTCCCACATGACCCGCGTGGAGTCCAAGTGGGATGTACTACATGAGATGACGGCGGTGCACAGGGACATTTTACAATGCCTCCGCCAGATGAAGTAGCAACCAGTCCACACCTCCCTGTGTGCCAACAACATCTGGTACCGAACAAACTGCAACTGCCACAGGGAGGGAGGAGGACTCTGGCGGAGAGTCCCCTGCACCGCAGCAGCCTGCACTTGAGGGCCCCCCCCAAGAAGAGGGGTCGTCCGAGGAGGGGAAAGTGAGAGGCTGATGGCCAAGCGCAACTCCCAGGAAGCCTGAACCTGTTCTGGATTTTCGCCTTTGTGCACAGACTGTTCACCCTGTTGATGGCAACACTACTCCCACACATTGCATGGGGAGTACAAGTTGGAACAATGTGTCAGACAACTGTGGCCCCGATACTGGGGATCCTGTCTACCTGGACTTTCTATTCATCTAGGAACTTGGGATTGCAAGATTCATGTACAGCACAATCCATCCTATGCACTATTATCACAGATGTATCACAATAAACACAATAATACACCATACTTGCCTCTGTCGTGATTCCAACGTGGGTGCTGTTATGGGGATGATGAACAGCAAAATTACACTGTGTATGCGAACTGCAACAGCAAGGACAACACAGGCATGTGAGTACAGGCAACGTGACACATATGAGGGAGACACACCACCAGGGCTACACAACACATACACACCTAGGCCATCTGACTCATTGCCTACACTGATGTTGCCAGGGAAGACGGTGCAATGCACAGACACCACACCCATTCCCAGTTGTAGTCAAGTAGCCCACAGGTGCAGTAAGCAAATGGCAGTCAAATGTGTGACCACAGACAACGCACATCACTAAGTGAAGCACAGGTTTATTACACAGTAGCAACATGCCGTAACCACTACAGATGCAAGGTAACCCCACCTGGTAGCGGGCACACAGTCAACAACTGTAGACAGAAGGAAGTCCATGGGTGTGGCGCACATCACCTGTAGGGACACAACAGCTACCAGCCTGGATGTGCAATCACGTCGTCGGTGGACACAGTTGACCAAACGAATCTGAAAGTACCCTGTGAAGGACAGAAATGACACACAGTCAAAAGCAATGGAGTACAGGACAGAACAGCAAAACTCATGCACAATACATGTTACAAGATACCCACCCAGAACCAAGTTAGCATGTGAACACTGTTGGGGAGTACAGCCCACCTGTAAGCACACATCGCAACACACATCCAGTCAAGTAGCCCATGGACACACTCCAACAGCACCAGAGCACCACCCACACATCATGCCAACTCACATCATTGACATGACACCTCAGGATACTCACATTCAGCTAAAGAAGTTGGTGATGAGCTGTGTGCGGACATCACCATCACCATCATCATCATCATCGTCACTGGCATCGTGGTCCAGGCCAGGATCCTCCACAGGTGGCGGATGTTGGTCATCGTCATCCTGGATGAGAGGCAACTCCTTCCGCACTGCCAGGTTGTGGAGCATGCAGCAGACGATGATAATCTTGCACACTTTCGCAGGGGCATATGGGAGGGACCCTCCGGTCTTGTCCAGGCAGCGGAAGCGGCTCTTCAGGAGACCAAAGGTCCGCTCAATCACTCTCCTGGTCCGACCATGTGCCTCATTGTAGCGCATCTGGGCAGGTGTCACAGGGTTCCTGAGGGGTGTCAGCAACCACGGCATGTTGGGGTATCCCGAGTCACCTACGGACAGACAAGTGCACATCAGCTGACTTGGAAAAGTGGGCGGAATACTACAGATCAGATCACACACAATGGCACAAAGTCAGTACACACCGACAAGCCAGGCACGCTGGTTCTGCATCTGTGCCATCAACCTGGGGATGCGACTACTCCTCATCACAAAGGCATCGTGTGCTGAACCAGGGAAACGGGCACACACGTGTGTGATGGTCATGTCTGCAAGACACACCACCAGTGCATTGACCGAGTGGTAGTGCTTGCGGTTCCTGTAGGCCTGCTCCTGGGCCTGTGGTGGTACCAAAGCCACATGTGTCCCATCAATGGAGCCAATGACATGCGGCATCCTCCCCAGGGCATAAAAGTCACTCTTCACGTCAGTGAGTCGTCGCAGTCTAGGGAAATAGATGTACCGGTTCAGGAAGAGCAACATTGCCGCCAAGAAATCGCGGAGCACACGGCTGAACATGGTCTGTGACATCCCACCAGCAGACGCCACAGTATGTTGGAAGGTACCGGTGGCAAAGAAGTGTAGGGCTGCCATCACCTTCACCTTGGGGGTCAGCGCTGTAGGATACGGCCGGCCAGGCTGCAAATGTGGGGACAACTGCACTGCCAAATCCTCAATCAGCTGCCTGGTGAAGCGGTACCGTCAGATGCTGTCCCGTTCCACCATCGTTGCCAGGTCTGGGAATGGCCGATGGACAGCAGGAGCCCTGCAGTGCAGAGGAGAAGTAAGCAAGATCGTCAGTCACCCCACATATGCGGCATTGAACACACTCAAGATCCCAACATACATCATCATGAGGCACAACTACATGAAGTGTGCAGTACCGGAACGACATGTATGGTACATACATGGCCAACATCTGTCAACACGGTCCTACAGGTGGCATCAATTTGTCCCAGGTTGGCCCATTGGATATCATGATGCTGTGTCACAGTCACCCCCCAGTGACATGTGAGGACAGATGTGCCCCAGGCACCACAGCTCAACGACAGGCACATTCCCAGGGACCCTGTAATGCCACATGGACACTGGCATCACCTGGAGTATCATGTGTACACCACAACAAAACAAACATGACCCCCACAGGTAGTGGCCACACTTGCCATGGCAGGACAGCCATGGACGTCTGTGACACACACGCACAACATCAGAGTCCATGCACACACAACGTGGATGTGGAGACTGTCTCCCATTGTGCACATGAAATCAGAGACATTGTAAACACTACATGCACAAAGACTGTGGAGGGCCATCACTATTGTGCCACTGGGACACCCTGGCTCAAACATACCGTCCCACATGGGACTCACGGGGTATGTGACATGACATACACAAACACCACTGTGAAATGTGACCATGGCACATGCACAGATATGAACAGTTGCACATCACAGTGGTCACGTACACGTAACACCCAGGATCCTGTCCCCATTAACACGTGCACAGCCTGGGGGTGGCTGCCCACAGGTGACACCCACAGGACAACATGTACACCAACATACACACAATAGGAAATGCAGCCTTACATGCCTTATGATAAGGTTTGGACAGGCTGTCGTGATGTAGGTGTGCCCCTCACTCCCTGGGAGCTATCTGTGGCTGGCATATGTCCATCTGAGATAGGCATGCTGACATATGCCAGTCACATGTACAGTGATGCGTTGAACAGCAATGGACCGATCGGTGCCTCCGGCCGGCCCATTGCTTTCAATGTGTGCGGGTACGCGTTGTACCCCTGTGCGCGTTGAACAGCAATGGACCGATCGGTGCCTCCGGCCGGCCCATTGCATTCAATGTGTGCGGGTACGCGTTGTACCCCTGTGCGCGTTGAACAGCAATGGACCGATCGGTGCCTCCGGCCGGCCCATTGCTTTCAATGTGTGCGGGTACGCGTTATACCCCTGTGCGCGTTGTACTGCAATGGACCGATCGGTGCCTCCGGCCGGCCCATTGCATTCAATGTGTGCGGGTACAGCGTTGTACCCCTGTGCGCGTTGAACAGCAATGGACCGATCGGTGCCTCCGGCCGGCCCATTGCTTTCAATGTGCGCGGTACGCGTTGTACCCCTGTGCGCGTTGTACTGCAATGGACCGATCGGTGCCTCCGGCCGGCCCATTGCATTCAATGTGTGCGGGTACGCGTTGTACCCCTGTGCGCGTTGAACAGCAATGGACCGATCGGTGCCTCCGGCCGGCCCATTGCATTCAATGTGTCGGGTACGCGTTGTACCCCTAGTGCGCGTTGAACAGCAATGGACCGATCGGTGCCTCCGGCCGGCCCATTGCTTTCAATGTGCGGTGCAGCGCGTTGTACCCCTGTGCGCGTTGTACTGCAATGGACCGATCGGTGCCTCCGGCCGGCCCATTGCATTCAATGTGCGCGGTACAGCGTTGTACCCCTGTGCGCGTTGAACAGCAATGGACCGATCGGTGCCTCCGGCCGGCCCATTGCATTCAATGTGTGCGGTGCAGCGTTGTACCCCTGTGCGCGTTGAACAGCAATGGACCCGATCGGTGCCTCCGGCCGGCCCATTGCTTTCAATGTGTCGGTGCAGCGTTGTACCCCTGTGCGCGTTGTACTGCAATGGACCGATCGGTGCCTCCGGCCGGCCCATTGCATTCAATGTGTGCGGGTACGCGTTGTACCCCTGTGCGCGTTGAACAGCAATGGACCGATCGGTGCCTCCGGCCGGCCCATTGCATTCAATGTGCGGGTACGCGTTGTACCCCTGTGCGCGTTGAACAGCAATGGACCGATCGGTGCCTCCGGCCGGCCCATTGCTTTCAATGTGTGCGGGTACAGCGTTGTACCCCTGTGCGCGTTGTACTGCAATGGACCGATCGGTGCCTCCGGCCGGCCCATTGCATTCAATGTGTGCGGGTACGCGTTGTACCCCTGTGCGCGTTGAACAGCAATGGACCGATCGGTGCCTCCGGCCGGCCCATTGCATTCAATGTGTGCGGTACGCGTTGTACCCCTGTGCGCGTTGAACAGCAATGGACCGATCGGTGCCTCCGGCCGGCCCATTGCTTTCAATGTGTGCGGGTACGCCGTTGTACCCCTGTGCGCGTTGTACTGCAATGGACCGATCGGTGCCTCCGGCCGGCCCATTGCATTCAATGTGTGCGAGTACGCGTTGTACCCCTGTGCGCGTTGAACAGCAATGGACCGATCGGTGCCTCCGGCCGGCCCATTGCATTCAATGTGTGCGGGTACGCGTTGTACCCCTGTGCGCGTTGAACAGCAATGGACCGATCGGTGCCTCCGGCCGGCCCATTGCTTTCAATGTGTGCGGGTACGCGTTGTACCCCTGTGCGCGTTGTACCTCAATGGACCGATCGGTGCGCACCCATTGACAATGGGCTTGCCTGGCAACGGACGCGTTTTCGAATATTCGAACGAGTCGGTTGCTGGAAAATCAGTTGGTCACCCACAACAATGTTGCAAAATCATGTATGTCATGAAGTTGAAATTTTGAAGGATGCTGTGGGCGTGTTTTGGTGCTGCTATTCCATGGATTGGCCAGATTCAGAAGATGCAAACGACTTGGACCTATCACTTTGGACACAAGGGACAGTATCTGCCTCTCCAGCACATATATATTGCTGCATGTTCCCCTGAGAGCCCACTTGCCTGCACTACATGCTCCAGGACGACATCTGCCACTGCACTGCTGCTGTCTCTGCCCCTCTGGACCCTGCAATGGCACGTACTGTGGAGAGAGCCCCAGCCTTCAGCCTTGAAGAGAACCAGGCCCTGCTGGACAGCCTACTTCCACAGTACAGCAAGCTGTATGGGACACCAGGGGAGCAGGTGAGTGTTCTGTGCACTGCCTTTCTGAATGTGCATTTTGTCTGACTAGCAAGGCTGAGAGTCAGCACACCACTGGCTAGCAGGCTCACTGAGTAGTTGTCACCCCCATAGTGTGTAGTGACTTGCACTGGACAGGTATGGTGCAGTGACAGTGCTTCTGAACAGGGTTTTACTCCCCATGCAATGATACCATGTAGTGACTTCTGGAAAACTGTCCATGGGCAGCCGTGCACTGCCTGGGTACACCATGTGCCCCTGTGATTGCGACATGTATATGCAACTGTGTCATGCACGGATATGTTGCATGTGTAGTAATGGCCTTATCACTTTGTCATCCTGACAGGCTTCTGCCCATCGGAAGCATGAGATCTGGAAGGACATCGTCCGGGCTGTCCGGTCCGTGGGGGTCTACAAGCGCCGGATCCGCAACTGCCAAAAGAGGTGGCAGGACCTTCGGGGCTGGACCCGGAGGATTGCACGGGTCCAGCTGAAGCTGTCGCCTCCTCGCAGGAGGGGCGGAACACGGACCCTGACCCCCCACATGCTCAGGATCCTGGCGGTGGTCTTTCCAGACCTGGATGGGCAGCTGAAGGCCAGAGAGCAGCAAGGAGGGGTGAGTCAAAGACTGCACTGTGTACTCTGTCTAACATGCTATGTGCCCTCCTCGGGCCAGGTTGAACTGCCACAGTACAGCAGTCATGTTGTCCAGGAGCCATGTCCCTCTATTGTGCACTGCCCACTCCTCATCTGATACCCAGGTGTGGCCCTTACATGCAGGGAATTCTGTCACTTAGGACTGTGTCCTTGCAGTTTGCTTGACTCAAGGTGGGAGACAGCATCTGTTTCCCTGACTCTGTGGTGGGCATCATGGGTGGGTCCATTGCTTACACAATGCCTGTATTCTGACATGTATTCAGCGTGTTACTTTGATCTGTGGTCCAATTGCTGAGCTGATCCACCACATGTGGCTGGGGTACCTGGCACACACCCATGCTGCGGGTGGGAACAATGTTTGGGCCCCAGGAGTATGTATATGACGTGTGTCACACATACTTAGCCAGCTGCCTACAGTCCAGGGCTCATCCCTCATTCATGTGGGGCTGGACAGTCATGCCTACTCCAGGCCATACAATACACTCTGTACTCCCACTCCCGTGTATCAGAGGACACATTGTGCACAGTGATTTGACCCCTCAGGTGTCTGCCTCTGTGTCAGTGTGCTGTGGATTAGTCGCCAGGACTGTTGTGGAGTTTCTTGGTAGGGGCTCAGCATGCCACTGGAGATGTGACCATAGGAGACGATACTTGTGTGACACATAGGTGTCTGATCAGCTGCCCATGCAGACTGGGGCATGTAAATGTGAAGTTCAGGCAGCTGTTCCCCATGCACAGCAGAGTGTGAGGGCTCAGGTTCAGAGGGTAGTGTCACAGGTCTCCCATATGTCCAATAGGTATGACCTGGACAGATGAGGGTTAAGAGGATGTGTTGTGGGGGGATGTACATGTGCACTTGTGCAGCTCCAGGACTTGCATTCCCCATGACCTACTATTGTGACACAGTGCAGAGTGTTGTTGTCTGGCTGCAAAGTCATACATCACTGAGACAGTGATGTATGACTTTGCAGTCATGCCTCCGCCATGGCATGTGTCTACTGATTGGTGATCCTGCAGGGGAGTGACATGTGCTACATGCACACCATAGTGGCGCTGGCTATCAGGACATGGGTGCATCATGGTGTCTGTCGCTGGTATGCATCACATGCATTTCCTATTTGACTCTGGGCATCCCTTACATCCGTAAACCTGTACTGACTCAGTGGCAAGAGCTGTGATGTGTCCACACCGTGTCCTCTGCACTGTCCAACTACTGTGTACTTGGTGCATGTGTCAACACTGGGGTGTTGCAATCCAACAGACACCAGACAGATGGGTGCAAGGCCATGTGGGATGTGAGTGCCATGCTTGGCATCAGACTGACAATTGACTTCTCCTGTTCAATTAGGGCACTTTTAGCAATGTACAACTAATGATGCCAGGGCTTGCTCTGTAATGTGCTGTGCTCACAGTGGTGTGTGCGTTTGGTGCAGGTGACTGATGTCTGTCTGTTTCCCCATTGTTTGCAGATACATCCACGGCCACGGAAGGGGACAGCTCCACGGACCAGGAGGAGCCGGAGAGCCAGACTGGGTCAGCAGCCGAGGAGTGGTCGGAGGGACCCAGTGGCACGGAGGGCGAGGGAGCCACACCGAGGAGTCCTCAGCAGCATCCACCTCAGCTGAGGACCAGAGCAACTCGGAGGATGACTCCCTTGTGGAGGCGGGTGTCAGCAGCCACCACACCCCAGCTAGTGTTGCTGTCCCCGCCACCACCAGCACCACCACCGCCCTCCCATCGGCTCCCATTCCCCAGGTCCGTGGAGGCTCCCATGTCCGGGAGCGTGTCTCCTTTGGGCCAGGCACCGCACCCCTGCCCCTGTGTCCCCTGCTGCCCTGAGTGAGGAGTCTGTGTACCTCCTTCGCCAGCTCCATGTAGGGCAGACAGCCATGCTGAGTGTCCTCCATGCGCACACCGCGCTGTTGACTCAGCTGGTGTCGTTCATGGAGGGCATCTCATCGGGCATGTCTGACCTACAGAGGGGCAATAGGTCCATGGACTCCTCCCTGACGGCAGCAGTGTCCCTCCTCAAACGGTCCCTCACCCCTCCTGCCTCTGCTCCATCCACACTCCCCAGCACCTTACCCATCCCAGGCACACACACACCGGCACAGGCACACACCAGCACACACACATCCAGCACACTGACACACACGCCAATGACAAAACGCACACGCACGCACATTCAGGGGACTGAAGCCAGACTCACAGGGGATGGGGCCCTGGAACACACACACGCATCCACATGCACTGCGCAGTCCTCAGTTCCCTCTCCCTCCAAAGCACCCTCCCTTGCCTCACCTGCAACCCCAAAGTCACAGCAGCTCTTCCTCTGTGACCTCGGCCTCTTCCCCACCGATGAAGCTGCTCCAGCATCCCGGGGAAGAGGAAGCCCACCCACACGGAGCAGAGTGCCCCTCGCCCCCGGACACCCTCCCCCAGGCGCAGACGGACTGAGGCCCCCACCCGCAAGTCCCCCGGAGTGCTAAGAGCAAGACCCCGCCACCGCCCTGCAGCTCAGGCACAAGGTCTCCGTCCTCCATCCCTCAGGCCCCCACTGCACAGGTGCCCCCACCACACCCTGCCCCAGGTTCCCCCACCCACAGATATACCATCCCCAAGATGCTCCGGCCTTCTCCCCTGCCACTTGCTCTCCCAGCACCACACCCCCCGCTGCGCTTGTCTGTGCCACTGATGTGGTGAGGGTGTCCTCCCCCTCTGTCCAACCCACCTTGCCTGTTCCCCATTCTCCTCCCCTGGAGGTAGGCACTGCAGTGGAGTCCACTACCGCCCTGTCTGACTTGGGCACTGCAGTGGCGGACCTGTCCACCCCATCTGCAGGGTCCACTGCAGTTGTGCCGGCACCCACGACATCTGTGTCATGCCCCCCAGTTGTGCCGGCACACACCATGTCAGACACCTCCACTGCAGTTGTCAGTGGCTCTCCAGCACCCACCACCCCTTCCCTGACTCCCCCTGGTGAGCCCTGATCCTGTCCCTGCGGTGCCTGGCCTGCCCCCCGGTTGCCCCTCCTAGTGGATTGTCCCTGGTATTGTGCAGGCATGCGTAGGGTGACATCTGCCAGTGTCACCCTGTTTGAACTTTGACAATGGACTGGCCATTGGCCTTTGCTCTAATTTCTTCTGGACGTCGTTATCAAACAACACATATGCTGAATAAAGCAACTTTCTTTTCTCTAGTGCTCATGCTTCAGATGTACATGTTGTTGGTGCAGCTAACCATGCCCTTGCTGCAGTGATGGTGATATCTGGTCTCATGATTATGAAGTGTTACTGTGCAGGAACCCATGTGGTCCAGGGGGAATGTGTCCTATCATGTGGTGTATCCATGTCATCAATAGCAGCATCTGAGGGTGTCATGTGTTCAGTATTTGGCAATGGGTTTCCTACTTACATTGGCAATTTCATATCTGTGGCTTCCACCCCTGCACATCTGTTGTGCCTGCCATCGTTGCATTTGTCTACTTCCCTGACCGTGTTGCCATCTCCAGTGGACATGCAGGTTTGGGCATCAATGGGGAGGGACTCATCCGTGTAGTCAGTGCAACATTGCTATACAAGTGTGTTGGATCTGTGCTGATGATTCCGTTGGCACATCCATGACCAGGCTGATGTGATGGGAGCCCTCATTTGGTGCTAATTGTTGATTGTGTGACCAAGTGCTCAGCTGACATGATGGGGCCCTACTGAGGCAACATATGGCACAGCTTTCCTCACACAGGAGTGGAGTCCCCTCATGGCAGTGTGTACACGTGTGACATTGCCTGCGCCCAAGGTGTGTGTTGTATGTGCATGTCTGTGTGTTCACTTCCATTCATCTGCGCATGCTGTGATCCCTAGTGTTGTACCTGTTTGTGATGCTTGCTGACTTGAGCTATGTTCCCCAAAGTCTTCTCCCTGTGTTCTCTGTGATGTGGGTGCATGGCACATTACTGGTCATCAGGGTGTCACCCATAGGTGTGTTTGCTGTCAGGGCAGAGTTTGTGTGCAGACGCAGATGGGTCACAGTCAGGTTTCCCTTTGGCACTTGTTGTTTGCCCCTGTCATGTGATTTCCAGTTTGTGTTATCTTTCAGTGATTGTGACACGTTGTGTGTGTGACTGCTGGCACTCCTTAGGGTCCGGGCTGCAATGTTGGTTGTTGTCTATGTGTGTTCTTTGTGGGTGACCTTGGCTTCTTCATTGGTGTGTGACTGTGGCTGGGATCCCATTGGTCGGTGTGGTATTGCCGTCATGTCCATGTACAGCGTAGTGTGCAGTGTGTCAGACATTCAGGAGTCTTGTTGAGTGTCCATGTGTGATGTGTTTCTACACCTTGGTTCCCACCCACCACCCTGGAATAGTCATGGGTGCATGTGCAATGTCACCAGTGCATGTGTACTTCACTGCTGCACATTGTTGGAGGTCGAGGGGTGTGGTCTTGAGTGTGTGCAGATGAGAGTTGTTGCCCGGCTAGTCCCCTGCCTCCATGTTGGCCTTGGCTTACTGGCCATGCTGATTGATTTGTGCTTGTGTAGGTGTGATGGTAGTTAGTTGCTCAGGACACCTGACTGTGGTTCACAGTGTGATCGACATTTAGCTTTGTCATCACAGTGGTATTTTTATTCAGCCCAGGGTCACCACATTGTGGGGGCCCTGGGGGTGGTGCTGTGGTGTGTCTGTGACTTGCTGTGTCAGTTGTTGTTCCTACGTGCCTGTGTGACATGTGTGTTTTGTGCTCCCTCTCACCTGTCAATGCCTGCTTGCCTACATAGGGGATTTGGATCCATGAGTTACCTTAGTGTGGCAGTGTATGCACATCTGTATGATTGGTATTCAGCTCTCCTCATGTGTTGTGTTGTTGCCTGGGGACACTGGCACCCCCACCCCTCACCTGCTGTGTATGATGACAGTGTTGGTCTGCCTGTTTGTGTTTGTGCATCTGCACCACTGCATTGGCATATCTTGGGTGTGCCATTGGCTGTATGTTGTTTGGTGTGTTTCCCCTGCTGTCCCTGGGACTCCTAGGTCATCGGTCAGCACAGTGATCATGGTTTGTGTGTCCCATTGCTGCCATGGTATGGTATCTGTTCACCTCACATCTGCTGTCTCCACAGGGTATCTGCATTTGTGTGCCCATTGGTGCAAATATGTGGTTCTGCATTCTGATGGTCACTTCTGTCATTGTGTCATTGATGACTGTTGACGGTCTCAGCCCCCATGGGTGTTGTTTGTCTGCACATGGCCAAAGGAATGTTTCATTTGCACTGCAGTATTTGGCTCCCCCAATTTATGTTGCAATGGGACACATACACTACTTTGCCACAGATGAGTTTTTGGTTCTGTGACCAGGAATGATCCATGCAGTTTGGCAGTTGCAGCTCTTTCTTTGTCAACAATTACCTTTTGGTCACTGTGATGATGAGGGTGTAGACCCCATTGCCACAATGGTCAAAATGTGCTTCAGCTATGGACCCCACACTTACCTTTTGGTCACTGTGATGATGGGGGTTTAGACCCCATTGCCACAATGGTCAAAATGTGCTTCAGCTATGGACCCCACACTTGCCTTTTGGTCACTGTGATGATGGGGGTTTAGACCCCATTGCCACAATGGTCAAAATGTGCTTCAGCTATGGACCCCACACTTGCCTTTTGGTCACTGTGATGATGGGGGTTTAGACCCCATTGCCACAATGGTCAAAATGTGCTTCAGCTATGGACCCCACACTTGCCTTTTGGTCACTGTGATGATGGGGGTTTAGACCCCATTGCCACAATGGTCAAAATGTGCTTCAGCTATGGACCCCACACTTGCCTTTTGGTCACTGTGATGATGGGGGTTTAGGCCCCATTGCCACAATGGTCATGGGCTGCTTGCATTGTGGGTGCCACACACATATATGTGTGGCACATGTGCTAGGGGGTCACATTGTATGTTCAAAGTCATGTTCGGTGTTGTAGGCATTTGACACAGCCTGCTCACACGCTTGTCATGGTGGTGGGGGATGTCTTAATCTTGCATTCCCTAGGTTGTGGTGTGCTTGTTGTGTCATGCATTGTCCATCCTATGAGTGGGGGTGGTGGTAGTGGTAGGCATCCAGCCCCCTGGCTAAGGGTGGTAGTAGTGGTAGGCTTCCTGCCCCCTGGCTAAGGGTGGTAGTAGTGGTGGGCATCCTGCCCCCTGGGTGAGGGTGGTAGTAGTGGTAGGCATCCTGCCCCCTGGCTAAGGGTGGTAGTAGTGGTAGGCATCCAGCCCCCTGGCTAAGGGTGGTAGTAGTGGTGGGCATCCTGCCCCCCTGGGTGAGGGTGGTAGTAGTGGTAGGCATCCTGCCCCCGTGGGTGAGGGTGGTAGTAGTGGTGGGCATCCTGCCCCCCTGGGTGAGGGTGGTAGTAGTGGTAGGCATCCAGCCCCCTGGCTAAGGGTGGTAGTAGTGGTGGGCATCCTGCCCCCCTGGGTGAGGGTGGTAGTAGTGGTGGGCATCCTGCCCCTGGCTAAGGGTGGTAGTAGTGGTGGGCATCCTGCCCCCCTGGGTGAGGGTGGTAGTAGTGGTAGGCATCCAGCCCCCTGGCTAAGGGTGGTAGTAGTGGTGGGCATCCTGCCCCCCTGGGTGAGGGTGGTAGTAGTGGTGGGCATCCTGCCCCCTGGCTAAGGGTGGTAGTAGTGGTGGGCATCCTGCCCCCTGGGTGAGGGTGGTAGTAGTGGTAGGCATCCTGCCCCCCGTGGGTGAGGGTGGTAGTAGTGGTGGGCATCCTGCCCCCTGGCTAAGGGTGGTAGTAGTTGTGGGCATCCTGCCCCCCTGGGTGAGGGTGGTAGTAGTGGTAGGCATCCTGCCCCCCGTGGGTGAGGGTGGTAGTAGTGGTAGGCATCCTGCCCCCTGGCTAAGGGTGGTAGTAGTGGTGGGCATCCTGCCCCCCTGGGTGAGGGTGGTAGTAGTGGTAGGCATCCTGCCCCCTGGCTAAGGGTGGTAGTAGTGGTAGGCATCCTGCCCCCCTGGCTAAGGGTGGTAGTAGTGGTAGGCATCCTGCCACCCTGGCTAAGGGTGGTAGTAGTGGTAGGCATCCTGCCCCCTGGCTAAGGGTGGTAGTAGTGGTGGGCATCCTGCCCCCCTGGGTGAGGGTGGTAGTAGTGGTGGGCATCCTGCCCCCTGGCTAAGGGTGGTAGTAGTGGTGGGCATCCTGCCCCCCTGGGTGAGGGTGGTAGTAGTGGTAGTCATCCTGCCCCCGTGGGTGAGGGTGGTAGTAGTGGTAGGCATCCTGCCCCCTGGCTAAGGGTGGTAGTAGTTGTGGGCATCCTGCCCCCCTGGGTGAGGGTGGTAGTAGTGGTAGGCATCCTGCCCCCGTGGGTGAGGGTGGTAGTAGTGGTAGGCATCCTGCCCCCTGGCTAAGGGTGGTAGTAGTTGTGGGCATCCTGCCCCCTGGGTGAGGGTGGTAGTAGTGGTAGGCATCCTGCCCCCGTGGGTGAGGGTGGTAGTAGTGGTAGGCATCCTGCCCCCTGGCTAAGGGTGGTAGTAGTGGTGGGCATCCTGCCCCCCTGGGTGAGGGTGGTAGTAGTGGTAGGCATCCTGCCCCCTGGCTAAGGGTGGTAGTAGTGGTAGGCATCCTGCCCCCTGGCTAAGGGTGGTAGTAGTGGTAGGCATCCTGCCACCCTGGCTAAGGGTGGTAGTAGTGGTAGGCATCCTGCCCCCTGGCTAAGGGTGGTAGTAGTGGTGGGCATCCTGCCCCCCTGGGTGAGGGTGGTAGTAGTGGTGGGCATCCTGCCCCCTGGCTAAGGGTGGTAGTAGTGGTGGGCATCCTGCCCCCCTGGGTGAGGGTGGTAGTAGTGGTAGTCATCCTGCCCCCCGTGGGTGAGGGTGGTAGTAGTGGTAGGCATCCTGCCCCCTGGCTAAGGGTGGTAGTAGTTGTGGGCATCCTGCCCCCCTGGGTGAGGGTGGTAGTAGTGGTAGGCATCCTGCCCCCTGGCTAAGGGTGGTAGTAGTGGTGGGCATCCTGCCCCCTGGGTGAGGGTGGTAGTAGTGGTAGGCATCCTGCCCCCCGTGGGTGAGGGTGGTAGTGGTAGGCATCCTGCCCCCTGGCTAAGGGTGGTAGTAGTGGTGGGCATCCTGCCCCCCTGGGTGAGGGTGGTAGTAGTGGTAGGCATCCTGCCCCCTGGCTAAGGGTGGTAGTAGTGGTGGGCATCCTGCCCCCTGGCTAAGGGTGGTAGTAGTGGTAGGCATCCTGCCCCCTGGCTAAGGGTGGTAGTAGTGGTAGGCATCCTGCCACCCTGGCTAAGGGTGGTAGTAGTGGTAGGCATCCTGCCCCCTGGCTAAGGGTGGTAGTAGTGGTAGGCTTCCTGCCCCCTGGCTAAGGGTGGTAGTAGTGGTGGGCATCCTGCCACCCCTGGGTGAGGGTGGTAGTAGTGGTGGGCATCCTGCCCCCTGGCTAAGGGTGGTAGTAGTGGTGGGCATCCTGCCCCCCTGGGTGAGGGTGGTAGTAGTGGTAGGCATCCTGCCCCCTGGCTAAGGGTGGTAGTAGTGGTGGGCATCCTGCCCCCTGGCTAAGGGTGGTAGTAGTGGTAGGCATCCTGCCCCCCTGGCTAAGGGTGGTAGTAGTGGTAGGCATCCTGCCACCCTGGCTAAGGGTGGTAGTAGTGGTAGGCATCCTGCCCCCTGGCTAAGGGTGGTAGTAGTGGTGGGCTTCCTGCCCCCTGGCTAAGGGTGGTAGTAGTGGTGGGCATCCTGCCCCCCTGGGTGAGGGTGGTAGTAGTGGTGGGCATCCTGCCCCCTGGCTAAGGGTGGTAGTAGTGGTGGGCATCCTGCCCCCCTGGGTTGGGGTGGTGGCGCGCATTCAGGCCCCTGTGTGCATATGTGGCATTGGTGATGGGCATCCCGCCCCTATGGTGCTGCTGTTGCTGGTGTAAGTATATTCAGATTCCCAGTGTATGTGTGTGATGTGTCGTGTACGTGTTGTATGTGTTTTGTGGTTGGTGTCTGACTTACCTTCTGCGCCGTACGCGTCCGTGCCTGTTCCGGTAGTAGATGTAGAATATTGGTATGATCGGGACGAAGGGATTCATGGTTGGTTCGTGTCGTTCGTCCTTCTCGTTGCTTCGCGTCGTCCTCGTCGCTTGGCTTCGTCCTCGTCGCTTGGCTTCGTCCTCGTCGCTTCGCGTCGTCCTCGTCGGTGCTGTGTTCGTCTCGTAGCCGTGGATCGTGTTGTGGCGCGATTCGGAGCTTATGTGCGCCTCTCCCGGATGCTTTGACGTGCCGTGCGTAGCGACGGGTTCGGCGCGTACGGAAAGCGCATCGTACTTGTCCGGCCGGACGGGGCTGCATTTTCCCTTCCGTGCGACTCGATTCGGCGTTTCCGGATTCGCCTCGGTCGGAGAACAGGACCTGGTTTGGGTGAGTACGGCTCGGCCGGAATTTTTGCTGTTGTGCGCATCGTACTTGCTCGTTCGGTGTGCTGTACGGATCGGTCGGGAAACTGGCTTTCGCATGGCTTTTTTCCCGACCGAATAGTATTGGGTGCGCCTCCGACCGAGATCGGAATCGGCCCCAAAGTGTTTTAAAGAGTTGTGGAAGAATGTGCTGTAGCCTCTTTCCAAGATACCATTGTAGATCTTATCTAGTCTTACGTGAAAAGTCATTGATGGAGGAGTTAAACTAGGACTCTTCCTTGAATAAAGTAAAATAATTTATTATTAGTGGCTGACCCAAGGAGAAGCAACTTGCTGGGTCCAATCTTTGAGTTATATGGAAGGTCAGAGAGGAACTATCTTTAGATGGAATATACTTATGACAGGGCATTGTTTTACTCCTTCTGTCTCTATTCAGGCATTAGCTCTAGATTAGAATTGCTAGATTATTGCAACGTGGAAGCATTGGTGGAGGACGCTGTGGGAGGACACGTTGCTCAGCCAGAGTGGCGTTGCTGCTCCGGACGATCTAGATGGGACTAGACGCACTGCTGCTGGAGGGCGTGACACTGGGAACGAGCCACGTAAGACACTCGGACACCCTCTGTGCCTTCAAGTTTTGAAGCCCGAGCTTGAAACCTGGGAGACCCTGTTGCCCGCGTCTCGACTAGAGGAATCGAGGAGGGGAAACCACCATTACAATGTAGGCATTACAACGAAATGACATTACAACAACACCATTACAACGCAGGTACCATAACAACGTATGTCATTACAACGCATGCTATTACAACGCTGGTACCATTACAACACATGCATTTATGGTTTAGGTAAGTGTTCAGGTGAGTTTTAATGTTTTTATAATATTTTTTATAAATAATTAGAATGTAACAGAAAAATCTAATTAATTAATCAATTGTTTTAGAGGTAGTGTATTAATGTGACTGGGGGTGAATGTTTGGATTGTTCAGCATTCCGGCCATCATTTGTTCCTTTTGCTTTTGTCGCCCGTAGTGCATTAATGCTCAGGTATTACTTTTAATTTTTGAGGATTAATTCAAAATGGAATTATTAATAAATTAATTTTAGTTTAGAATAATTTAAAAAGAGTGTATATTAAGTAATTTTTATATTTTAAGTATTATCATTTAAATGCAAATGGATTGTAACATTACCTCTTAGGCACGGGGTGTGAGGGATCTAGGGGTTTGGGTGAGATATTATTTTAATGCTCAGGTATTAATTTTAATACCTGACTATTAATTATTAAAGAATAGATACTAAGGGCCCGATTCTGATGCAGGTTGGAAAAGCTTCCCGACCGAGGGCCTGATTCTGATGCGGTTAGGAAGGCCTCCTAACGGCATTTGCTCCTTCCAAATCGGATCGGGAACGTGTCTTCCCGACCGAGGGCCCAATTCTGATGCGGTTAGGAACAAATGTTCCCATTGAAGTCAATGGGAGTTCAACCAAATCGTATCTGGAAGCATCCGGATGCATCCTACTCTGCCGGTCGGACTTTCCCGATCCGAGTGGGTCGGACACCATTTCCCAACCGATTCGGTCGGGAAGCTTTTCCAACCCGCATCAGAATCGGCTCCTAAGTATATTTTGATATTTAAAAATGTTTATTTTTAAAAATGAATTGTACCATTACTCTTTAGACAGGTATTAATTTTAATACTTGACTATTAATTTTAAAAGAAAAAAACAATATTTGATTAATGTTTAACAATTGTATAATTTTCTTTTTTTAAAAGGTTGAAACACAACCCTTTAGGCACAGGATGTGAGGGTTTAGGGGTTATGGGTGGGAAAGTGTATTAATACTCAGGTATTAAAAATAATACGCCATTATTAAATTTTATAAAGGAAATAATCGTTTGTTAGTATTTTTAATTAATTAATTTTAAATAGAGTAGGTTTTGTAACATAACTTTTAAGGCACCGGATGTGCAGGATTTCATTTGGCGGTATTGGGTGGTGAAGTGTATTATGTATGTATTAATGCTCAGGTATTAATTTTAATTCCTGCGTCATAATTTTAAATGATACATTGGAATATTATTTATTTTTAAATAAATTAAATTTGAAAAAAAGGTTGCAACATAACCCTTTAGGCACGGTATGTCAGAGATTTAGGGGTTATGGGTGGGGAAGTGTATTATTACTCAATTATTAATTTTAATACTTGATTTTTAATTTTATTAAGATTAATTTTTAATTTGTAATATTTTAAAAACACAAAAAAATGTAAGACAGTTACATTTTAGAATAAATTGTAGAAAATTAAAAATTAATAAATGAAGTATAAAAAACATTTAGGGCCTAATCATGATGTCTGCACATGGTGCGCTCACATACTCCCATTTGTCTATGGGAGCTTGTGCTGCAGCCATAACCCGGCCATAGCACAAGCACCCATAGAGAAATTGGAGGATCTGTTCATCCCTGCACCGCGTGGCAGGCACCTCAGGGTGCCTCGGCCCCCAACCGGAGGCAACACGGTGAAGGGGGCCCTGCTAGGGGCCCCCGATGTTGCTTTCTGACAGGCTTTCCATGTCGGAAAGCCCGACATGGAAAGCCTGTCGGAAACTGACATCATAATCCCTACGGGGGAAATACCGTCCATAGATGTTACAGACAGGCCTCCGACTAGCCGACAAGCTCCTTGAGCCCATCGGAATCTAGCTGGAATGACCGGCCGGTTTCACTTTTGAACGCCTGCATCGTAATGTGGCGGTCGAAACTGAAACCCGTGATGAGACTCGGAAAGCCTCTGACCTGCAGTTGGAGCCTTTCTGAGCCTCATCATAATTAGGCCATTAATTGTTTTTAAAGTTGTAAATATATTTTATTAATAATTAAAAACAAACAAGAGATGTAATAAATAGTAATAAACATGAAACACACCTTTAAAAATCAGTAATCATTTTTTTTTTAAATGAAGAAATGCATGTACAATTTTTTTAAATGTTTGATACATTTTGTACTGTGCAAATATTTTATATTACATTAATAACGTATTTCTCCCACACTTTTCCATTGCATTCAATGGTAATATTTGTCCTTTTTTCCTTTTTCCTTTCCTGCTTGACTTACACAGTTGTGCATCTGTTTCTACAGTAGATGGATCGTTGTGGTCAAGATTGGATGCAAGGAAGAGCTGCGGTCAGGTAATAACTCTTAATTTGTTTAAGTTAGAGTTGTAGGTGGCCAACTTGTAAGGTAGTTAGTGTAAACCCCGATGGTATGTATGTTTTAACCCATTTTTCATCCTATGCAGGTTTTTGGTGATAATTGAGTTTTTGTCGTATTTTACCTTAAATGGGTTTATCTGTTGTGTGAATAGTAACTTCCGAAGGCGATGGTTTGGATTTTCTGATTTTTTTGAGGATGTGTTCCTCCAGACAGGTGGTGTGCTATGGGTTGATCTGTACAGAAAGGAAAAGACTAAAACATGTGTTCATGATTTGGTGTATAAATGTGCTTTTGACATTATCATGCAAGGGAAAATGTTTTGAAATTATTTATTTGACATTCTAGATTTCTTATTGATTACAAAGGTTATATTCGTTAGGCAATGCTATGTTTGCATTCAAATTAATTTTTTCTAGAGTCCTTTGAAAAGAAGTCAACTTGTAAGGTAGTTAGTGTAAACCCCAATGGCATGTATGTTTTAACCCATTTTTCATCCTATGCAGGTTTTTGGTGATAATTGAGTTTTTGTTGAATTTTACCTTCAAGGGGTTTGCCTATTGTGTGAAGAGCACCTTTTGAAGGTGATGGTTTAGTTTTTCAGATATTTTTGAGGATGTGTTTCTCCAGACAGGTGGTGTGATATGGGTTGATCTGTAGAGAAATGTAAAGAAGCCATTAATCTATATTATTATTTTCTTTTTTTATTCTACGGATTGATGGTTTGCATTACAACTGTAAAAGAGACAATGGGGCATATTCACAAGGACTTATCGCCGAGTTATCGGCACTTTAGCGCAGCAAAAGTGGAGATAGATTCATCGCCCCATTCACAAGCGGGTGCAAACTGCAGACATCGCCAGTATTCCCGCGATAACTGCCGCAAAACTTATCTCCACGGGTGACACCACCAACTAACCCTAATGAGATGCAGAGTAGGCATTCCCGTGCAAAAACACACGAAAACACCACTTCGCCACATTCACAACGAACTGCCAGATCCGCGGTGCGAGTCAAAACCACGCGATAAGCCGCTGTAGCAGCAGGGATTTAACACCTGCCTATTGCTGGTGTTAAGCAGGACGACTACCTGCAGTAGGTAACGGAGCCCCGCCCACAGCCACACCCGAAGAACAACCGACGCCATGGAGCTACTCATCATGCAGCTTGGAGCCGCAACAGGGCCACAACACCCACCGCCACCACCCCCAAGACCGCCACCACCCCCAAGACCGCCACCACCCCCAGGACCCGGACCGGCACCCCCCCCGGACTACCACAGAGGCAGCGCAGAGTAAGACAGCGGACCTACCGAAAACGCACTAGTCTCACAGACCTAATGCCCGAGGAAGTCATTGCCCACTATAGGCTCAAAAGGACAACCATCCTCCACATCATGACCCACATCGGCCACAGGCTGACGGTCCCAACACAGCGGACAACCAACATCCCTCCGCAGACAAAGCTGCTGGCTGTGCTGCACATGTTGGCCTCTGGTACCTTCCAACCAACAACTGCCAGAGTCGGAGGAGTCTTACAGCCAGCCCTATCAAAGTCCATCACACCTGTCCTGGATGCCATCATCAGCTTCATACCCCAGTACCTTCACTTCCCCCACACTGCGCAGGAACAGCTGGAGACCAAGCAGGGCTTCTACGCCATAGCTGGATTCCCTCACGTCTTTGGGGCTATTGACTGCACACATGTCCTACTTGTGCCCCCTGCGGACACTGCACACATCTACCGCAACAGAAAGCACACGCATTCCATCAATGTGCAGGCAATAGTGGACCACCGGGGAATGTTCACCAATGTCGTCGCAAACTACCCAGGCAGTGTGCACGATTCCTACATCTTCCGACAGTCCATCATCAACCAGCGCTTCCAGGATGGCACCTATGGAAATGCTCTGCTCATTGGTAAGTACCAAATCAACACATCACACACATCAAATTCACCATCACACAACGCACAACTGTGGGAATGCACACGTGACAAAACCACATACATGTCAATCAACATGCCCACCTACCAGACACGACAACACAACTCCATTGGGATCCTGGGCTTCCCATGTACACAAGCCAGCTACATCATGGCACCACAGCCACACAACAGCTGAATGTGTGGAGAGGCAGAAAGCAGGCATGTGCGAAGGAGGCAAGTGACCCATGAATGGGAATGTACACAACGACAAGTGTGGTGTGATTGTGCTGGACAGACTTGGGTATGCAAACCACAGATATGTCCATGCAGACATTAACTGCTGGTGTCTGGAGAGTAATGGACAGTGGACGCAAACATGTCACCTCAGGCTATGGGGCAGATCGCGGAAATGTCGCTCGCTGCGTCCCCCCCTGTGTGCGTGAGCGTAGTGGGTTGGCCCGGCGTACGCCAGGCCTGCGCAATGGGTGTGGATAAAAACACTGTGGCGCTGAGCGTGGTGCTCTCCTGGAATGGCCAACATGACTGCCAGGGCGGCGCCTCTCAGCCCGCCACGAGGCCGACGCCGTGAGCAGCAGGGCCTGCGACCCTGAGCGCCTGCTGCACCCCAGGCCGCTGATCCCCAGGACCGGCTTGCCCGCCCCAGCGCACCCAGGCCGCACTGCTCACCTGCTGACACCGGCGTGTGTCAAAGATGGCCCACCACGTGCTGGTGCAAGCTCCAAGCCCCATGCCAGTGACCTTGGCAGCCTCCTCAGACCATCGCTGTCCTCCGTGACACAGGCCCCCAGAAGTCCTTATTCGTTGACATACTCCACCGCTGCAGCCGGCCTACACTGCAGTCCAGTAGGTCCCACATCTAGAACTGAGTCTTGATTAATCAATGGCAGAGTTCATGCCAGTGAACGCAGGGAGAGGAGTGAGAGGAAGATGCGGTTCAGTCCGGTGGAAAAACGGATCACCGTTACGGAGGAGGTCGACCACTAGCAAGGACTGACCTGGTGCCACTAACCCTGTGCGCCGTGAGTCACCGTCAGCCTCCGGCAGAACATTGTTGGTGTCTGAGCCTGTGGCCTGGGGGTTGTCATCAGCAACTGGCAGGTACGGACTTGGTGTTTGGAATGAGTCTGTGGCATTCATATCCGCCATGTTGCCGGACACAGCTGGTATGTGCCCTCTGCATCATGCCCTGGGGTACACCTTCCACTCTCCCCCGAGACACTCCGCGACAACCACCTGTGATAGCTACGAGACCCTGCTCTGCTATCATGACCCTACCCCAGTGCCCCGCAAGTCAGCGTCCCGTGGCGGTAGGCCCGTGTCGGTCGTTGTGCATCCGGGGCTACTAACTCTTTGCAACTCAAGTCATGGTCCCTTGCTGGTCGAACATTGCATTTCTGAGTGCCTGATGACTGTTGTAGTTGTTGCCAGCACCAACCACTCCCTGAGGGCTGGCTTACACTCACCCCACACACAGCCAGCACAGGCGTCACTGGACTAGTGGGCCTGCCAACACATCATGCCTGACCAAGTATTGACTCTTTTCTCTCTGCACTGTCACAGGTGATCAAGGATATGCACTCTGCCCTTGGATGATGACACCCCTCCAAGACCCGAACACACCCGCCCAGAGGCAGTACAATGCGGCCCACATACGCACCAGGGGCATTGTGGAACGCACATTTGGCATGTTGAAGTCACGTTTCAGGTGCCTGGACATCACAGGTGGAAGGCTCCTGTACAGGCCAGACATCTTGTGCAAGATGATCGTTGCATGTTGTGTGTTGCACAACATCTGTGTACGCACAAATGCCCCATGGATCCAAGTGCCAGAAGCACTGGACGATGATGAGGACGATGGGGCAGGTGGCCCACATCCCACTGCAGCTGCGGCAGGAATAGCCCGTAGGAACACCCTCATTGCCAATTTCTTCACATGAGCACGTCACATTGTGACCGTCCCTGGCAATGATGGGACAGTACAAAATGTCCACAAGCACAGCATGTGTGAATAAAAAATAATTGCAGGTTACAGGTTGTACTCGTACATTGTCATGTCACAGTTTCCTGCTATGCCAGATGTGGTTGGCCATGTTGTGCACATATGCGGCACCAGTTGTGTCCTGTGTTCTGTTGTGGAGGTGTTGCTGTTTGTACCACGATGTTGTCAATGTCGAGGTGCCCTTATTCTTATGTGCGTATGCTGCACGGTGGGTGAGTCACTCCTGCAGCTCAGATTTGGCTGCCACTTATCCCTTTCATGCGGTGTGCCTTTCAGTTCTGTGCTTCTACAGTGCTGAAATGTTGCAGACTTGGGTAACTTGTGCTCTTTGTCGAGTTGTGACTCTTGGGCATGGTTTGTCCGCAGATGTGTTGTTGACGTCAGGGGTTGTTTGTGCAGGTGGATGTGTCCGAGTGTGACCTGCTCATTTCCGGTTGTGGTCCGCACTCAGCCACCTCAGTGTCATGGCGTGCACATTGTCATGATGATTGGACTGCAGCCATGCTACTTGTCATGTGGTGTCTCTTGCATTGTCAGTGTGGCTGACGTATATGCATGTTTGCTGTGTTTCGCACGTGTGCATGTGTTGGTTGTGTGATTGGTGATTTGTTGGGTGGGGGCCCCTTTGGGCACATGGTGGACGTGGGACTACTTGGTGTTTGTGTGTGTGCTGAGATGTTCCTGTGGGATCAGGGAATTGATCCAGAGTCATTGTGGGTGTGCAGTGTGCTCTGCTTAATTGTGCATGTGTGCCATTGTGCCCATCTCCCCCCGTCCCCCCACTCCCTGGTCTGTACGCACCCTGTTGATGTAGTGTCGGGTCATGTTGAGCAGTGTCCGGATACCCAACTCCTGTCACCGTCTCCCGACTGATGACTGTGGCCACCATTTTCTCCATGTCATTCAGCTCCTGGTGTTCTGCTGGCCCCCCTCCTCCGAAGTGCGTTGCTGCTTTCATGTTGGCAGCGAGTTTCTGCTTGGTTTTACCATTCACATCAATCCAGCGCCTCTTGTCCTCTTCCATTGTCCTCCTCGGCGCTGTGACGGCATTCACATGGTCCAAGATGGTGTGCCATCTTTGCCTCTTTGTTGCCAATGACACGTTGGAGGTGACGTACAGTTGGTGGTGGTGTTCTATCTCATCCGTGACGATTATCGGGTTTTCCTGCAGACTGTACCCCGTCTTCCTC
Source organism: Calotriton arnoldi (assembly GCA_963921515.1). Taxonomy (NCBI): domain Eukaryota; kingdom Metazoa; phylum Chordata; class Amphibia; order Caudata; family Salamandridae; genus Calotriton; species Calotriton arnoldi. The sequence goes on from CAWUFW010003621.1 coordinate 1,549,397, forward strand.
TTCCTCTACTCATTGCCCTTCCACGACCCCTGGATTTATGGCTGTTCCTCCGTGGGGCTTGTGGGGTTCATGTTGTCCTCTGCAGTCGGTCAGGGTGCATCCGTGGTACTCCGCAGTTCATTTCCTTTTTAGTGGCATCTTCCGTATGCTGTTCTTGTGCTTTTTCCCGCATTACGCGTGGGTATTGCTGGCCTCTCGCTGGCTATCACTGTTTTCTTATCGCGTTTGGGCCCATCGCGACTTTTTATGCGTTGGGGTTTGTGTTTTTATCTCCGTCGCGGTGGTTGTATCGCGGACATTGGCCGCGTTTTCGGGAGACTATAGCATGGTACCGCCGTGTTGTGAATTCCACGTTAACACAGGGTTATTTTCCCGCGATAGACTGCGATGTGTAAAGTTGCGTTAACCTTTTTTGGCGATGTTTAGCGCACGTTCTTGTGAATATGCCCCAATGTCTTTGCTGTGTTTAGTTTTTAAAAACGACATTTTCTGAGATACATGCTTTTATTTTGTTTAGTGTGATTTGGTTAGGAGTAATTTTACATTTCCCTTCTTATATTGTTGCAGATTTTGATACTTTATGGAATTAAAAGGTTTTTAGTATAACATTTTTACCTGTTGAGCTCTTTCAATATTCTTAAACACTTTGGATCGTCTGATTTCTGTTTTGCTGTGGTATTGGAACCTTTTTTTCAAAGGTAAAAATTCACAGTTCTGATAAAAAAGGGTAATGTGAGTATTATTTATTGTTCATACTTTCTTTTTATATGTAAGTGCAGTTGTACACTTTCTTTCAGGACAGCACCCATAGGAGTACTTGTACTTTTCTGTGTTAAACACTTGTCAGAGCAGGAATAGTATTTTTGCATCTCAGCACTATCCAGCACCTTTCCTGAGGCAAACATCCGTCAGAGTAGGAATAGTATTTTTGCTCCCCACCACCATCCAGCACCTTCCCTAAGGTGAACACCGGTTGGAGTAGGAATGTTTATTTTGGTGCAGAGACAGAATATTGAATTAAAAATATCGAGTTGCACAAATATCGAGTTGCAAATATCGTGGGTCAGAAATATCAAAAGCAAGAATATTATGGTCAAAAATATCGACTTAAGTGTTTAATATTGTTTGCAAAAATAAAGGGCCCGATTCTGATGCGGGTTGGAAAAGCTTCCCGACCGAGGGCCCAATTCTGATGCGGTTAGGAACAAATGTTCCCATTGAAGTCAATGGGAGTTCAACCCAATCGTATCTGGAAGCATCCGGATGCATCCTACTCCGCCGGTCGGACTTTCCCGATCCGAGTGGGTCGGAAACCATTTCCCAACCGATTCGGTCGGGAAGCTTTTCCAACCCGCATCAGAATCGGGCCCATAGTTGTTAAAAATATAATTTGTTTATTAATGTTATGTATTTTAGTATTTATTTTATATTTATGTGTTGCATGTTTTTTTGTATAAAAATTGTTGGTATTTTTAATATATGTGTTAAATGCTTAGGGGCCGATTCCGATCTCGGCCGGTAGGGCTTCGAATCGGATTCGGATTTACCGGATCCGATTCGGAGTCCTGTTTCCCGACCGAATCGTACGCGGGTCCGGCCGAGCGAGTACGATGCAGGCACCCGCGAAATCTCCGACCGACTCAAACGCGGCTTCAACACGCTCCGACCGACTCGCATGGACACGACTCGCACCGCGCTATGGAGACGTTTCCCGGCCGGGTAAGTACGATGCGCGCCGCGAGCAGTCCGATCGACTCGCGCCCGTCCGGCTCGAAAAAGCTGTCGGAGCCGGACTTTGGGGGTCCGCGTCGGACCCCCTGTACGCGTAGGCGCGCGAGTCGCACACAGGGGGACCCATGGGTCCCCCTACCTGTGCATGTACGCCTCGATGCGCATCGACGCATACCTGCTGTAGGGGCGCCCTTGTCCGCCTCGCACCCATTGAGTCAATGGGAGCCCGCGTACGCGTTGTACGACCGGCTCCCATTGACTTCAATGGGAGTCCGACCGACTCGAGTCCGATGGCATGTGTGCGCAACGTACTCGTTCGGTCGGACTGCCAGAGTCCGATTCGGTCGGAAATCTCTCCGGGTCCGGCTCGGTCGGAGAGATTTCCGGCCCGAATCGGAATTGGCCCCTTAGTAGTTATTATTTTTTTTATATTTGAATTTTGCGTTTTTGGTTCCGAAGCAGGTTGTGGGTTTATAGGGGATTATTTTTTATTTATTAATATTTGTTTAATTGAGATGTTATAGGATTAAATGTGTAAAGTAATTTATTATTAATTAATTAATAATTGGTTGTTAATTAATTTAAATTAATTAATTGGTAATTAATTATGGTAATTGTGTAATTCATTTTAGGTGTGTGTTGTGGTGTGTATAGGTGTTAAGGGTGGGAAGTAATTTATTTTTAATTGATGAATTATTAAGTGGCTGTTAATTAATTTAAATTAATTAATTATGGTAATTGTGTAATTAATTTTAGGTGTGTGTTGTGGTGATTATAGGTGTTAAGGGTGGGAAGTAATTTGCATTTAATTAATTAATATATAGTTGTTAATTAATGTTAATTATTTGATATCTATTTTGGGTAATTGTTTATTTCTTTGTCTGTTGTTTTTACTTTTAAAGGAGTAAAGGGTGGGTATTAAATACATTTTAATTATTTTATTATTAGTTAATAGTAATAGTTTTTAATTTATAAATACGTTTTAATTGTGTTTTATTATTTTAGAGTTTATTTAGGTGTGTGTTGTGGATATCATAGTGTTAAAGTGTGTGTAGTCAATTAATGTTTTAGTTTTTTTTATTAATAATATTTTTAAATTGATTATTAATTATGTTAATTTTGGAAAAAATGTAATTAAAAATGTTGAAGTGTTTTGTTATTGGTGTGGTGTTATAGGGTAGGAAATACAATAAATACATTTATGTATTAATTAGTTTATTTGTAAATATTTTCTAATTTAAAAGATTTTTTTATAAATGTATTTATTATTTTATATTATATATTATTTGTAGGTTTTTTATATGTAATTAATATTATAATATTTTTTCATTTTATATATTTAATATATTTGATTTTTAATTTCTGAATATTGTTTATTTAGTTTCATGATTTGTTATAATTTTTAAAGTTTTTTATTTTTGTTTTAACTGTTTTTAGTGTGAATAGTAATTTTTGTCTCTTTGCTATCCAACACTTTCTCTAATGTTGCACTCACTGGAGTGGGAATAGGTAATTTTACATCTCCGCTAACCAGCACTTTCCCTACTGTTGCACTCACTGGAGTGGGAGTAGTAATTTTTACCCCTCCGCTATCCAACATTTTCCCTACTGTTGCACTCCCTGGAGTGGGAGTAGTAATTTTTACCCCTCCGCTATCCAACACTTTCCCTACTGTTGCACTCACTGGAGTGGAAATAGTAATTTTTACCTCTCCACTATCCAACACTTTCCCTACTGTTGCATTCACTGGAATGGGAATACAAATTTTTTACCCCTCCGCTATCCAATGGTTATTCTACTGTTGCATTCAGTGGAGTGGGAATAGTAATTTTTCCCCTCCGCTATCCAACACTTTCTCTACTGTTGCACTCACTGGAGTGGGAATAGTAATTTTTACCTCTCCGCTATCCAACACATTCCCTACTGTTGCATTCACTGGAGTGGGAATAACATTTTTTTACCCCTCCGCTATCCAACACTTTCTCTACTGTTGCACTCTTTGGAGTGGGAATATAATTTTTTCCCTCCGCTATCCAACACTTTCCCTACTGTTGCACTCTTTGGAGTGAGAACAGTAATTTTTTCACCTCCGCTATCCAACACTTTCCCTATTGCTCTCACTGGAGTAGGAATAGTAATTTTTACCCCTCTGCTATCCAACACTTTCCCTACTGTTGCACTCTTTGGAGTGGGAAAAGTAATTTTTACCTCTCTGCTATCCAACACTTTCCCTACTGTTGCACTCTTCGGAGTGTGAATAGTAATTTTTACTCCTCTGCTATCCAACACTTTTCCTACTGTTGCATTCTTTGTAGTGGGAATAGTAATTTTTTCCCCTCCGCTATCCAACACTTTCCCTACTGTTGCTCTCACTGGAGTGGAAATAGTAATTTTTACCCCTCCTCTATCCAACACTTTCCCTACTGTTGCACTCACTGGAGTTGGAATAGTAAATTTAATTATTTTGCTATCCAACACTTTCCCTACTGTTGCACTGATTGTATTGGGAAATTTAAGTTTAAATATATTTTAATAATTTAAAGGCCCATTACGATACCCGGCGTAAAAATATCCGCCACGCATGAAAGTGGCAAAAATCCGCCCGCACACACCGTCTGAACACCGACCACGCCATTACGATGACACAAACCGAAAACCGCCATCGGCGGAAAAATCACACAAGATACCGCCCGCCCTCGTCCGAGTCGGAGTCAAACCGCCCGCCACGGACGGAAACACGCACAACAACACAAAACCGCCCGCCCTCACGGCCGACACACCGCACGTGAAATTACGATCGCACCGCCATGAGCGCGGGAAAACTACAAATATACCGCCCGCCAGCGCAAACAACGCCGATGAAAATTGACACGGCAGAAGCCATGGCGGCCACGTCCCTGCACAGAAACCATCCGCTGACAAACACAATCGCACACAACATGGCCAACAAGTCCTCACAGCAAGGCACGCACAAATACACAAGCACAGTACACATCCCGAAAACACCCCCCCTGGACAATCAAAAACCACAAAGGCCAGAACACCAGACACAACACACCTGACGACAACAGACCATGAGGACACACCCACATAGGTAAGTACAAAAGCAGCACTCCCACAGACCACAACCCCTTGCAACATTGCAAACCAGAGAGGAGAGGAGAGGACACAGTGACACAGCAAGGACAGCAGCACACCACAGAAACGCACACATCACAACCACCACCACCACCACCACCACCAAACACCGGCACCACAAACCCCCTGCACATTACACAACACACACCGCACCAGCACCACAAACACCATGGCACCACAAAGAATGCCCAAGTTCACGCCCATTGAGCTGACGGTCATGGTCGACGAGATCATCAAGGTGCACCCACAAATCTATGGAAACCTGGTCCAGCACACACCACTAGCCACCAGAAACAGAATGTGGAACCGGATCGTAGACCAGGTCAATGCAGTCGGGACCCTGCCCAGGAACAGAGGAGAAATCAACAAACGGTGGAATGACGTCAAAAGCCTGGTCAAGAAGAAGGAGACCAAAAACAGAGAGCTGGCTGCCGTCACTGGCGGAGGGAATCCCGCGCTTTTCAAGACCTTCAAAGCGTGGGAGGAGAAGGTGCGAGTCATCATACATCCGGAGATCCTCACCGGATTAGCAGGGGAGTGGAGGCTGGTAAGTACAAACTAATGTATACCAGCACACCGCTATGTACTCACATGCACTACCACCATGCCACAGCTCCCAGGGACAAACACCCCCATGTCCAGCACACAATACACAACACATCACACACACATGCAACAGACACCACCACACACAGCCCAAACCTAACAACTGGAAGATACGTGGGGGCATGTGTACACCCAGCCAGCCACGTAACCACCAACAGGTCCCCAAGTATGCCAGAAGCGCCACAACGAGCACCCACCACACCCATGTGTCCGCCATAGCTGCACTAACCGACAAGTAACAGGTAAGTGGCAGGAACACAAAGTGCAGTGGGTGGGAGGGTGGACAGCTCAAGTACAACACACACCAGGCCCCTAGTCCCACAGCACAGCAAGGAGGAGCATCCCCCACACCCCACAGCCACGTGTCAGCCACCGCAGTGCACACCGACAGCCGAAAGGTAGACATCACGGTCCACAACAATAGGTGTCAGTGGGTGTCCAGCCATCACCACGACCCACAACACCGCCCCCACCCCCACAGACCTGCAACATGGAGCACCCCCGCTTAGAACCATGTGGCATCCAGTACAGTGCACGCACGAACAACCTGCAGGTGGGAAACTGGACAGGGCTGGATTACTGGAGGCATGAGGACCGTAACACGACCAACACATGGGACATGTCACGTAGCAGACGAACACGCAGCACCGCCCACTGTCACGAACAAGTGAACAATGTGCACACGGACATGAACCACAGACTCACACCCCACATGACCCATCACAGACACAGCAACACCCAAGGAGCCACGTCTGCATGCACAAGCCACACTGAATATAGTACCACACGGCAGCCACTGTGCAACCCATCACACACAACCGAAACACCATTGAAGTCCTGTCCATGTAGCCCCTACTGCCTGTCAACCACACACCCCACAACTACGCCTATGTAAGACAAACAACACTAGACGCAACAGAGCGGAACAACATAAATGCACACGAACACCACTGAACCCATCAAACACACAGACACACCATGCACATACAACATACCATCCATCCCATCCGTCAGCCCCAGTCTCATGAAAGGCATGTCATCCGAACAGCTGCCACACATACAGCAGTCACGCTAAGATACATGCCCATGACCAACCATGTGCCAGAAGTCAATGAAGCGCACGCCACACTGTGAGCAACAACACACAACATGGGCCACACCCCCCGAGCACTGCAGTGATGCACATGGCACAGGGCAGCACGCACACCAAGGAGATGGGACAACTGCAATACGTCGGGTGGCACACAACCATCACTCACTCATAACGATGCGTCCAATGCCATGTCCAGTAATCACAACAGACAGCAAATATGCAGGGCATGTCAGGCATGCACACACCTCAGACCATGCACTGTCATGCTGCCACAACACATGTCACGTTCGGCACCCATGGCTCACAGCATGTACCCCAAAAGCATATTCCATCCCAAATGCGTTCCTGGGGCATGACCCCCATGTTGCCATATGCGTTCCTAAGCGTTCCATTTGAACCCCAAAAGCAAAGTGCAAACCAGACCCAGGATGGGCCTGGAGCCCGCATACACCAGAGTCACAATAAGTAGGAGCACAGCAACACACCCATCGGCATAGCCAATCCGTCCCATGCCACATGTGCACAGCACACAGTCCCATTGCCAAGCACACACAACAACAGATTGTACAGCCACACACCCGCCTCCGGGACACACGTGCACGAGAGTGCACGAACGGAGAATGTCAGACAACCAATACAGACTTCGCCAGGTGCAACACAATAACAAATCTCATTCTCTCCACAGGTGACAAACTGCTGGATGCTGGGGATGGAGACAGCAGCCAGCACAGCCAGCCTACAAGCCCCCAACGAGGACACACGGATGTGGAGGATCTGTCCTCCTCTTCGGACACGGACCACCAAGCAGGCCCATCTAGTGTGGCAGGGCCCAACCGCTCCCCAGGACCCCTCCTACCCACCAACCCATCATCCAGGGCTGCTGAACATTCCCAGCCCCCTGCTGCCACTGTCGTTGCGGCCACACCCACGGTCATTGCGGCCACACCCACGGTCATTGCGGCCACACCCAAGGTCATTGCGGCCACTACCACTGCCGCAACCGCCACCACGTCTTCGCTGGCCCCAGCCCCAGCGCAGGTGGTGGCCCGGCCGACTGGATCCACCCTGGGAGCCAGGGCGAGGACCGTGGTGAGCAATGTGGCTAGTGGGCAGGCCGGTGGCAGCAGGACTGGTAGGAGGAGCAGGGCCAGGGAAACGCCAGCCTCCCCTGGGAGCCATGCCCTGCCTCAAATGGCCAGAGTCCTTGGGGCCTATGAAGAGGCCCAAGGACAATGGGCCAGGTCTGCTACAGACACGCGTGAGGTGCTGGGGGTGCTGAGGTCCATGGACGCCCGTATGGGCCAACTCGTGGACCTCATGGGCCAGCTGGTGGTGGCGGTGAGGTCACAGCCAGGGACAGCAGCTCCCCCTCCGCCACCACCTGCCGGGGCGCAGGGTCGAGCAGCAGTGTCCAGTTCCCCTGCGTCCACAGCCAGTGAGCACACCTCAACCACCAGCATGTCGCAAGCAGGCACCCCCCCTCGCAAATGTGGAAGGGGCCGTCCGAAGTGGAAACAGATCTCCCGGGAGGACTTCGCACGCTCCAGACGCAAGTGAGGCAGCCAGCCAGCCTTCCTTGACCACCCACTGCATTGACTTGGACTACGATCCCACTCCACACAGCCATCTGGATGGCATGTGTGTGTTGGACTATGGACATAGAACCAGTGGGTACACCCTGAGCATCACGCAGCCATGACCGACAGCTCATTGTCACTGCACGCACCACTTTTGTCATCACCTTACACACAATCACATGTCACAGTTTGAAATAAATGCACCTCTTCCACAAACTGCTGTCTGTGCCCTGTGTTTTAATTGTACGGAATACAACGGCCACCTTGAGCGGAACGGCACCTGATGCGTGGCATGGCAATGGAACCGGAGGGCCTGTAGGGACCTAGGGGTGGGAGACAGAACAGGAGCACATTCAATGAGTGTGTCACACACCCATCACACAGTACATGTCAACAACTACAAGCAATGTACACACATCGCACAGAGCAATAGGGCACAATGCCACACCCACCATCAGTGGCATACTAACCTGGGCATGGAGCGTTGACACACAGCACGCAGTGAACAAAAGGCCACCCTGACACAGCACACACACACCTGCACAAATACAGACACATCAGCCGTCGTACATGGACACTCACCGTCAAGTGAAGTAGCGGGCGATGAGCTGCTGGCGCACATTCCCAGCTTCCTCCTCTCCGCTGTCCTCCTCACTCGAGCTGTCCTGGTCTGCGGGCTGGGGCCCTGGTTGATCTCCGTCATCCACAATGAGGGGGATCTGCTTCCGAATGGCCAGATTGTGCAGCATGCAGCACGCCACCACTATCTGGCACACCTTCTGTGGGGAGTACGCCAGCGCACCCCGGGTGCGGTCCAGGCACCTGAACCTGGACTTGAGGAGGCCAAAGGTACGCTCGACCACACGTCTGGTCCTCCCATGTGCCTCATTGTAGCGATCGTCTGCTGGGGTGCGAGGATTCCTCAATGGACTGAGCAGCCATGCCCCATTCGGGTACGCAGAGTCACCTGGGTGTGAGGGACACAGAGAACCGTTGCTATTCCAACTGGACAGGGGACAGCATCGCACAGCCAGCACGCTACACCACTCCACATACTCACCGACAATACAGCCACGATCCTGTTGCAGATTGGACATCAGTCGTGGCAAGATGCTGTTGCGCATTATGTGTGCGTCATGGGCCGAGCCTGGGAACTTTGCACACACGTGGGTTATCACCATGTCCGCAAGGCACACCACTTGCACATTCAGGGAGTGCGTGTGCTTCCTGTTGCGGTACAGGTGCTCAGTGGCCTGTGGTGGAACAAGGCCAACATGTGTGCAATCAATGGCACCAACGACGTGTGGGATCCTGCCAAGGGCATAGAATGCACCCTTCACTGCCGCCAATTCACGAGCCCTGGGGAATCTGATGTACCTGTTTCGGTACAGCATCATGGCTGCCAGTACATCCCTCAGCACCTTGCTGAACATGGGCTGGGACATCCCTCCTCCACTGCCCACTGTGTGCTGGAATGACCCAGTGGCGAAGAAATGAATGGCGGCCATCACCTTAGCCGTGGGGGTGAATGCTGTCGGATACACCCTGCGGGGACGGAGATGGGGTTCCAACATGGCACACAGTCGATGCAGGGTTGGCCTGTCCAGCCGAAACTTCCTTATGACCTCAGTATCCTCCATGTCCGCCAGCAATTGGTATGGGCGGTCAATGTTCGGTCTCCGCCTAGGGAAGATGGCAGTGGACACATGTCAAAGCAACACAACACATAGCAATTTCGCATTCACATCACTGACATGACTGAGCAAGCACATGAGTCACAGCCCAGCTGTCAAGCAGGGACGGCACGGCCACAATACACTTACACAGGTCTCCCACCAATGGCAATGGCTAGTGATACAAACCACTGCCATGAGCATGCACATGGGGATCTAGGCCCCAATGACTTGCGGGGCGTGCTGATGGGGACTGACTGCATATTCGACAAGCGGCAACGCCACGGCAACATGAATGTCTGCTGAGCATGGCACTGCTTCCGAGGCTGGATGAGTATGGCACACGACGACGACGGTGTGGGCACAGGCTGAGCGGCCAAAACAAGTGGGACCTGTGGCACGAGGGGATATGAGACAGTAGTAGGTGTCAGCACTGCACCCTATGTACAGCACTGTACGGATCACACCTCCCGAAACATTGACAGGTGTCCACATTGACAGCCCCATGCCAAAACGGCTGTGTGCTTGCAGACACACGTCACAGGTGAGAGGTTACATTGCACGTGCCAGGTGGCAGACGTACATAGTGGGAGCTGGCATGTGTGTGCAAGTGTCTCCTGTTCAGGATCCACCAGATGGGCGCTGACTCTGTACTGACCATTGGACACAGCATGTTTCGTGGAAGGCTTGTGTGTGTGGGATGGTGGCACTGGATGTGCCTCCGTTGGGTGGGGGGCCATGCACAGGGCGGGTACGTCGATAATTGCGCATTGTTGGTCACGGTGGGTGCACCCACTCAGATGTGTTGCCCTGTGTTCAATTCCTATGTCCGCATGATGATGGACTGTAGATGTGGGCAGACTACACATTGGTCGATGTGCTGTCTATATGCATGTGCCTTCACACCAGGCACAGCTGCCCCTGCACATGTGACCCCTGCTGGACTCGCTGCTGGGTCTGTGGAGCTGATGCACCTTCTGTGCGTGGGGCGGACAGCTCTCCTCACTTCCTCATTGCGCATGTCATGACTTTGCCGCAGGTGACATGGATCATGGAGGGCCCACATGTACGCGTGGGTAGGCTACACATGATTGTTCACTGGTCGCCACCCCCAGTCAGTGTTTCGAATGGGAAGGTTGTTGTGCTGGTGGTATATTCGATGTGGCGGATGGGCGGGCCTAGGTGCGGGCTTACATTCCGGACATGGGGGTAGTTGGATTGACGACTAGTTGCAGTACACACGGGACACGTCTCTTCCTGTCCACATCTGGGTCATCCCTTGTACTCACTGACAGTGATACAGTCATCTTCGCCCCAGCCCTCATGTCCTCCCCTCGCTCCCCCAATATGCATGTGCACCTGCGAGGCTAGCGCTTGCACATGCAGCCCCAAGCTCGCACCAGAGAGGGCAAGGAGTGTATGTGTGGGTCCAGTTGCACGAGTGGGCTGTCTCAGGGTATGATGTGTGGCGGGACGCCGTCCACCTGCGTGGTGCCCCAAATGGAGACCCGGCCTGCATGGACTATGCATCACAGTCTTCGCCTTCCGGATCCGCCACCTGCGACACCCAGAGGCTGTGGCTGCCCTTGCGGCCAGGCCGCGTCCGTCTGTAGCTGATGGCCCACACATTCACTCTTTGGCCTCTCTGGGGAGGGCTCGGGGTGGTGGCGCACGCGCTTGCACTTTGTCGCAATGGCATGTGGCGTGGTTGGAATAATGGGCAATGGATGTGATGGTGCGAGCCACCTCCCGTGACGTCAGTGCTGCTCGTGCTGTGGTGCGTCCCCCTACACTTCCATTTGACTTGTGCCATGCTACACGTTGAGGTTCTATTGCCTGCGTGATATGACCAGGAGGAGCGCGAGGAGACCTCTCACACACCATGCTCCACTGCCATCCCGTGCCCTGTATCGCCTGTGCGGATTGACTATGTTGGGGTTACACCTGGTCGACTGGGGCTGTGTGTGCCTTGTCAAGGGGCATGGCGGGCGCACAACAGGATCCAGCTTGTCCACAGAGGGTGGGCTGACGTGTGCGCCTGGTACCGCATTGTTCGTGTGCCCGGCTGCTGTGCACACACGTGTTCACTTCCCCCCCCGACAGGTGTCCTCTCACAATGCCCAGGGAAGCGGTGGTGTACTCTTCATGACCCCTCCCAACACGGCGTGCTCCAACTTGGCATGTGTGCATCTACCCGTCACACCCACCTACCTGAGCACTGCGTCCATACGACTTCACACGACACTTGTGTGTCTTCCACAGTTGTGCTACTCATTTGCGTTGACATCCAATGCCAGTGGACTACATGGTCATGTCACGACTGCCGTGTACTTCACATACTCTCATCCTCTCTCATTCGTACTTGTGAATTGAATCAGCGGAGACAGTTTTGGTTTCAAACATTATATTGAGTCTTCTGTCCTCTGTGATGCAGTATAGTGGACACTACTGGCAGCGGAATACATGTTGAGGATATACTGAGCATGATTACAAATGGGATAGGGTGTAGGGTTACATGTGATTAGCAGTTGCATGTGGGATGTGGGCTTCAGAGTTACATCTGCTTGGCCAAGGCTGTGCTAATGTACATTTACGTATAGCTGCGGAGCTGCGGACTTTGACACAGACGGTATACAAGTAGCCTACCAGACCGCTTGGCATCATGGGCACAGTCCATCTCAGTTCCATGTGACAGGTTTGCTGCGGTTGTTCCTCATGCACGCGTGCATGTGAGATGACATCAGGGCATGGGCTTGCGTGCATGCAGCGGCGTGCCACTTGTTGTTGCAATGTGGTGGTTACTGGACATGTCACAGTCACTGGGGTCGTGTTGTTGTTGTATGCACTTGTCGTCCATGCAAAGGTCCTGGTATGGGATTCCCGGGGCGGGGGTGGGAGGGGTGCAGCACCCACAGACTCCAGGCGACCTATTCATGTCCACTGCGCGGTGTGTGTGTCCATGGGCGCTGGATCCATGTCGTGTCCTGGTTGTTCGTGCAGTTCCGTCCATGTGGGTGCGATACACAGACCCCATGCCACTGCCTCCCACGTTGCATGCGGTGTTCCTGGATGTGATGGGGAACAGTGTGCATGTCCCGGTCATATCCGATGTCATGGCGATGTCGTTGATGGTGTGGTAACAGTTCCCGGTCGTTTGGTATGGCTGTTGTGGTGGTGACTGGCCAGTCCGTGCGGAAGCTAAGCATGGGTGCGGGGTTGGACATCATAGGTCACTTGGGGGACTTGCGTCGGGGTCCGACGAATTGACAGGTTGTCAGGTATGCGATGCCGTCCAGCAGGGCTTCCATGTCATTGGTGGTATACATGTTTGCCAGCCAATGTAGCGGATGGTGGCTGTCAAGGTGTTGTTCGTAAGTTGTCCCTTGGAGGAGCATGATGGGGCATGCTGGGTGACATTCGATGTAGCTGTGCTCGATGATCCGTCGTGTGGAGGCACAGTGGTCCCAATTTAGTGCGGGTGCGATGTTGACCACATACGCCATGCCCCCATAGGCAGAGCAGGCCCTGTCGTGTGCGTCCAGAGGGAGGAATAGTTGTAGCAGGTCCGCCTTTAGACATGCCGGGTTGGAGAGACACAACTCCACAGGATGCCGGTAGGGACACCTCCGACAGTAGAAGACGGGTATGACGCAGCTGAACAATGTGATGCGGTAAGTCAGTCGGTAACTTACGTTCAGCAGTGACAGGGGTTCGCATCCCAATATCTGTATCAGGTTGTGTTTGTACAGCTTGACCTGTCCGGCGTAGTTGGGTAGGTGTGTTGAGAGTGCCATTTTGCAGCGGTGCGTTGTGGTGGCGTGCTCCGGCTGTGTGTGCAGTCTGCAATGTGCACGCTCCGAGGTTGCTGTGAGCTCTGTGTAGTCGTAGGGAGACAGGACTTGTGTTCTGTTGGCTTGTGCGGAGGACACGGGCCCTCATCCCACATGCTTCTCAGACTGTTCAAGGTCAGTGATGTGTGACTCCTTCCAGATAACTTTCATGGGGCCGACATGGGGGAGTGTTTTCTTTTTTCTTTCCCGTCCGTAGTGTCCTTCGGTGATATGCGCTATCTGCCCTGTGGTCGGTCTCCTCTGCATGCCTGTGTTGCTCTTTTTTTGGACAATGGCTGTATTCACCGGCTTCTGTCGTGGGGCTGTGGTTTCGGAGTTGGAATGGAAGGTCATTCAGTGCTGTCTGCTCTCCCTTGTGTGGGCGGCAGGCTGCCTTTCCGCTCTGCGTTGGGCCTTGTGTGTGGATGTTATTCTTGGGCCACCTGTTGTCGGTCCCCGGGCTCTTTGGTGTTCCGTTTTGTATGTCTTGTTCATGTGTGCAGGGTGGTATGGGTGTTTCAGTGTGGTACTGGCGTTCCCTTCCCGAAGTGGCCCTGCTTCTCCTGGTTGGTGTTGCCGCCGCTGTGTGCTTCGCCATGTTTGTTACACTGGGGTGTGTCCTGCTGTTGCGTGACTTCACTGACATGTGTGCGTCGGTTGTGTGACGTTGGGTGTTGACCGTGAATTGGGCGTTGGGGACATGTCTGTGGCAGGCCTGTCACGTGTCATGTGCGTTCGGGGTGGGGCTGGTGTGTGTGCTGCTTGGTTGTGTCCCTGTGTATGTGTGCGACGCATGCATGGCGCTGCGGTTGGCCTCTGCGTTGTGCGCATGTGTGGCAGCGTCATCGCCGCTTTGGGGCCGTGACGGGGTCGTTGGTTCCTAGTCCCAGGTGGTGTGTACACATGTGTTACCAGATGTTACAATTTGGCCTGTGTGTCATATGTGGATGCAATGGTGGATGTGTCGTGTACACGCGGGGGTGGGGGTTGTCCGCTTTTTCCGCCCTTGCACTGTGTGCGCTGTTTGCGTGCACTTGTTGTGTGTGTGCCTACCTGCGTCTTCGCGGTACGTTGCGTCCTTGGTGGTGCATCAGATAGAGCATAGGGAGGGCCTGCAGTGCTGGATTCATGCTCGGGGGTGCCGCTTCTTCGGTGTCCGTGCTCGGCGTTCGTGTTACCGCTTCGGTTTGACGTACGGTGTCTCTTAGCCGTGGGATCCGTTTGTTTGCGGCATCGTAATTTGTACGCCGGGCGGTACGTGTTTCGTCGGACGGTGTGTGTCAATTGGGCTGCGCCGCTACGTGTACGGGCGCACTTTGATGGCGGACGGTGTCGCTGGATTGCCGGCGGTGTTTGGCTGACTTTTCGCATCGTAATCGGGCGGGCGTGTGGACTGCTGCGTGCGGACGGTAACTGGTGGTTTTTGCATCCGCCAACACGGCGGTAGTGCTTCCGCCCGACATCGTAATGGGCCCCTTAGTGATTTAATTTATTATAGAATGTTTTTTTATATTTTAGATTATTGATATATATTTTATTTTTATATAATTTTAAAGTTTTAAAATAAATTAAAGATAATAGTTTATTAATTATTTTAAAGATATATATATATATATATATATATATATGTATAAATTATTTTCTTTGTGTGTTTCTTTTTTTAATTCAGTTTATTTGTTATATTTTGTTAAAATGTATATTAATTGTAAATTATTTTGTTAAAAATATTAATATTTAATATATTTAATATATATTATTTTATTTTATATCTATGTTTAAATCGATATTTTTTACATCTATATTTTTTACATCAATATTTTTGATTGACTATAGTTTTTTTTCTCGATATTTTGAACATCAATATTTTTGTCAACGATATTCAGTGAACGGTTATTTTACCCCCACCACTATCCAGGACCTTCCCTAAGGCAAAGACCTGTCAGAGTAGGAATAGTCATTTTGCCTCCCCACCACTATCCAGCACCTTCCTTGAGTCAAACACCTGTTGAAGTAGGAATAGTAATTTCCCCCCACCACCATCCAGCACCTTCTCCGAGGCAAACACCTGTCACAGTTAGATTAGTAATTTTGCCCCCCCAACACTATCCAGCACTTTTCCTGAGGGAAACACCTGTCGGAGTAGGAATAGTAATTTTGCCCCCTATTACTATCCAGTACCATCCCTGATGAAAAAGCCTTTTATAATACCAATCGATTTTTTTTAACATAGACTTACTTTTGTGAACTCTGCTATTTTCACAATTGAAAATAGTCTGGCAAAACTCTGTGGATTTAAAAAAAAATATTAATATTATTAAATGTTTAAGGGATTTACTACATCATCTGTATGTGTATTGTAACTGTTTTACTTACTTGATCTGTGGGTGGCAGTGTTCAAAAGCAAACTGTCTCTTTCTTCTCCTCCATGCTCCGATGCGTGTGGACACCAGGGAAGTTAGTGTTCCACTGAGCTCAAAATGGTGGATGGCTCCATTTATACGCTTTTGTGTGGTGAATGATAATTTAAAACAAAACATGTTTTGAAATGTTTTTTTACTGTGATTCTAATTCTGACTGAAACTATATTTAATACGAAATGTTTGTAAACACTTTTTTTTTCTTTCATGTTTAGAACGGAAGCCGTTTTGGTTGGTCACAGAACGGAGACATATAGTAATAATAGAGAAAGGACACCTGAAATGTTGCATTGTAATGCACCTGCTACATTTCTTATCAGCGTTACATTGATTATTTTGTTTTATCGTTGTTAAATACAAATACCAACACTGCTGCTGTCTCTGCATCCTCTGGCTACTGCAATGGCACGTACTGTGGAGAGAGCCCCAGTCTTCAGCCTTGAGGAGAACCAGGCCCTGCTGGACAGCCTCCTTCCACAGTACAGCAAGCTGTATGGGACACCAGGGGAGCAGGTGAGTGTGCTGTCCACTGCCTTTCTAATTTTGCATGTTGTCTGACTAGCAGGACTTACAGTGTGCACACCACTGGCTAGCATGCTCACTGAGTAGTTCTGAGCCCCCAAAGTGTGTAGTTACATGCACTGAACAGGTACAGTGCAGTAACAGTGCATTCCAACAAGGTTTACTTTCCATGCAATGATACCATGTAGTAACTGCTGGCAAACTGTTCATAGCCATCGTTGCACTGCCTGTGTACATCATGTGCCCCAGTGATTGAGACATGTATATCCAACTGTGTGATGCACGGATATGTTGCATGTGTAGTAATGGCATTTTCACTTTGTCATCCTCACAGGTTGATGCCCACCAGAAACAGAAAATCTGGCTGACCATCGCCAGGGCAGTAAGATCCGTGGGGGACTACAAGCGCCGGATCCGCAACTGCCAGAAGAGGTGGCAGGACCTTCGAGGCTGGACCCGGAGGATCGCAAGGGTCCAGCTGAAGCTGTCGCCTCCTCGCAGGAGGGGCGGACACCGGACCCTGACCCCCACATGCTCAGGATCCTGGCGGTGGTCTTCCCTGACCTGGATGGGCAGCTGAAGGCCAGACAGCAGCAAGGAGGGGTGAGTCCATGACAGCACTGTGCACTTTGTCTGACATGCTGTGTGCCCTCCTCTGGCCTGGTTAAACTTCCACAGTACATCAGTCTTGTGGTCCAGGACCCATGTCCCTCTATTGTGACATGCCCACTCCTCATCTGATACGCATATGTGTGGCCCTTACAGTCAGGAAATTGTGTCACTTGGGGACTGTGTCATTGCATTTTGCTTTGCTCAAGGTGGGGGACAGCATTTGTTCCGGTGACTATGTTGTGGGATTCATGGGTGGGTCAATTGCTCACACAATGCCCAAGTCCTGACATGTAATCTGGGTGTAACTTTGATTTGTGGTCCACTTGCTGATCTGATTCACCACATGTCCCTGGGGTATTTGGCACACCCCCAGCATGGGTGGGAACAATGTTTGGGCCTCAGGAGTATGTATATCAAGTGTGTCACACATGCTTAGACACCTGCCTACTGTCCAGGACTCATCCCTCTTACAGGTGGAGCTGGACAGTCATGCCTACTCCAGGGCATACAATACACTGTGTACTCCCACTCCCGTGGATCATCTGACATGTTGTGATCAGTGACATGTTCCCTCAGGTGTCTGCCTCTGTGTCATTGTGCTGTGGCTTCGTTGTCAGGACTACTGATATGTTTGTCGGTTATGGCTCAGCATGCCATCTGAGATGTGACCATGAGAGACGATACTTCTGTGACTTATAGGTGTCTGATCACTTGACTGTGCACACAGGTGTATGCGACTGTGACTTTCAGGCAGCTGTTTTTCATTCACAGCACACTGTGAGGTGCTCATGTTCAGAGAGTTGTGTTTCGTGTCCCCCATATGTCCAATTGGTATGACGTGGACAAATAGTAGTTCAGATGATGTTGTTTTTGGGGGATGGACATGTGCACTTGTCAGTTACATAACTTGCATTCCCCATGTCCTAGGATTGTGACACAGTGCAGACTGTTGTTGGCTGGCTGCCATGGCCATGTGACTGGAGACAGTGATGTATGACTTTGCACGCATGCCTGTGTCATGGCATTAAACTTCCTAAGACTGATCCTGCAGGGGAGTGACATGTGCAACGTGCACCCCATTGTGGCATTGACTATCCGGACATGGGTGGATCATGGTGTCTGGTGCTGGTATGCATCACATGCATTTCTATTTAGACTCTGGCCATCCCTTTCTCTGGACACCTGCACTGACTCAGTGGCAAGAGATGTGATGTGTGCATGTTCACATACTTCACCGTTTTCCCTGCAATGTCCAACAACTGTGTAGGTGGTGCATGTGTCCACACTGGGGTCTTACCATCAGACAGGCACCAGACAGATGGGTGCAAGGGCAGGAGGGGTGTGAGTCCCATGGTTGACCATCAGACTGACAATTGGCTTCCCTGAATCTGTGTGAGGACTTTAGGCAATGTTCAACTAAGGATGCCAGGGCTTGCTCTGTGATGTGCTGTACTTACTGTGGTGTGTGCGGTCAGTGCAGGTGACTGATGTTTGTCTGTTTCCCTAATTGTTTGCAGATACATCCACGGCCACAGGAGGGGACAGCTCCACGGACCAGGAGGAGCAGCGGAGCCAGACTGGGTCAGCATCCGACGAGTGGTCAGAGGGACCCAGTGGCACAGAGGGCGAGGGGAGCCACACCGAGGAGTCCTCAGCACCATCCACCTCAGCTGAGGACGACAGCAGCTCGGAGGATGACTCCCTTGTGGAGGCGGGTCTCAGCAGCCACCAAAGGCCAGCTAGTCTGTCTGGCCCGCCACCACCACCACCGCCCTCCCATTGGCTCCTATTCCTGAGGTCCGTGGAGGCTCCCGTGCTCGGGAGCGTGTCTCCTTCATGCCAAGCACCGCACCCCCTGCCCCTGTCTGCCCTGAGTGAGGAGTCTGTGTACCTCCTTCGGCAGCTCCATGTAGGGCAGACAGCAATGCTGAGTGTCCTCCATGCACACACCACTCTGTTGACACAGCTGGTGTCGTTCATGGAGGGCAGCTCGATGGGTATGTCTGCCCTACAGAGGAGCAATAAGTCCATGGACTCCTCCCTGACGGCAGCCGTGTCCCTCCTCCAACAGTCCCTCACCCCTCCCACCTCTACCCCATCCACACTTCCTGCCACCCTACCTGTCCAAAGCACATGCACACCTGCACAATCACCCAAGCACACAGACACGAGCAGCACAGACACACCCAAGAGAAAGGCAAGACGTGCACACAAGCATCCTCAGGGGACTGAGACCACACACACAGGGGATGGGGAACAGACACACACACACAGGCATCCACAGTCACTCCGCAGTCCTCCAAATCCTCTCCCTCCAAGACCCCTTCCCTTGCCTCACCTGCTACCCCACCTACACAGCAGATCTTCCTGTGTGACCTCGGCCTCTTCCCCTCCGATCCTGCTGATCCAGCATACCGGGGGAAGAGGAAGTCCACCCACACAGAGGGGAGTGCCCCTCGCCCCCGGACACCCTCCCCAGGCGCAGGCAGACACAGGACCCCATTCGGAAGTCCCCCGGACCAGGAAGAGCAAGACCCCACCACCACCACCACGCAGCTCCACCACCCAGTCTCTCTCCTCCATCCCCCAGGCCACCACTCCACAGGTTCCCCCGCCACACCCTGCCCCAGGTTCCCCCACACACCGATACCGCATCCCCAGACTGCTTAGGCCCTCCCCCTGCCACTTGCTCTTCCACCCCCAACCCAGACGCTCTGCCTGTTAGTGCCACTGGTGTGGAGACCGGGTCCCCCTCTGTCCTGCCCACCTCATCTGCCCACCCTTCCACTCCCTTGGAGTCATGCACTGCAGTGGAGTCCACAACCACCCCGTCTGACTCGGGCACTGCAGTGGGGACCCAGTCCACTACATCAGACCAGCCCACTGCAGTGGTTGCAGCACCCACACCAACTGACTTGTGTACCACAGTGGTGCCGGCCCCCTGAGTCAGACACCTCCACTGCAGTTGCCGGTGACACTCCTGCACCCACCACCCCTTCACTGCCTCACTCTGCCATCCCCTGATGCTGTCCATGCGGTGCCTGGCCTGCCCCTTGTATGCCCCTCCAAGGGGGATGTCCCCTGTCCGTACCAGTGCAGGCAAGCAATGGGTGACCAGTTGTCACTTATCACCCTGTTGGGACTGTGATTTTGGACTGGCCATTGGCCTTAGTTTCCTTTGGACTTCAGAGTTACCTTGACATTTGCTGAATAAAGCCTCTTTTTGTTTAATTGTGGGTTTTCTTTTGATGTGCATGATGTGGATGAGTAGCATCCTGCATTTGCAGTTGTAATAATGTTCATATCAGGAAAATGAAGTGTTGCTGTGATGGACTCCATGTGGTCCATGGGATATGTGTCCTGTTGTAGTCTGGATCTATGGCATCCTTTGCTGCAGTCTGAGGGTGTAATGTTCAGCATTTGACACAGGGATGTACGTTTAGCATTTGTAAATGAACATCTTTGTCTTACACTGATGCACATCTGGTGGGCTTACCACTGTTCAATGTTCCGATTTCCCTGACTGTGTGCCCAGCTCCACTGGCCATGCAGTTTTGCACATCAATGTCGAAGGACTCATCTGTGTATACAGTGCAACTTGCTTGACACGTGTTTTGGGTGTATGCAGATGACTGACGTGACACTCCCGTACCCAGGCGGATGTGAACAGAGCCTTCTGTGTGTTGTAGTTGTTGACTCACTGACGGAGTGTTCTGCTGACATGTTTGGGTCGTGCACAGACAAGGTTTGGCACAGCGAACCTTCCACAGGAGTGGAGTGCCCTCATGGCAGTGTGTAATCCGGTGACATTGCGTGGGCCTGTGTTGTGTGTTGTGTAAGCATGTCTGTGCGTGTTCCCTTCCCTTTTCCTACACAGGCTGTGTCCCTAGGGATGTTCCTGTTTGTGATGCTTGCTGAGTTGTTCTGTGTTCATCCAGCATCTTGGACCTGGTTTCTCCGTGATGTGGGTGCATGGCAAACTAATGTTCATGAGGTTGTCATCCCAGGTTGTCTTTGTTGTCAGGGCTGGGGATGTGGTCAAGCGCAGATGGGACACATTCAGGATTCCCCTTGGCACTTGTTGTTTACACAAGTCATGTGATTTACAGTTTGTGGTAGCTTTCAGTGATTGTGACACGTTGTGTGTGTGACTGCTGCCACTCCTCAGGGTCAGAGCTGCAATGTTGGAAGTTGTGTACGTGTGTTCTTAGTGTGTTACCTTGGCTTCTTCGTTGGTGTGTGACTATGGCCAGGATCCCATTGATTGTGGTGGATTTCACATCATGCCCATGTACAGCGTACTGTGCTGTGTGTCAGACATTGACGAGTCTTGTTGACTGGCCATGTGTGATGGCTTTCTGCACCTTAGTTCCCACCACCACCCCTGGTATTGTCATGGGTGCATGTGCAATGTCACCAGTCCATGTGAGCTTCACTGCTGCACATTGGTGGAGATCAGGGTGTGTGGTGTTGAGTGTGTGCAAATGTGAGTTGTTGCACGGCTAGACCCCTACCTCCATATTGGCCTTGGCTGGCAGGCCGTGCTGATTGATTAGAGCTTGTGTAGGTGTGATGGTAGTTTGTTGCTCAGGACACATGGCTGGGGTTCACAGTGTGAACGACATCTACCTTTGTCATCACAGTGGGATTATCATGCAGGCTAGTGTCAGCACAATGTGGGGTCCCTGGGGGTAGTGCTGTGGTGGGTCTGTCTCTTGCTGTGTTAGTTGCTGTTCCTACAAGCTTGTGTGACATGTGTAATTTGGGCTCCCTCTCATCTAACAATGCCTGATTGCCCACATAGGGGTATCCGATCCATGAGTAACTTTTGTATAGCACTGTATACACATCTGTGTGGTTGGAATTCAGGCCTCCTCATGTGTTGTGTGGTTGCCTGGGGACACTGGCACACCCCCCCATCACCTGTTGTGTTTGATATGCAGTGTGAGTCTGCCTGTTTGTGTTTGTGCCTTAGCACCACTGCATTGGCATATCTTGAGTGTGCCATTGGCTGTATGTTGTTTGGTGGCTTTCCCCTGCTGTCCCTGGGACTCCTAGGTCATCAGTCAGCACAATAATCATGGTTTGTATGTCCCATTGCTGCCATGGTATGGTATTTGTTCACCTCACATCTACAGTCTCCACAGGATATCTACATTTGTGTGTCCATTGGTGCAGATATGTGGGTCAGCATTATGATGGTCACTTCTGTCATTGTGTTATTTGTGAATGTTGACAATGTGGGACCCCATGGGTGATGTTTGTATGCACATGGCCAAAACGATGTTTCAGTGACACTGCACTGTTTGCCTCAACCAATCTATGTTGCTATGGGACACAAGCACTACTATGCCACTGATGTGTTTGTTGTTGTGTGACCAGGATTCATCCATGCAGTTTGGCTTTGGCAGCTTTTACCATGACTACACTTACCTTATGATCACTGTGGTGATGGTGCTTTCGGCACCATTGCCACACTGTTCAAAAGTTGCATCAGCTATGGACCCCATACTTACCTTTTGGTCACTGTGGTGATGGGGCTTTAGGCCCCATTGCCACACTGTTCAAAAATGTGCATCATCTATGGACACCACACTTCCCTTTTGGTCACTGTGGTGATGGGGCTTTAGGCCCCATTGCCACACTGTTCAAAAAGTGCATCAGCTATGGACACCACACTTCCCTTTTGGTCACTGTGGTGATGGGGCTTTAGGCCCCATTGCCACACTGTTCAAAAAGTGCATCAGCTATGGACACCACACTTCCCTTTTGGTCACTGTGGTGATGGGGCTTTAGGCCCCATTGCCACAGTGTTCAAAAAGTGCATCAGCTATGGACACCACACTTCCCTTTTGGTCACTGTGGTGATGGGGCTTTAGGCCCCATTGCCACACTGTTCAAAAAGTGCATCAGCTATGGACCCCACACTTCCCTTTTGGTCACTGTGGTGATGGGGTGTTCGAGCCCATTGCCACAGTGGCCATGGTCGGCTTGCATTGTGGAGGCCACACACAATTATGTGTGACACATGTGTTAGGGGGTCACATTGTATGTTCAATGTCATGTTCAGTCTTGTAGGCATTTGACACAGACTACACACGCTTGTCAGGGTGTTGGGGGGGGATGTAATTTTCTGTCATTCCTTATGTGGGAGTATGCTGGTTGTGTCATGCATTACCCGTCCTATGAGTAGGGGTGGTGTTAGTGGTAGGCATCCATCCCTCTAAGGATGGGGATGGTAGTAGTGACAGGCATCCATGCCCCCCTGAGTTGGGGTGGTGGTAGTGACAGGCATCCAGGCCCCCCTGAGTAGGGGTGGTGGTAGTGACAGGCATCCATCCCCCTAAGGATGGGGATGGTAGTAGTGACAGGCATCCAGGCCCCCTGAGTAGGGGTGGTGGTAGTGGCAGGCATCCATCCCTCTAAGGATGGGGATGGTAGTAGTGACAGGCATCCATGCCCCCTGAGTTGGGGTGGTGGTAGTGACAGGCATCCAGGCCCCCTGAGTAGGGGTGGTGGTAGTGACAGGCATCCATCCCCCTAAGGATGGGGATGGTAGTAGTGACAGGCATCCAGCCCCCCTGAGTAGGGGTGGTGGTGGTGGCAGGCATCCAGGCCCCCTGAGTAGGGGTGATGGTAGTGGCAGGCATCCATCCCCCTAAGGGTGGGGATGGTAGTAGTGACAGGCATCCAGCCCCCCTGGATAGGGGTGGTGGTAGTGGCAGGCATCCATCCCCTAAGGGTGGGGATGGTAGTAGTAACAGGCATCCAGGCACCCATGATTAGGGGTGGTGGTAGTGGTAGGCATCCATCCCCCCATGAGTGGGGATGGTAGTAGTGACAGGCATCCAGCCCCCCTGGATAGGGGTGGTGGTAGTGGCAGGCATCCATTCCCCTAAGGGTGGGGATGGTAGTAGTGACAGGCATCCAGGCCCCCCTGAGTAGGGGTGGTGGTAGTGACAGGCATCCATCCCCCTAAGGATGGGGATGGTAGTAGTAACAGGCATCCAGCCCCCTGAGTAGGGGTGGTGGTGGTGGCAGGCATCCAGGCCCCCTGAGTAGGGGTGATGGTAGTGGCAGGCATCCATCCCCCTAAGGGTGGGGATGGTAGTAGTGACAGGCATCCAGCCCCCTGGATAGGGGTGGTGGTAGTGGCAGGCATCCATCCCCCTAAGGGTGGGGATGGTAGTAGTGACAGGCATCCAGGCACCCATAATTAGGGGTGGTGGTAGTGGTAGGCATCCATCCCCCCATGAGTGGGGATAGTAGTAGTGACAGGCATCCAGCCCCCCCTGGATAGGAGTGGTGGTAGTGGCAGGCATCCATCCCCCTAAGGGTGGGGATGGTAGTAGTGACAGGCATCCAGGCACCCATGATTAGGGGTGGTGGTAGTGACAGGCATCCAGGCCCCCTGAGTAGGGGTGGTGGTAGTGACAGGCATCCATCCCCCTAAGGATGGGGATGGTAGTAGTGACAGGCATCCAGCCCCCTGAGTAGGGGTGGTGGTGGTGGCAGGCATCCAGGCCCCCTGAGTAGGGGTGATGGTAGTGGCAGGCATCCATCCCCTAAGGGTGGGGATGGTAGTAGTGACAGGCATCCAGGCACCCATGATTAGGGGTGGTGGTAGTAGTAGGCATCCATCCCCCCATGAGTGGGGATAGTAGTAGTGACAGGCATCCAGCCCCCCCTGGATAGGTGTGGTGGTAGTGGCAGGCATCCATCCCCTTAAGGGTGGGGATGGTAGTAGTGACAGGCATCCAGGCACCCATGATTAGGGGTGGTGGTAGTGACAGGCATCCAGGCCCCCCTGGATAGTGGTGGTGGTAGTGGCAGGCATCCATCCCCCTAAGGATGGGGATGGTAGTAGTGACAGGCATCCAGGCACCCATGATTAGGGGTGGTGGTAGTGGTAGGCATCCATCCCCCCATGAGTGGGGATGGTAGTAGTGACAGGCATCCAGCCCCCATGAGTGGGGATGGTAGTAGTGACAGGCATCCAGCCCCCCTGGATAGTGGTGGTGGTAGTGGCAGGCATCCATCCCCCTAAGGGTGGGGATGGTAGTAGTGACAGGCATCCAGCCCTCCTGGATAGGGGTGGTGGTAGTGGCAGGCATCCATCCCCCTAAGGGTGGGGATGGTAGTAGTGGCAGGCATTTAGGCACCCCTGATTAGGGGTGGTGGTAGTGACAGGCATCCAGGCCCCCCTGAGTAGGGGTGGTAGTAGTGGCAGGCATCCAGCCCCCTAAGGGTGGGTATGGTAGTAGTGACAGGCATCCATGCCCCCCTGAGTAGGGGTGGTGGTAGTGGTAGGCATCCAGCCCCCCCTGAGTAGGGGTGGTGGTGGTGGCAGGCATCTAGCCACCCATGAGTAGGGGTGGTTGTAGGGGGGTGTTGGTGGTAGGCATCCATCCCCCTATGGGTGTGTATGGCATTGGTGTTGGCCATCCCACCCCTATGGTTCTGCTGTTGCTTGTGTACGTCATTTGTGCATCCCTATGTGTGTGTGACATATTTCGGGTACGTGTAGTTTGTTTGTATTGTTGGTGTTTGACTTACCGTCTGCGCCGTACGCGTCCGTGCCGGTCCCGGTAATAGATGTAGAGTATAGGTAGGACCTGCGCAATGGGATTCATGCTTGGATCGTCTCGTTCGGGTTTCTTGTGTCTTCGACTCGTACTCGTCGCTGGCTTGTTCGTCTCGTAGCCGTGGATCGTCTTGTGGCGCACAACGGAGCTTATGTACGGCTCGCCCGGATGCTCAAACGTGCCGGACGTAGCGACGGGTTCGGCGCGTACGGAATGCGCATCGTACTAGTCCGGCCGGAAGGTGCTGTGTATTTGCTTCCGTGCGGCTCGAATCGGCGTTTACGGATCCGGCTCGGGCGGGGAACAGGAGCTGGATTGGGTGAGTACGGCTCGTTCGGTAACTGGATTGTTATACGCATCGTACTTGTTCGTCCGGACGAGTGTACGATTCGGTCGGGAAACACGCATTCAGCTTGTATTTTTTCCGGACGAATAGTGTTAGGTGCGCTTCTGGCCGAGATCGGAATCGACCCCTTAGACTTTCCTTTAAATACTTCATGTAATCTGTCAGGAACTTATGTCCAATACTCTGAGGGCCAGATGTACGACCATACTAAATTGTGACTCGCAATTTGCGCTCGTTTGCGACTCGCAAATTAGTATGTACGGCAGTGACAGAGACACAGATTGAGATTCCCAGTGGGGTCGCAAAATGCGAGGCTCATGAATATTAATGAGCCACTCTCATTTTGCAACCCCATTTGGAATGGCTGGCCCTCCCAGGCATGGTGGCCTGCTGGGCTCAGCAGACCACCATGTCTGGGACTGCTTTTAAATAAAGCAGCTTTTTTTTTTAAATGCAGCCTGTTCTCCTTAAAGGGAAACGGGATGCATTTAAAAAAATAAAAATGAAACTTTTTCATTTCATTTTTTAAGGGCAGGCAGTGGTCCCAGGGACCACTGCCTGCCCTTAAAAAATAATTTAGCATGCATTTGCAAAGGGAAAGGTGTCCCCTGGGGACCCCTTTCCACTTGCGAATGCATTACTACCTACTTGAAGTAGGTGGTAATTGCGAGTGTTTTGCGACGGCAATTGAGGTCGCAAAACATTAGTACATGGGTTAGAGACTCGCTATTTGGAAGGGAACGCCCCTTCCAAATAGCGAGTCTCTAAACACTTTTTCCGAGTCGCAATTCATTTGCGACTCGCAAAATTGTGTTAGTACATGGCCATTCCAATTTTAGCATGCGCAAACGGGTCGCTAACCCTTTTGCGCATGCTAAAATTGGTCGTACATCTGGCCCTGAGTCACTTAAATGTTTAGAGAGGATCCTGTCGTCTATTCTCGCTTTGCTGGAAAATCTAGTAATCAATTCGGACCATGTACAAGATTTTCTCTTGCCAATTCTGAAATCATTAGTTGATTAAAAAAGAGAGGAGATTACAAAAATCTCGGCTGTACACACCAATAGCGGAAGCAGGGGTTTAGATAGCCCTTAAGATGCTGGAGCGTGTTTCTGAAATCAAGACATGCAGGCCTAGCCCCTGTTAAGAGACCTTGGCTTGCAGGTGGGAAAACCTTACTGTAAGAAATTTGAGAAGGGCATTAACATCAATAGGCCTGCTAAAAAAGAAAGTGGTCAGATATATTCGTTGAAATAATCTTTTCGAATCTCTCTTTGTTAATACCTCGGATTCGACCACATCAGGAGTGGCTCATGCACAAAAAATGAAGTTTTCCCAATTTTTAAAGGTAAAGAGACTCCTTCAGGGTGTGAATCCAACTCTATTTCTGGTTTTCGGTCTAAAATAGAAAGCAAACACAGAAATTGTCAGTTGCAGAAAAAGAAAAACAGAAACAAAGAACAATCTCTAAAAAATGTCTTTGGAAAATTTGCTTTGAGAACAGAGTCACGGGTCTGAGCAAATAATAAAGAGGACAATCTCAGCTTGGAGAACTATATTGAAACGCCGAAGGCTTATGTGGACTCTTCCAGGATCTGGTACCAAATGAACACTCCTATCATAATGCCCATCATTTGCCCATCATTTGTTTTATATGCCGTCAAGTGTCCTTAATCCTTTGGCTAAAACCTTTCCACTATTCTGAACCTAATACAATTAAGGGAAAGTAGCTAATGGGAAAAGCTTTATCGCAGTTTTTGCCAAATGTAACGCCCAGGTTAGATTTCATTGCTCTATTTAATCAAGATATCATTTTGAATAGGTATTTTCTATTATCTTGTTTTATGGAGGAAAAAAAAGAATTGAAGATGGTGCAAAGCAGTGATATCTCTCTAGACTATGCATTCTCATCTGGTTAGCAAATCAAGAGTGGCATTTCAGTCTAGGGTGGTGTCAAATCTGATTTTGCAACACAGCTACTATTTTCACTGTTGGGAATTGATGTAATTCCAGTATTTCTTGAGAGTAGTAGCAGTAGGAGCTCCTATGAAATGGGAAACTACTCCCTAGTATGGGCTTCCCCTACGGAGGGGAAAGAGTTGTACCTGAAAAACTTTCATCACCTATTAGTATCCCTGGGGGAAGACGGGAGACGGGTTTCCCTGCTGGAGTCTGTAGAGACAGCGGTGGAAGGGCCCCCCATAAAAATAGAAGATGAGTTGAGAAGATGGAGTTGGCTGCCTGGAGTCCTTAATAGTAATTGTGTCCTGGGATACATGATTAATAGGCACACTTAATAACAGCTTAAAAGTGGTTTCCTGGAATGCCCTGGTTTGTAGAACTATCCTGATAAAATACATTTCTTAAATGATCTAAAAGCTGATGTGATATGCATCCAGGAAACTTGGTGTGCGAATGATTTTGTGCTGGATGGATACTTTGTGCTCAGTTGCAAGGCTGTTCCCTCTAGGAGGAGACATGCCAGGGGTGGGGTAGCTACTCTTCTGAGTAATAATCTTTTATTTTTTGTAATTATTTTCTTTATTGAATTTTTTGGCAAAATACAAATGCAGCAGTGCTTCAGAACAGCATTCTTTCTAGTCGCAAATGAAATATGAGCTTGGAATGCAAAAGTCCACAGCACGAGAATGCAACAGAATGGTGAACAAAGGGACAGGGGCAGGGGACATATGGAGAGCGGAGATTATTGGGGAAATACAGGGCGGGTGGGAGCGGGAAAGGGCAAACAAACTGGCCACTCAGAGAGGTCCAAACTCCTCCTAGTAAATAGTATTTAATGGTGACACACCCAACATAAGAGGTTAGGACATCAGTCCACGTCAGCAGAACAGTCAGGTAAGGCAGCATCTGGAGGGGAACAGTCAAGCACCTCAGTTGTCAGGGAGTCACCGCTGTGGGCCAGTGCATCCCCAGTCATGTCTTCAGTAACCTTGAGGTATTCACAAGGGGGGCCCGGACGTGAGTGACAGGCAGCAATTCCCAGTACTCCTCTAATAGCTCCTGGCATGTGGTGGCCTCCCTAAGCCACTTGTTCCTGCTGGTTCTCTGCCTCCTGCCCCAGTGCATCGTCATTCTATGTTTAGCCAGTATCAGCAGCATGGCTGTCAGTCTGCGTATCTCCGGGGGACCTCTTTGACATATCCTAACAGCGCAACTATGGGGGCGCACCCTGGAGAGTGTCCCGTAATACTAATCACAGTACGGAACACCTCCTCCCAGAAATCCGATCTCTATGGGCAGTCCCACACTAAGGGGCTAATTAGGATGGCGGGCGGACGCACCCTATCGGAAATTGGGACCGCCCGACAGGCTGTCGGCGGTCCCAACATAGGTATTACAATGCGACCGCCAACACAGCCGTCGCAATGTCTATATTTTGTATTGCAGCGGGTGCTGCTGGCTGCAGCACCCGCCGCAAGACAAAAAGGGGTCACTGCACATATCCCTGCACTACATGGCAGGCACCATGTGGTGCCTGCCACATGTTGCAGGGACATGTAGGGGAGGAGTCTTTGTAGACTAACTCTACTCTGTCCCTCTGACTTACTCCCTCCTGGACTGGTGGACTGTGAGAAGTTGGCCTGGTATATGCTGTTCACTAATTAAAGTGGACACCTTGCACCAGAACAATTCGACTCTTATGGTAGATAGGTTTAAGACAACCTTTATAGAAAGCTATCCTAGTGGTAGCTGTGGAGAGCAGCCTTCAGGCTAAGTCTTGAAGGAATGTAAAGCAGCTTGTTTTACCACACAATCTCTTGAATCACCAAATGAAAAGACACCACACAGGTATATATATCAAATATATATGTATTTATTAATAAACACTCTCTACTAATCTCTTTATGAGATTAGAAGTCAGGAACATATGTACAAGTCAAATGTTATCACAATAAGTTTAGCACAATCGAATATCACAATCTTAGTTTACTGGACCAAGGTCTAGGGCATCTAGAATCGAGGGACCCCCCAAGAACCACCCCAGGAGACCCACAGGGGACGGACGCGGTGACCTGGCACCGGTGCGAGTCCTGTGCGAGTCTATGCACTCAGACGCGATTGAGATATCAATGTTAAAGGTCCCTTGCGTGTTCGAGGCGAACACACCGATCGGTCCTTGTACGAGTCGAAGGACGCGGTCACAGATAGAGATGCAAGGGAGATGGACGGGCTATGTCTAACACAGACGCGAACCTTGTGCGAGTCAGTGCAATGGAGATCTCAGAGTTACAGGCCCTTTATGTGTTCGAGGCGAACACCGATCGGACTCAGTACGAGTCGAAGGATACAGTTTTAGATAGTGTTACAAAGGAGATGGACACAGTGTGTCTAACACAGACGCGAACCCTGTACGAGTCAGCGCAATTGTCGCACTTAGAAAGTTAGAGTTTTAGGACACTTCTAGGGAAGCTACAAGCCAGTCACTTACAGGGTAAGTAGTTCTAGGGCCCACACCCACAGGAGCACCGTAGTGCTGAAGTTACCTCACCCAGGGGAGCCGGGTGCATAGGTGTTCTTTGGTGCCGGGTCGCGGCGTCGTTTTCAATGGGAGCCAGTGAAGACTTGCTGCTTGCGGCGACAGGAGAAGTGTCCGGAGGAATCCAAGCCTGGATTCGGAAGATGGAAGACCTGAAAGCAGAGGGGACAGTGTTCAAAGTCACTTGGCAGTGACTCGGGGCAAGGAAGATGGATGCCCACCGTCGTCGCAAGATTCAGGTCATTCGCGGTTGCCTTGACTCTTCAGCCACGAGGTCCAAGAGGCGTCGACGACAACCAGGAGCTGGATTCGGCGTGTCTCACGATGTCTGCAGCTTACTGCGGTATTGGCGACTCGATCGGATCCAACAAGCCTTGGTAACAGCAAGTCTCGGGGAAAGTGTGAAGAGGCAATGGCGCAGACCAGCAAGGTCTGTGGGACTCACCCAGCGAGGGTAAGTCAGGGCAGGCCTGGAGCAATTAGGGGAGCCCTTTGGTTTCTTTAGAAAGTCTTCTGGGGACTCACAAGCCGGCTGGCAAGGGATCGCGAAGACGCCTCGGGAGGATTCACTCACAGGGGCCCACGGTCACTCGGGACGTGGTAAGCCTCTGATATTAGGAGGGATTCTTGCTGGAGGCTGGGACCACACGTGGTCTAAAGCACAAGTTCGTGGAACGTTGTGAAGGGGTTGCACTCGACAATAGTGCATGGTACACAGGGGTCATGGTTCCTCGATACTCTTGGGGTCCACTGGCCTCAGCTTCGCTGGGGACTCACGATGGCCTTTGAGAAGTCAGGAAATCCACTTCTTGGGCTGCAGGGACTTTGGACTCCGGCGGGAGCGGTGTTGTTTGCGACCGTCGTTTGTAGTTTTTGGTGCCTGCCAAGCAGGGGAGTCACTCCTTGACTCCAAGGGAGATTCTTCAGTCTTCCAAAGGTATTGGAACGTCGAAGGTCCGGGATTCTTCTTGTAGAGCGTCGTCCAGGGAAATCTAGGGTGCAATGCACAGGTTCCCCCTCTTATACTAAAAGAAAGGGAGGGACTAGCTCTATGACCCTACCTATGGGAGGGTCAGGGAGTGGGTGGCTACACCCACTTCCCTTTGTCCAGTTTCGTGCCAGAGCAGGGACAGGTAGCCCCTGAGCCGGTTTGAACTGGCATATGCACAGAGGAGCCTTCTGCTCCCCCAGTGCAGGACTTCAAAGCACTCTAAGAGTGCACCCACCCAGCCCCAATACACTAAACCCTGTCTGGGAGGTGGTCACAACCCCTTGGGACAGGATATCTATTGATGGGCTTCCTCCACTGCGAGTGTTGGTCATCAGCAGGAGGGCAGCCCAGTGTCTGTGACTGGTGGCATCCATTTTGTGATGCCAGGGCTCTGCAGGATTCTACCGCGTTTCCACAGTAGGTACATGTCTATCCCTCTAGAAGGGTGGAATGCTACCCCCGCCGCCAGGACTGGTGGTGGGGTAGTATTCCAAGGTGTTTGACACCAAACACGACATGTTTCGATGCAGCCATTCCAAAGTTAGCACTTTACTGCAAGGATATAATGCACTTAAAAGTATATGGTTTAACCGCATCCACAAACAGCACCAGAGAATGGACTCTGAGAGCTGCAGAGGGGCCCTGCTCAGGCAGAGGCACCCCCTCACATAGAAGCCAAGCACCCTGCCCTCAGGATTGATAGGGCCTGCCTTAGGGGTGACTGATAGGGTTATATGTGTGTGTAGGAGAGATATAGGTAACCTATATCTCAGTGAGGGGTGCTAGCACTTCCTCACTCAGGCTGCAGTAGCAGGCCTGTGGTGTCAGATTTAGTCTGCTTCCCAGGGGTGGCATAATACATGCTGCAGCCCCTGGTAGGCCTGTGAAGTACCTATGCCCTTGATACCTAAGGTACCATATACTAGGGACTCATAAGGTGCCACAGTATCCAATCACTAGTGCACCTAGAGTGCACTCCAAATCGTTTAGAGAGAACAGAGAGGCTGGGGCCCTGATTAGCAGGGTCCCAGCCTGACTATAGCCAGAAACCAGTGTAAACATCAGAAAAAAAGTGGGGGCAACATAAGAGGCAGATCCTACTCTCCTACATGGACAGAAAGATTAGGACTCCACTACTCTGACACAGATTGGGCTGATCTCATTGCGGATCATGATCACTATCTCAGAGAGGCTCACCTCAAGTTAGCTACTTAAAAGTATTGCATCACTGGCACTGGTCACCTCACCATCTATGCCCAAGGACCCCTATGGTGCAATGCATCTGTCCGGGTCAGGGGCTCAGATCCTCATTGGCCAGAGGTTGCTTCTCGGGGACTACACCACCTTCTCGAATTCGGCAAAGATGGGGATTTCAAAACATTTGCAGAAGCAAAGGAGCAGTATGGTCTTCTAGCACAACCCTTTTGGGACAACCAACGCCTACAACATTTGCATCCGCGGGGACCTGAGATACCCTCCCTGGGACTTGGCCTCCTTGCCTTTGATGGACTACCTGCGGAAGTGAGGCACCTACAAGGGTGCCGTCTCTGGGCTGTATCGAGTCTTTGTAGACTAACTCTACTCTGCCCCTCTGACTTACTCCCTCCTGACTGGTGGACAGAAAGATTAGGGCTCCACTACTCTGACACAGATTGGGCTGATCTCATTGCGGATCATGATCACTATCTCAGAGAGGCTCGCCTCAAGTTAGCTACTTAAAAGTATTGCATCACTGGCACTGGTCCCCACTTCGACTCGGCAGGTTCTCCCTTCTCCCTTCCATCACTTGCTGTAGGTGTGGCTCCCTGGATGGAGACATTGTCCAGTTTCTCTAGGACTGCCCCGCGGTGTCTTTCTACTGGTCCTCTATCATTGACACCATCAGGCAAATGGTTCCTCTAACCGGGGCATTGAAGGCCCAGGTTGTTCTCCTGCACGATTTTGTCCAATGCCCGGCAATCACCCATGAACAATCCCGCTGGTTGGCTACTGCACTGACTATGGCCAAGATCTGCATCTTGTGGCAACGGCAGATGCCCATCTGCCCGACCCCGCAGGACTGGTTGCGTGAACTGTTCCAGGTGGCCTCATATGAACGATCAATTGCTCGCCTCACTGACCACCACATCGGAGGGCCGGGGGGAGGGGGAAGAGGGGCCCACTACAGGCCCCCAAAGTCCCTTTCTGCCAGCCTTTTCATGGCGGGTTAACCGCCATGAAAGGGCGGGTGGAAAGGGACAATGTAATCCCTACGTCGTGCTTGGCAGGCACCGCCACCATGGTAGGGACTACAACCCCCTCCGCTGCACAGTGGGACTTAAGGAGCCTGTCGGATGCCTGGCGGTCAATCTTGCCGACAGCCAACAAACAGCTCGCCATCCTAATGTGGCAGGCAGGAAACTTGCTTAGGATGGCGGTGAGGCCGCCACCGACGGGCTGTCGGTAGCGGTCTCACCGCCATCCTAATCAGCCCCTTAGTGCAGAAATGTGGCAACCGGCGCCGCACAGCGCACGCAGCGAGCATCGTCTACTAGGCCCATTCGCAGCAGGTGTGTAGGCGTGTGATGGATTCTATGTAAAAATTTGAAATGGATCAAGCACAGCCTATAGTTTGGGGACAGGGCCTTGGAATGGGAACAGCAGTAAGTCCCCGGCTCCTTGCTTATGACAACCCCCAAGTAATCCAACCACGTCTGGCGGACTGAATTCTCGTGGATTAGCGCAGCTCGCTGTGTGCTAGCATAGATGCATGTGACAAGCTTTCGAGGGGAGGGGTTGGTAAGCAGTTCTTCTAGCACTAGGAGCATGGGGGAGCTGCTGGGAATGTATAATGAAAGCTTCTCAATGACTCTTGGGATTGATAATATATCATGGAGTCAAGGAATGAAGGTCCGGTGTCACGAAACACCTGCTGATAAGAGACAAATCTACCATCCGGGTATGCCGCTCCAAGAGAGGAAAGCTGCATCTGCCGCCGGTGCGCACGCGCCCTCCATCTGCAGTCATCGGGAGTAGTGGGTAGTCGACAAGAGGAACAGACAGAGCGAATAGGTGGTCCAAGCGGGCTCTTTTTCGTAACTCATTCCATGCCTATATCGTGCATGCCACAGTATCCACCTGGTGATGCACATGCCGGACAGGCCCGTACACAGTATCCACCTGGTGATGCACATGCCGGACAGGCCCGTATAAAGCTGTTTGAAGCAGGCACGGACCGCATGATCAGCCTCAGGTGCCATATACGGCTGGAACTGGATAGGGGGTAGCCAGTAGAATACAAAGTGTGTCTGGACGCTGATGAAATACAGATCCATATCCGGCACCCCCAATCCCCATTGCTTGAAAGTGAGCGTCAGTATCTTCCATGCCACCCTGGGCTATTTGCCTGCCCATGCCAGCGAGATCAGTAGGAAGCGGAGTCTCCGCTCTCTTCTGAGTATTAATGTTAATTGGAACAATTGTAGTTTCACAGATCCCTCAAATTAGTTCCAGGCAGTAAAATGTTTCCTGGGTCAGGACAAACTATCAGAACTGTAAATTTTTTGGGGGGTTTGAAACATCCTTTATTAAAAGAAAGAGAAATGTTACAGAGTATAGCCACGAATAACCTTTGGGTCAAACAGTATAAGTACAACCAAAATACAACCTGGCCAGGAACAGGGAAATGTAAACCAGTGGAAAGGGCTTGAAACAAGGAATGAGGTGGTCTATGGGACTGCCGCAGGCAAGGAATACGGTAGGTAATGGTAGTGGTGAGACGGGAAGGGCCCACAGGACCTACAGCACCCAGTGGTGAGGAAAAAATTGGTTTGATTGGACAGGTAGAAGAAGAGAAAGGAGGTCGGTGGGGGGAAAAAGAGGGGAGTGAGGAGACAGGAACCTATCGTAGTGGTCAGTGAGGCGAGCAATTAATCGTCCATATGAGGCCACCTGGAACAGTTCACGCAACCAGTCCTGCGGGGTCGGGCAGATGGGCATCTGCCATTGCCACAAGATGCAGATCTTGGCCATAGTCAGTGCAGTAGCCAACCAGCGGGATTGTTCATGGGTGATTGCCGGGCATTGGACAAAATCGTGCAGGAGAACAACCTGGGCCTTCAATGCTCCGGTTAGAGGAACCATTTGCCTGATGGTGTCAATGATAGAGGACCAGTAGAAAGACACCGCGGGGCAGTCCTAGAGAAAATGGACAATGTCTCCATCCAGGGAGCCACACCTACAGCAAGTGATGGAAGGGAGAAGGGAGAACCTGCCGAGTCGAAGTGGGGACCAGTGCCAGTGATGCAATACTTTTAAGTAGCTAACTTGAGGCGAGCCTCTCTGAGATAGTGCTCATGAT
The DNA here is from genome assembly GCA_963921515.1 of Calotriton arnoldi. Taxonomy (NCBI): domain Eukaryota; kingdom Metazoa; phylum Chordata; class Amphibia; order Caudata; family Salamandridae; genus Calotriton; species Calotriton arnoldi. The sequence continues at coordinate 1,585,355 of CAWUFW010003621.1, forward strand.
CCGCAATGAGATCACCCCAATCTGTGTCAGAGTAGTGGAGTCCTAATCTTTCTGTCCACCAGTCCAGGAGGGAGTAAGTCAGAGGGGCAGAGTAGAGTTAGTCTACAAAGACTCGATACAGCCCAGAGACGGCACCCTTGTAGGTGCCTCACTTCCGTAGGTAGTCCATCAAAGGCAAGGAGGCCAAGTCCCAGGGAGGGTATCTCAGGTCCCCGCGGATGCAAATGTTGTAGGCGTTGGTTGTCCCAAAAGGGTTGTGCTAGAAGACCATACTACTCCTTTGCTTCTGCAAATGTTTTGAAATCCCCATCTTTGCCGAATTCGAGAAGGTGGTGTAGTCCCCGAGAAGCAACCTCTGGCCAATGAGGATCTGAGCCCCTGACCCGGACAGATGCGTTGCACCGTAGGGATCCTTGGGCTTAGATGGTGAGGTGAAGACCCAGCAGTCGATGTGCTTTTCATCAGGCATGTAGGGTGGTTGCGAAAATGGGGTGTGTCACAATGAGTTTGGGGGCGGCACCCATGTGAATAAGCTTAAGATCAAGAAGAAGCCCAGGAGAGAGGATTTAAAGGGCACCCAGCTGGGTGTGTCTAGGGAAGTATGAAGAACATAATGAAGTGGTGACAACCTGGATGACAGCTATAGCACCTAATATCCTGCAGACGGAGACCCACCAGTTCAGTGTTTGCATAGAGCTTATCCTGTTTCAGCCATGGTTTGCGGCCACCCCACATTACATTTTTTAGGTCTTTTTCCATGGCGATCATCAGTCTGGTGGGAATACGTAGGGAGAGCATGAGGAATATATAGTTCAGACTCGGTATCACGTTCATCTTAAGGTCTTAAATCACCTCCCAAAGAGAGAGACCAAGTTGGGAACATTGTGCCATACCTGCCTGTATGCCTGTTAGGAGGGGGTCCAGGTTACATTCCACCATGAGGTGAAGAGTACATTTTATTGGTAAATGCATATATTGCTCCTGGCCCGCATATAATGTCCTTCTTAAAACCCTGTACTCATTCAGAAATAAGGTGATAGACCAGGTAGAAGGGAAACAGATTCTCTCTGGGATTTAAATTGTAAAGTATCTAATTACGCAATCAATCTATTTACTGATTTAGAAAAAGAAGAGACATTAAACATTGCCCCGGCGTGCTTCCCTGCAAGTATAAAAACCGATAAAAGAGTTTTACTCCTGGATCTACTTAGGAAAAATTTGTATATATTAGTAAATGGTAGAATTAACTTTCAATCCCCGGCATATTTAACTCATCAGACGGCATCCTGGGGATCTTTACTTGATTATCTTTTAGCATCTTGCTCAGTATTTAAGTCAATTTTGAAAATGACCATTATTTTTTTTTTAAATATCTTTTTTATTAAAGACAAGATTAGACAATCCAGACAGTTTACAAACATGAACAATTGCAGTGTAGTAGCGGTACATTGCGGACGGCAATCATAAGAGTACATGTTCAAGCATTACATTTTAATCACAACTCCCCAGTGGCAGATCTACTAAGTCCTCGCCTCTTCTGACTTGAGGGGGCTCGCATAACCCCCCTATATTTATTCCATTTCTCCCAGACCTGTGTCCACTTAGTGGGGCACCCTCTGGATTCATATATGGCCTTCTCTGTCAGCATACACTAGTCCATATCCTTCCCCCATTCATCAAACGTTGGTGGGTCTCGCGCCTTCCATTTCCTTGCTATGTTTCTTTTTGTAATCATCAGCCCCAGAGTCACCAATATCCGTTCTTTAGCAGTCAAATCTGTCGGGCCCCTGACATTCAGGAGACTTAATTTGATGTTACAATCGATTCTTTGTCCCAGTACTCTTTCCATGCACCCCGCCACCGCTAGCCAGTACCTCTGGATAGTTATACACTCCCAGAGCAAATGTATGAAAGTGCCCTCCTGCCCACAGTTCCTAGAGCACCCTGCCTCGGTGTCGTATCCCATTTTTACCAGCATTGGACCAGCGAGGTATATTCTATGAAGTATCTTTAATTGTACTAGTCTGAGCCGTGAGGAAATGGCTACCTCTTTAGGAGAGGCCAGAGCTTCGAGCCACTCCTTGTCTTCAAGTCCAGCAACGTCATAGTCCCATTTTGTTCGAAGCCGGAGTAGAGGGTCTGTCATGTTGTGTTTTAGCTTTTTATATATGAGCGAAATTGCTTTTTCCAGGAGATCGCCATCTAAGACCCTATCCTCAAGCGGGGAGAATTCTGGTGGTGTCTCCCCCTTTGTTATCACAGCTAGTAAGGCATGTCGAATCTGCAGGTACCTGAAGTATTCAGTACCTGCCAATTCGTACTCCAACTGCAGTTGGGCGAAGGGAATCATTCCACCCTCCTTCCATAAGTCTCCCACTCTCGAAATACCTATTAGATCCCAACGGTCAAATCCCCGGGTATGTCTCAACTTGCCTAGCTGGTCAGTGTACCAAAGTGGTGTGGCCTGCGTGATCTTGCCCTCCCAGCCCAGGCTCTTTGTAGCTGGCCCCCACACTTGGACTGCGTGTCCCGTGGGCCCTGTCAGTTTAATCTTTGCTGGGTTTGAATATAATGCCCCTGTGAAGCTACCCCCCGGCAAGAGCCATCTATCCATTTGGAATCCTGGGTGTCCCTGTGTCCTATATGTACATTGATTTATCGCAGCGAGCTGAGTCGCCCAGTAATATTTTTTAATGTCTGGGAGGCCAATTCCCCCATCATACCACCCTAATGTTAGCTTCTGAGTGGCGATCCTTGGTGGTTTACCGTCCCACAAAAGTTCTCTGAGGACACTATTAATGTCTTTGAAGTACTCAGACCCAACCAAGTGCGGCGTATTTTGTAAGACATACAAGAATCGCGGGAGGGACATCATTTTAAATAGGGCTGCACGCCCCAATAGGGACAGAGGGAGCAATCTCCAGTGGAGGACATCACTCTTAAGTCGCTGTAATGGGGGCAGAAGGTTGTGCATGTAGAAACGGGACAGGTCTTTAGAGACCCGGATCCCCAAGTATTTGAAATCTTCCTTCGCTTCTGTGATAGTGAAACCCCGAGGTAGTGAAGGTGGCGCTCCACTTAGGACATAGAGTACTGACTTAGACCAATTAATTTTATATCCAGCAAATCTGCCGAACACAATGAAGATGTGCAATATCCTATTCAGAGAGGCCGCTGGCGATGCTAAGTATAACATGATGTCATCAGCGTATGATGAGATACGGTCTTCCCTATATGCCTTCAGTCCATCGAAGTCCCCTGACAACGGGGTCTTTTCGTATCCACATCGCCAGTGGTTCGAGTGTCAGGACAAAAAGCAGAGGGGATAGGGGGCAGCCCTGTCTAGTACCTCTACTGAGTGTGAAGGTGCAGGATTTCCTATTGTTGACCACTATTTGGGCCAGCGGATCTCTATACAGGAGTCGGACCCACCCAATATATTCCTGGCCAAACCCTAGTTTCCTTAACACTGCGAACATGTAGGGCCATTCAATTGTGTCGAATGCCATGGCCGCGTCATGAGAGACCACCACCGCATCCTCACTTATCGTACTGGCTCGGCTTAGCACTCCATGCAACCTTCGCAAATTGAGGGAGGTGTTTCTAGCTGGCATAAAGCCCGATTGGTCCGGGTGGACTAATTTTGTAATGACCCGCAATAAGCGAGTAGCCAAGACTTTCGCCAATATCTTGGCTTCCATGTTAAGCAACGATATTGGCCTATGGGAGGAGCACCTGTTTTTCGGCTTACCCTCCTTGTGAATGACCACAATCGTTGCCAGCCTCTGATCAATGGGAAGCAATCCCACTTCCCTACCCCCCCAGAACATTTTAGTTAGGTAGGGTGCGGTTTTACTCAAGGTTAGCTTATACAGTTCAATGGGCAAGCCGTTGGGACCTGTTGCTTTACCCCTGCGCAGATCCTGTTCAGCCTTTTCTACCTCTACACTAGTTAGCTCCTGATCCAGGTCGGAGCGCTCTTCCTCAGTGGGCAGTGAAATATCCCTCAGAAAGGAGATTGCCTCCTCTTCCGTGTATGGCGTCTGAGGCGCATAAATGGTTTGATAGTATTGGCCAAAGGTATCCGCGATCTCCTGCGGTTCAGTGAGTCTCGTACCCGACTCTACTTCTATTTCTACCACCACTCTATTTGCTTGGTCTCTGCGATCTAGCCAGCCCAGCAATTTCCCAGCCTTGTCCCCTACATCATATATTCTACAAAGTGTTGCTCTATAATGTGCGCTGGCTACGTCATTGGCCAAGTCAGTGTACTCTTTAGTTTTCAATTGCAATGCCTGCTTAACCTCTTCAGAGTCATCATCTAGAAGACGTCCCTCCAGCTGTAATATGTCTTCTTCTAGGCGGACTTTCCTGCTTGTTTCTCTTTGTTTGACCCCACTATTTGGAAAATGACCATTATTAATGATTCCCTTAGTGATCATAATGCAATCTTCTTTTTGATAGATTTTTGCCCTCTGTCGGTGGGTTCATGGAAGTTTAATAGGGATACAACAAGTTTTGGGAAATCGTCAGGCAGAACTCGTTGGAGACCGGTTATGATTAATAGATTAAAAGGGCTGTTAGAAGAAATTGTAAGTAACAGGGAATCGTGGAATGTGGATATACTTCTTCAATACACTCAGACAATGAGACCGCTTGTAAGTCAGGACGTTCAAAGAGAGAAGTCTGTCCATTTTAAAGCCACACAGCAGCCACTCCCTGCCTTAAATAAAGAAATAAATAGACTAGTTAGAATGCAATTCTTCTCTTTCTCGGTGGAAAGAGGGAAACAAATAACTCTCCTAAAGAGAAGAAGGAGACGATTAAAGGAGAGGGTGAAAAAAGATAAGTATGACCATAAATGGATAGAACTTAGTGAGATAGCCTTCCATAAAGATACAAGAAGATAATGGGAAATGATTTCAAATTACTGCTGGACGAGATTGAAAATCCGCCCCATTTCTATAAAAGAAGAAAAGTGTCAGTAGATATATTTCCGAGTTTTAATGGTATAAATGATTGAGAAGCAAGCTCCACATATCCAAGATGCTCGCATTTATAGCCCTACCTTAGCCATGCAGATCGAGGACCTCATTCGATCAATGGGTGGGGATGAAGTCCTGATTGCTGTTATAAAAAGAGAGATTAAACTTTGGGCAAACATTTTGGCTCCTATTTTTGAACACTGCTACTCTTTTGCTGTAGTTCCCTCATCCTGGTTGGGGAGTGTTATTGTTCCTTTACATAAAAAGGGGAGTTGTAACTTACCAAATAATTATAGACAAATTGCCTTCCTAGACACGGTATGCAAAATCTTTGCAAAAAGTATTCTGGAACACTTACACTCCTGGGTGGAAGCTGAAAGGACTATTCCGCTAGAGCAGTTTGGCTTCTGGAAAAATCGCTCCACATTAGATAATAGCTCAGCTCTTCAATTTTTAACTGACAAATATGTGAAAATTAGAGGACCCGACTTTATTCAGCTTTTATTTATTTTTCCACAGCGTTCGACAAAGTTTGCCATCCCACGTTGTGGAGAAAGTTACATGAGCTTGGTATGCCGGGAACTCTACTACATGTAATTATTGTGTTACTATCTGCCACCTGGTGTCAAGTGTTAATGGGTGGGTACAAAGGGTTATCATGCGTATTCCCCCACAAAAATGGCCTGAAACAGGGCTGGCTCCGATGTTGTTCTCTCTTTACATTTCTGACTTACCCCTTTATCTAGGTAATAGCTCTGGCGATTCGCAAAAAATTGTAGGGCAGTCAGTGTTCTACCTGCTATATGCAGAAGATATTTTGGTCCTGGACTTAACACTGAAGGGCTTGAATAGCTGTCAATTGACTCTTCAGAAATTTGCAAATGCACACCTTCTGCGAATTCATGTTTCTAAAAGTAAGATTTTGATATTCAAGAATATAAAGTTTCGAAGTGAGGACATGGGATTTTTTAGACAAGACAGAAGAGTTAATTCTGAGGAAATGATGTTGGTTTAACATTCATGCTACTATTTCTGTAATTAGATTAGAGTTTTGGTTTAAGAGGGCTTTTGTACAAGACCTCATGGAAGTAATTCTCTGGGGTCATTGGCTGCTGAGAAGTGAAGCGATGTCTCTAAGGAATCATATGCGCATAGAGAGCTTTGAAATAGGAAAAGAAAAGTCCCTGTTTTACAGAACTTTCACTTATGCTTTAAGTATGTTTGATTTAAACAAGGAGCTTTTATACTCTTGGTCTTAGCACCAGTTAAATGTTTTTATCAAGCATACCTTTTTTTAACCTAAGCTTACACTTGGATTATGATTATTGTGGGAAAAAATTTAAATTTAAGTTGATACTGAATTCCGCTATTCTGAGAAAGCCAGAGGAAAATTGATCATGGTGTTAGACGTTTCTGGTCCCTGTTGTGCGTTGATATTTTACTGCTAAAAGTTCTAACTGCTAGCTAGTCATGTTTGTCCAACAAGGATATAGTGTGTAATTTTTGTAACTATGGTGCTAAAGATTTAAAACATGTACTATTTATTTGACCTGCACTGCTTCTCTATCGCCGTAAATTATTAAGAACCCTATTTTTGAAATATCAGGTTGTTATATTCTTCCTTTACTTTTGTTCTGTAATTTCTTCCTCAAATTCATAGAACTATGTACATGCGTTGTATAACTGATGTTCTAAGTTCTGGAATGACTGAACGGCAGTTAGACTATCTGGTTTCCTGAACTGGTTGTACTGTGCCGCTTTCATAATAAACTACGAATTCTACTCACCATCCTGCTGCATGTCTTCTGTTACAAGTGGCGACGAGGATGGGATGATCAAGCCAAACTTCGCATAATTTTGAATCCTACTGAGTGTTCCACCAGCACTGATTTTACGGAGCTCTATCCCAATGTTTTTTCTGAGAAACTTGGAAGACTGATTGGATTCAGCCACAAAATTAAAATCAGAGAAGGTTCGGTACCGATTAAACAAAAACTTAGAGGTGTTCCTATCAGCGTGAGAGATGAATTAAAGGGAATGTTGGATGACATGATTGAAGGCGGTATCATCGAAGAGATAGAGTCGTCTGAGTGGGTTTCTCCCATTGTTTTAGCCCGTAAACCTGATAAAAGTTTGAGACTCTGTGTTGATATGAGAGCGTTGAATGCTAATTTAGTAGTTGACTGTCATCCTCTACCCAACATCAACGAGATGGTGTGTATGTTGCATGGTGCATGTATCTTTTCCACTTTCGATCTCCGTTCAGCATTCCACCAAATTGAACTCACTGAAGACTCTAAACATTTTACTGCATTTATTACACCTCACGGTTTGTTTCAATTTAAAAGGATGCCCTTTGGTTTAGCCTCAGCAGCATCGGTTTTTCAAAGGGCAATGTATCATATATTCAAAGATGTTAGCAATTTTGTTAAATGTTTCCAGGATGACATTCTTATTTTTTCTAAAAACAATGAGGATCATTTTTGTCATGTCAAGGAAGTATGTGAGAGATTAGAGAAATGTGGCTTGACACTCAAAGCAGGGAAGTGTAAGTTTTTTTGTAAATCTGTCGAATACCTTGGTCATAACTCTGTCTGGTGATGGTGTTGTACCCAAAAATCCTTAGTGGATGCTATTATCAAAGCACCTTCACCTGATAATAGGGAGAAACTTCTCTCTTTTGCTGGGTTATGTGAATACTATAGCAAATTCATACAGAATTTTGCCACTAAAATGGAACCTCTCAGAGAGTTGACCAGGAAATCCACCGAATTTGCCTGGTCGGAAAGACAGGAGACAGCTTTCCAGCAGATTAAGAATGAAATAGTGAATGCTCCCACTCTCAAATCTTTTTGATTGAACAAGAAGTGTATCATTACTGTTCAATCAATCAATCAATCATGTCACTTATAAAGCGCACTACATACCCGCGAGGGTCTCAAGGCGCTGGGGGAAGAGGGGGGTGGTGCTGCTACTGATCGAAGAGCCAGGTCTTGAGGAGTCTTCTGAAGGCCAGTAGGTCTTGGGTCTGTCGGAGGTTGGTGGGGAGGGTGTTCCAGGTCTTGGCGGCGAGGTGGGAGAAGGATCTGCCGCCGGCGGTCGTTTTCCGGATGCGGGGGACTGTGGCGAGGGCGAGGCTGGTCGAGCGGAGCTGGCGGATGGGGGTGTAGAAGCTGAGTCGTCTGTTGAGGCAGGCTGGTCCGGAGTTGTGGAGTGCTTTGTGTGCGTGGGTGAGGAGCTTGAAGGTTATCCTCTTGTTGACAGGGAGCCAGTGCAGGTCTCTCAGGTGGGGTGTGATGTGGCTGCGTCGGGGGATGTCGAGGATAAGACGTGCAGAGGCGTTCTGGATGCGTTGCAGCCGTCTCAGGAGCTTAGCCGTCGTTCCTGCGTAGAGGGCGTTTCCGTAGTCCAGCCTGCTGGTGACGAGGGCCTGGGTGACTGTTTTTCTTGTTTCGGTGGGGATCCACTTGAAGATCCTGCGGAGCATTCGGAGGATGTTGAAGCAGGATGAGGAAACGGCGTTGACCTGCTTAGTCATGGAGAGGGTGGGGTCGAGGATGACCCCTAGGTTGCGTACGTGGTCGGTGGGTGGCGGGGCTGTTCCCAGTGATGTTGGCCACCAGGAGTCGTCCCAGGGTGAAGGGTTGGAACCAAGGATGAGGACCTCCGTCTTGTCCGAGTTCAGCTTCAGGCGGCTGGTCCTCATCCATTCGGCGACGGCCTTCATTCCTTCGTGGAGGTGGGCTTTGGCGGTGTGAGGGTCTTTGGTGAGGGAGAGGATCAGCTGGGTGTCGTCGGCGTAGGAGATGATGTTGAGGTTGTGCTGTCGGGCGACGTGGGCGAGGGGTGCCATGTAGATGTTGAACAGCGTTGGGCTGAGGGAGGAGCCTTGGGGTACGCCGCAGATGATCTTGGTGGCCTTGGATCGGAAGGGGGCGAGGCGGACGCTTTGTGTTCTGCCGGAAAGGAAGGATGTGGTCCAGTCCAGGGCCTTCTCTTGGATCCCGGCGTCGTGAAGGCGTGTTCGTAGTGTGTGGTGGCAGACCGTGTCGAAGGCGGCTGATAGGTCCAGGAGGATGAGGGCTGCTGTTTCTCCGTTGTCTAGCAGGGTCCTGATGTCATCGGTGGCGGCGATGAGGGCGGTTTCGGTGCTGTGGTTGCTGCGGAAGCCGGACTGGGAAGGGTCCAGGATGTTGTTCTCCTCGAGGTAGCGGGTCAGTTGTTTGTTGACGATTTTCTCAGTGACCTTCGCGGGGAACGGGAGCAGAGAGATGGGTCGGAAGTTCTTGAGGTCCTTGGGGTCTGCCTTGGGTTTCTTGAGTAAGGCGGTGATCTCGGCGTGCTTCCAGCTTTCCGGGAAGGTTGCTGTCTCGAAGGAGATGTTGATTATTTTCCGGAGATTGGGCGCGATGGCTGTACTGGCTTTGTTGAAGATGTGGTGAGGGCACGGGTCTAGCGGTGAACCGGAGTGGATGGTGTTCATGATCTCGCTGGTGTCCTCGTCGTTGATGTTGGTCCAGGAGAGCAGGCGGTTGGTGGTTGTGGGGGCAGTGGTCTCGGTGGTTGCCGGGGCGGTCATGCAAGTTTGTATGGATTAGGAAGTGTGCTAAGTCAATGTTGTGGCAAGGAAGAATGGTGTGTTGCATTTGCATCTAGAACTCTCTCAGTTACGGAGAGAAGATATGCTGTGATTGAAAAGGAACTATTGGCTTGTATTTCGGCCATTGAACACTTTCGCAACTATGTATGGGGTAGCAGGTTTTTGCTCAGAACCGATCACAAGCCTCTCGTTGGTATTTTATCTGCTGGGGGAGGATGGAATTCCACAGCACGCATTGCTAGACTCACTTCTAGGTTGCAAGAATATGACTTCGAAGTGGAGTATGTTCCCGGTAAGAGCAACGTCACTGCTGACTGTTTGTCTAGGTTGCCCTGTTCTGATAATTGTGATTCTCACAATGAACAGGAGGTAGATATGTTTGCCACTGTCAAAGATTTTGTTTCCAGTGAGTTTCTGGGGTTATCCGAGAGTGAGTGGAAGAAAGAAATGAATAATGATGCTTTGTGTCAGTTGATTAGTGAGTACTTGAGGAAAGGTTGGCCCAAAGAGAATTCTGTCACTTCTGAGATAGCTCCATTTTGTCAAGTCTCAGATGAAATCAAAGAAGAAGGTAATCTACTGTTCAAAGGTGGCAAGATTATTCCTCCGATGGCTATGCAAAATAAGATTTTACAACTTGCTCATGAGGGACATTTAGGAATGTCCTCCATGAAACGTCTCATTAGAGCTAATTTTTGGTGGCCTGGCCTCGACAAAATGGTTGACAGGACGGTTAGGGAATGCTCTGACTGCACCAGTAGTGTTAAAATGCTTAGAGTTTTTTCTGCCCCCCTCAAGCCCGTGACTTGGCCCGAGTCTCCCTGGCAAAAAGTGGCTTTTGATATTCTGGCCCTTTCAACCGATTACCTTCTGATGCCCGTTTTGCCCTTGTATTGGTGGACTATCACTCTAAGTGGCTGGAAGTCAAGTTTGTTGCCAATGCCACTTCTCAGGTTGTTATTACATTTTTCAAGGAAATTTTTGCTCGAGAAGGATCTCCTGAAGTTTTGATTACGGACAATGGTGTGCAACTCACATCACAGGAAATGGAGGAGTTTTTCTGTAAATGTGGTATCAGACATGTAACCACTTCCCTTTACAAACCTATGGAAAATGGGCAAGTTGAACCGTTCAACCGTGTTCTTAAGGAGGGAATAGAGTTGGCTAATAAGTCCAGTGAACCTTGGAGGGATGTTTTGAGGAAAAAATTGTGGATGTACCGCATCACGCCTCACTCTGTTACTGGGGTGAGTGCCTTTAGACTTTTGAAAGGAAGAGAACCTGTATCAGATATTTGTCCTTGGTGGATAAAGAATTCTAGCAAAACTATTGATGACATTGAGTTAGATGTTATTGCGAGACGTGTGGAAAGATAAGCAAGATAAAATGAAAGAGCTGTTTGATGTTAAAATGAATGTGAGAGTTCCTGATTTTGCCATTGGAGATTGGGTTAGAATCAAGAAACCTGGTTTCATGGTGAAAGGTGATTCCAAATTCGGCCATCCTATTAAGGTTGTTAAGGTTTGCAAAAACAGTATTGTTACACAAGATGGCAAAGTGTGGAATGTGAGAAGAGTTGTCAAATGCAGATTCTCAGAACAGAGTAAGGTAAGTGAGAACAAGACTCTGGGGCCGATTCCGATCTCGGCCGGTAGGGCACCGAATCGGATTCGGCTTTACCGGATCCGATTCGGAGGCCTCTTTTCCGACTGATTCGTGCATGCGTCCGGGCGAGCGAGTACGATGCGAGCGTACGTGAAATCGCCGACCGACTCGTTCGCGGGTCCGAACCGCTCCGACCGACTTGCACGGACACGACTCGCACCGCGCAATGGAGACGTTCCCCGACCGAGCCAGTACGATGCGCGCCTTGAGCAGTCCGACCGACTCGCGCCGTCCGGCTCCAAAGAGCAGTCGGAGCCGGACTTCGGGGGTCCGTGTCGTACCCCCCTGCATGCGTAGTATGTATGTATGGCGCGACCCGCATCGACGCGAACCCGCTGTAGGGGGCGCCCTTGTTCGCGTCGTACCCATTGAGTCAATGGGAGCCCGTGTACGCGTTGTACGACCGGCTCCCATTGACTTCAATGGGAGTCCGACCGAATCGAGTCCGATAGCATACGTACCCATCGTACTCGTTCGGTCGGGCTGCTAGAGTCCGATTCGGTCGGAAATCTCTCCGGGTCCGGCTCGGTCGGAGAGATTTCCTACCCGAATCGGAATCAGCCCCTTAGTTGTATAGTCAAGGTGAACAATAGAACTAGGTCTTTGCCTGCAAGGTATATGTCTTGATCACTCTGAGCCAAATTAAACTATTGTTCCTGTTTTGTCTCTTAGGTATGTTTCTCTTTGACACATTATTCCTGTTTTTTTTGTTTTTTTTATTTCAATATTGTTGGGGTGAGATGTGTTATATTCTTCCTTTACTTTTGTTCTGTAATTTCTTCCTCACATTCATAGAACTATGTACATGCTTTGTATAACTGATGTTCTAAGTTCTGGAACGACTGAACGGCAGTTAGACTAACTGGTTTCCTGAACTGGTTGTACTGTGCCGCTTTCCTAATAAACTACGAATTCTACTCACCATCCTGCTGCATGTCTTCTGTTACACAGGTCCAAACAACTGATCTTAAACTTATTATTCTCTCCTCCTAATGAAATGTTTTGTACACAAGTTTTTAAATTTAAATGATTCCTACATCTGTATTGAATAAGTTCAGTTCAGTTCAGTAAAACTTCATTTCGATCACTGTAGATCAAAAAAGTACAACACAAAACAAAGCACTTACAAACACAAATAACAACATAGAACATCTAAAATACTCATTTATCGGTCCATTTCAATAACAGGCACAATAAAAAGAAGAAAATTTCATTTTAAAAGACCACAAAAAATTCCCCATAAAAATGCTTTTCTTTTTTAAAAACAAAGAATAAAATACAATAAATATCTTCTATAAATATTAATAGACATGAATCCGAAGGAGCTCGTCCAAGTGGCACAATACATTATAGAGAGACCCTTCAATAAGTGACAGCCTATAGACTACCAGGAGAACACTTGGCACGCCTAATCCACATTGCCATTAGGAACTTGGCCATACAGAATACAACAATACGAGATGTATCTGACTGCAGTATTCTGTATGCCTCCTGGTACTTTCTTACTCCCAGGTTTCTGCAAAGTGGAACTATCCATTTAGCTCAAGACTGTCTATACAGCGGACAACAATACGAGATGTATCTGACTGCAGTATTCTGTATGCCTCCTGGTACTTTCTTACTCCCAGGTTTCTGCAAAGTGGAACTATCCATTTAGCTCAAGACTGTCTATACAGCGGACAAAAAAAAGAACATGCTCAGGTGACTCTGGTCCACCTTGGCAACAGGTACAATTTTCATCCACCATGAACACTTCTTTACACCATTTCCTTTTAAAAGTTTTTACAGGTAGGCACCCGTACCTGAACTGTAAGTATAGCTTCCTTGCTAGTGAAGGGAAAATGTTATCTATAGTTGTCTCAAATAATGAGGTTGGTTTAAAATCAATAAAAACAGCAGAAAGTGATCCTTTACAATTTTCTTTTTCAGTCGCAGCACTACCCCAGTAAACAGCTTTAAGACTAGTTTTGTGGATCTGATACAGGGTTTCTGGTTGGTCCCAGTATATGTCAAGGCTTAACCTCTTTAACAGGTTCTTAAGAGCACGGAGCCACAAGATCTTACTTACACATGTTGGTGTAATTAAATCACGAAGACCCACCCTATAAGACTCAAGTGCTGTGGTAGACCATGGTCTATGCCAAAACATAAGCACTCTGACCTCGATTTTATGAGTAATTTTTTTCTGGGCCAAATCTAAGTAGAGTGGAGTCAGCAGTGTACTCATCAGAAGATTTAACAAGGATCTAAAAAATTTGTGTTCAATTACTAACAAGTTATTGAGTTTTGAGCAACCCCATAGCTCTGCACCGTATAAAACTGCTCCTAGAGCCTTGACATTGTAGATCTCTAACGCAGGAGCCACCCTTCTGGATATGATTGTCCTGTGGATTTTTACTATTTTTACCGTTTGTTGTACCAGGGATAGCTGTGCCCTTTCTACCTGTGGAGCTCAACATAAATTCTTTGTAAGAATCATGCTAAGATAGTTGAACTCAGCCGCAACTTCTAAAGGGACATCACCCAAATGCAACTGCTTCTTGCACTGGGTTGTTAATCTGGAGGAGAGGATCATACATTTGGTTTTGGAGCTATTAAGCTCCAATTCCCGCTCCAGGCAAATATTGAATAAGATGTCTCAGCTATTTATTAATGTTTCTGGTTCTGAAATATAAGGTCTGAACAACTGATGAAGCGTTAAACGTATTACTCTGTCCCCCAAATGAAATGTTTTGCATGCAAGTTTCTAAATTTCTCATACATTTGTATTGAATATGATGTCTCAGCTATTTATTAATGTTTTTCAACAGCACAACCTTTTAAAATGTTACTTATAATTGTATGTATTGTTATAAAAATGCATTTCTCTTTTGATGTTTTATTAGTGATCTTATGGACCTCGAAAGAGTTCCAGATCTTGAAATAATAAACCTGACTTGCATTAGCTCAGTGATGCACTCAATCTGCGACCACTGGCGGGCCCAGCTTTGCTCACTCAGGAGACTTTACATTAAAGAATTGCAAGACTAAAATTTAGATCTAATTGGATCTGTAACTTTCAAGTTCGTATTGGTTGCATCTGGATGAGTAGCACAAGTGCGAACAGGGTATACCCCCAATTATGAGATTGTGTTTCCAGATATATTTCAGAAGTTCCTCAATGTGTTTTCCTAAAGAGAACAATATGAGGGTCGATTCCGATTCGGGCCGGAAAAAGCACCGACCGACTCGGAGCCGGAAAAATTACCGACCGACACGTACCAGTGGCGCCCGACACGCCAAGTACGATGCAAGCCGCGATAAATCCGACCGACACGTTAGGAAACCAAGCCGACCGACCGAGCCGCTCGGAAAATAGCAATCCGGCCGGAAAAACACGCGAATCCAACCGACCGACACGCACCCGGAACAAATCCGACCGAATCGTACCCGCCAACTCCAAACCGCAAAGTACGATGCAAGGCGCGAAAAACACGACCGAGTCGGACGGAGGACAAGCCGTACGACCGACACGCATACAAAACCGAGCCGAAGCAACACAATACACCGCGACCGACGCGTACGCAGCATAGAAAACTGCACAAACACAGCGTGAACGAAACGGAAAACACCGTACGAGACCAATGCAGGGTCCGACTCGGTCACAAGAACGTTTCCAACATACACAAACAGCACAAAGGAAAAATCAACCAAAAAAGGCCAAACAAGCAATTACCAAGCCAATAAATACTGGGGGGGTGGGGACAGAGAACAAAGACACACCCACAACTCCACCTATATAAAGGACACAAATCACTACCATGAGCCTTTGCAAATGCCATTCCACTGCCAGCACCCAAGAGAAAGCAACCACACACCCACAGCTCATCCCTCACACAAGCCACACACCATCAGCACACCAACAAATACCTACCTCACATACACCCAGCACAACACACACCCACACACCCTCACCTGCACACCAACACACACATCACCCACCATCACCACCCATCACCATGCCCCCCAAGAAGAATCCCAAGTTCCTAGATAGTGAATTGGAAGTCATGGTAGACGAGATCCTCAGGGTGGAGCCACAGCTGTTTGGCACTCTGGTCCAACAGACCCCCATGTCGCAGAAAACCAAGATGTGGGAGAGGATCATCAACAGGGTGAACGCCCAATCACCATGTCGGCGCACAAAGACGGACATCCAGAACAGGTGGTATGACGTGCGCAGGAGGGTACGGGACATGCTGAAGAAAGACTACATCAACAGCCAACACACCGGCAGTGGCCCTCCTGCCAAGCCAATATACCTCAGGCCCTGGGAGGAGAAGGTGCGGGCCATCCTTCCGCCAGTGAGCGTATATGGACTAGAGGACATCCCAGAGCCTGGTGAGTACACAACAAATGTACACAATAAACTGCCACAAAACACACACATCACTGTCAAGGGGAGAGTCAAACCATGCACTCATAGCAATTACACAGCAACTAGAACAGAATCATCCCAAAATGTGTATGTCAGTCAGATAAACACAACACATGCCATCAAAAAAGTCACATCCAACTGTGCCAACACATGTACAAACACAACCACAACTACAGCTAGGCAGTGGCACAAATAGAACTAACACACACATCCACACATGTAGCCACCACAACAACACCAACACACAGTGAAGACCACTCAAAGGAAGGAATTCTGTGTATGCTGGCCAAGTCAGTGTAGCCAATAGCATCATGGGAGTCGCAGTCACACATATTGCCCCCCCACAACTGTCCCATCAACACCACCCTGAACCATGCTCACATCACAGGGAGTGGAGAAGGACTCACAAGATGGCTGACACTGGCTACTGCTGTGGGGAGCACAAGGCCCTGCTGCCAACTGTGCACCAACAAACAGCAGGACACCACGGACTGACATCCTGAGAGACAACTTCCACTCCCTGCAATGCAAGCACGTTCCATGGTGGGATAGCTTGTTGGCTTGGAAGGGGGACTTGCAGCACTGACTATAGTCACCAGCACCTCCCCTCACCCCCCCCCCCCAACACAAACTCCACAGTACCCACCTGGTAGAATGCAATGCCCTCCATCCTAACACAAGATCCCACAAAGCACCACCACCACCCTGGGTTATGTTGTGTGAAGCACAGGGACACTCTTGGGACTCTTAGCCAAACAACTGCCAGGACAACACTCCCAGCCATCCTGTCAGCACAGCCAGCCCACCCCACAGGGAAGCAGAGTCAAAAGGAAGGAAGCATGGGCATGCTGGGAAGGGGGGTGGAGGCAATAGCATGATGGGAGTCGTAGTCACAGCCCTACATCCCCCACCACATGGCCCAGCAAGCTCACACTCACGCATGCACATCCCACAGAGAGTGGAAAGGCCCATCAAAGATGTCTGACACTGTTGCTGTGTCGTGGGGAGCACAAGGGCATGCTGGGTACTGCACACCAACCAACAGCAGGACACCACTGTCAGCCATCTTGCCATTGCCCTCACACCCACACCCACTGAACTCCACACAAAAGCAAGTAAGTATGGGAATGCTGGCAAGTGGGGTGGAGGCAATGGCATGATGGGAGTCGTAGTCACAGACATTGCTCAGCCTCACAACTGGCCCATCAACACCACCCTGAACCATGCTCACATCACAGGCAGTGGAGAAGGACTCACAAGATGGCTGACACTGGCTACTGCTGTGGGAGCACAAGGCCCTGCTGCCAACTGTGCACCAACAAACAGCAAGACACCACTGACTGACATCCTGAGAGACAACTTCCACTCCCTGCAATGCAAGCACGTTCCATGGTGGGATATCTGGCTGGCTGGGTGGGAAGGGGGACTTGCAGCACTGACTATAGTCACCAGCACCTCCCCTCACCCCCCCAACACAAACTCCACAGTACCCACCTGGTAGAATGCAATGCCCTCCATCCTAACACAAGATCCCACAAAGCACCACCACCCTGGGTTATGTTGTGTGAAGCACAGGGACACTCTTGGGACTCTTAGCCAAACAACTGCCAGGACAACACTCCCAGCCATCCTGTCAGCACAGCCAGCCCACCCCACAGGGAAGCAGAGTCAAAAGGAAGGAAGCATGGGCATGCTGGGAAGGGGGGTGGAGGCAATAGCATGATGGGAGTCGTAGTCACAGACATCGCTCAGCCTCACAACTGGCCCATCAACACCACCCTGAACCATGCTCACATCACAGGGAGTGGAGAAGGACTCACAAGATGGCTGACACTGGCTACTGCTGTGGGGAGCACAAGGCCCTGCTGCCAACTGTGCACCAACAAACAGCAGGACACCACTGACTGACATCCTGAGAGACAACTTCCACTCCCTGCAATGCAAGCACGTTCCATGGTGGGATATCTGGCTGGGTGGGAAGGGGGACTTGCAGCACTGACTATAGTCACCAGCACCTCCCCTCACCCCCCCAACACAAACTCCACAGTACCCACCTGGTAGAATGCAATGCCCTCCATCCTAACACAAGATCCCACAAAGCACCACCACCCTGGGTTATGTTGTGTGAAGCACAGGGACACTCTTGGGACTCTTAGCCAAACAACTGCCAGGACAACACTCCCAGCCATCCTGTCAGCACAGCCAGCCCACCCCACAGGGAAGCAGAGTCAAAAGGAAGGAAGCATGGGCATGCTGGGAAGGGGGTGGAGGCAATAGCATGATGGGAGTCGTAGTCACAGACATCGCTCAGCCTCACAACTGGCCCATCAACACCACCCTGAACCATGCTCACATCACAGGGAGTGGAGAAGGACTCACAAGATGGCTGACACTGGCTACTGCTGTGGGGAGCACAAGGCCCTGCTGCCAACTGTGCACCAACAAACAGCAGGACACCACTGACTGACATCCTGAGAGACAACTTCCACTCCCTGCAATGCAAGCACGTTCCATGGTGGGATATCTGGCTGGGTGGGAAGGGGGACTTGCAGCACTGACTATAGTCACCAGCACCTCCCCTCACCCCCCCAACACAAACTCCACAGTACCCACCTGGTAGAATGCAATGCCCTCCATCCTAACACAAGATCCCACAAAGCACCACCACCCTGGGTTATGTTGTGTGAAGCACAGGGACACTCTTGGGACTCTTAGCCAAACAACTGCCAGGACAACACTCCCAGCCATCCTGTCAGCACAGCCAGCCCACCCCACAGGGAAGCAGAGTCAAAAGGAAGGAAGCATGGGCATGCTGGGAAGGGGGTGGAGGCAATAGCATGATGGGAGTCGTAGTCACAGACATCGCTCAGCCTCACAACTGGCCCATCAACACCACCCTGAACCATGCTCACATCACAGGGAGTGGAGAAGGACTCACAAGATGGCTGACACTGGCTACTGCTGTGGGGAGCACAAGGCCCTGCTGCCAACTGTGCACCAACAAACAGCAGGACACCACTGACTGACATCCTGAGAGACAACTTCCACTCCCTGCAATGCAAGCACGTTCCATGGTGGGATAACTGACTGGCTGGGTGGGTGGGTGGGAAGGAGGTCTGGCTGTCAACCAAACACAATCAATGCAGCCCATGTTCACACCCCAGAGAATACATAGAAATGCCCAAATAATGCAGGACAATGTGCCACACCAATATCAACCCCTGACTGTGACGACTTAGGACAATACAATGTACAGGCCCGCACCTCGAGGCACAGTCACAACTGTCAGGTGTGTCAACCACTGATGCCTGCAGAAACATGACATACATTGTTTGTGTCTCCCAAAAACAGGTGATGATAGGGACACAGCAGCAGACGCTGAGGAGTCCCAGTCCCAGGCTCAAGAGGATGCCGAGCTCACTGGCGTCGTACAGCCTCTGTCCTCCTCGGACGATGAACAACCTGGCACATCCGGTGCAAGTCAACATGCTGCACCAGCAGGACCACCAGCTGCAGCACCAGCAGGTCCACCAGCTGCACCCCCTGCACCCACCCCTCCAACGACTGTCACCACGAATACCATCCCTGCCGACATGGACAGAATAAGGAGCAACACCAGCGCAGTGACCCTGGACCAACCTGGGGCCATGGACACCACCACCACCACCAACCCCCAAGGTGGACCAGGGTTATCTGTGCGTGCAACTGCACACACTGCACATGTCAGCAGGGGTGGTGGGAGGGGTGGGAGACAGAGGTCGCTGCTTGCAGATGTTGCTGGTGTGCATGAAGACCCACAACTGGTACGCATAGCTGATGCGTACCAGTCCAGCACCGGAGAGCTCAGCCAGGTAGTGGGGCTCCTCAGAGACATCAAACAGCAGCAGGCTGCCCATCATGCCCGCTTGGACTCCCACATGTCCCACGTGGAGTCACACATGTCACGTGTGGACTCCCACATGTCCCGCGTGGAGTCCAAGTGGGATGTACTACATGAGATGACGGCGGTGCACAGGGACATTTTACAATGCCTCCGCCAGATGAACAGCAACCAGTCCACACCTCCCTGTGTGCCAACAACATCTGGTACCGAACAAACTGCAACTGCCACAGGGAGGGAGGAGGACTCTGGCGGAGAGTCCCCTGCACCGCAGCAGCCTGCACTTGAGGGCCCCCCAAGAAGAGGGGTCGTCCGAGGAGGGGAAAGTGAGAGGCTGATGGCCAAGCGCAACTCCCAGGAAGCCTGAACCTGTTCTGGATTTTCGCCTTTGTGCACAGACTGTTCACCCTGTTGATGGCAACACTACTCCCACACATTGCATGGGGAGTACAAGTTGGAACAATGTGTCAGACAACTGTGGCCCCGATACTGGGGATCCTGTCTACCTGGACTTTCAATTCACCTAGGAACTTGGATTGCAAGATTCATGTACAGCACAACCCATCCTATGCACTATTAACACAGATGTATCACAATAAACACACTAATACACCATACTTGCCTCTGTCGTGATTCCAACGTGGGTGCTGTTATGGGGATGATGAACTGCAAAATTACACTGTGTATGCGAACTGCAACAGTAAGGACAACACAGGCATGTGAGTACAGGCAACGTGACACATATGAGGGAGACACACCACCAGGGGTACACAACACATACACACCTAGGCCATCTGACTCATTGCCTACACTGATGTTGCCAGGGAAGACGGTGCAATGCACAGACACCACACCCATTCCCAGTTGTAGTCAAGTAGCCCACAGGTGCAGTAAGCAAATGGCAGTCAAATGTGTGACCACAGACAACGCACATCACTAAGTGAAGCACAGGTTTATTACACAGTAGCAACATGCCGTAACCACTACAGATGCAAGGTAACCCCACCTGGTAGCGGGCACACAGTCAACAACTGTAGACGGAAGGAAGTCCATGGGTGTGGCGCACATCACCTGTAGGGACACAACAGCTACCAGCCTGGAAGTGCAATCACGTCGTCGGTGGACACAGTTGACCAAACGAATCTGAAAGTACCCTGTGAAGGACAGAAATGACACACAGTCAAAAGCAATGCAGTACAGGACAGATCAGCAAAACTCATGCACAATACATGTTACAAGATACCCACCCAGAACCAAGTTAGCATGTCAACACTGTTGGGGAGTACAGCCCACCTGTCACCACACATCGCAACACACATCCTGTCAAGTAGCCCATGGACACACTCCAACAGCACCAGAGCACCACCCACACATCATGCCAACTCACATCATTCACATGACACCTCAGGATACTCACATTCAGCTAAAGAAGTTGGTGATGAGCTGTGTGCGGACATCACCATCACCATCATCATCATCATCGTCGTCACTGGCATCGTGGTCCAGGCCAGGATCCTCCACAGGTGGCGGATGTTGGTCATCGTCATCCTGGATGAGAGGCAACTCCTTCCGCACTGCCAGGTTGTGTAGCATGCAGCAGACGATGATAATCTTGCACACTTTCGCAGGGGCATATGAGAGGGACCCTCCGGTCTTGTCCAGGCAGCGGAAGCGGCTCTTCAGGAGACCAAAGGTCCGCTCAATCACTCTCCTGGTCCGACCATGTGCCTCATTGTAGCGCATCTGGGCAGGTGTCACAGGGTTCCTGAGGGGTGTCAGCAACCACGGCATGTTGGGGTATCCCGAGTCACCTACGGACAGACAAGTGCACATCAGCTGACTTGGAAAAGTGGGCGGAATACTACAGATCAGATCACACACAATGGCACAAAGTCAGTACACACCGACAAGCCAGGCACGCTGGTTCTGCATCTGTGCCATCATCCTGGGGATGCGACTACTCCTCATCACAAAGGCATCGTGTGCTGAACCAGGGAAACGGGCACACACGTGTGTGATGGTCATGTCTGCAAGACACACCACCAGTGCATTGACCGAGTGGTAGTGCTTGCGGTTCCTGTAGGCCTGCTCCTGGGCCTGTGGTGGTACCAAAGCCACATGTGTCCCATCAATGGAGCCAATGACATGCGGCATCCTCCCCAGGGCATAAAAGTCACTCTTCACGTCAGTGAGTCGTCGCAGTCTAGGGAAATAGATGTACCGGTTCAGGAAGAGCAACATTGCCGCCAAAACATCGCGGAGCACACGGCTGAACATGGTCTGTGACATCCCACCAGCAGACGCCACAGTATGTTGGAAGGTACCGGTGGCAAAGAAGTGTAGGGCTGCCATCACCTTCACCTTGGGGGTCAGCGCTGTAGGATACGTCCGGCCAGGCTGCAAATGTGGGGACAACTGCACTGCCAAATCCTCAATCAGATGCCTGGTGAAGCGGTACCGTCGGATGCTGTCCCGTTCCACCATCGTTGCCAGGTCTGGGAATGGCCGATGGACAGCAGGAGCCCTGCAGTGCAGAGGAGAAGTAAGCAAGATCGTCAGTCACCCCACATATGCGGTATTGAACACACTCAAGATCCCAACATACATCATCATGAGGCACAACTACATGAAGTGTGCAGTACCGGAACGACATGTATGGTACATACATGGCCAACATCTGTCAACACGGTCCTACAGGTGGCATCAATTTGTCCCAGGTTGGCCCATTGGATATCATGATGCTGTGTCACAGTCACCCCCACAGTGACATGTGAGGACAGATGTGCCCCAGGCACCACAGCTCAACGACAGGCACATTCCCAGGGACCCTGTAATGCCACATGGACACTGGCATCACCTGGAGTATCATGTGTACACCACAGCAAAACAAACATGACCCCCACAGGTAGTGGCCACACTTGCCATGGCAGGACAGCCATGGACGTCTGTGACACACACGCACAACATCAGAGTCCATGCACACACAACGTGGATGTGGAGACTGTCTCCCATTGTGCACATGAAATCAGAGACATTGTAAACACTACATGCACAAAGACTGTGGAGGGCCATCACTATTGTGCCACTGGGACACCCTGGCTCAAACATACCGTCCCACATGGGACTCACGGGGTATGTGACATGACATACACAAACACCACTGTGAAATGTGACCATGACACATGCACAGATATGAACAGTTGCACATCACAGTGGTCACGTACACGTAACACCCAGGATCCTGTCCCCATGAACACGTGCACAGCCTGGGGGTGGCTGCCCACAGGTGACACCCACAGGACAACATGTACACCAACATACACACAATAGGAAATGCAGCCTTACATGCCTTATGATAAGGTTTGGACAGGCTGTCGTGATGTAGGTGTGCCCCTCACTCCCTGGGAGCTATCTGTGGCTGGCATATGTCCATCTGAGACAGGCATGCTGACCTATGCCAGTCACATATACAGTGATGCGTTGAACCGCAATGGACCGATCGGTGCCTCCGGCCGGCCCATTGCTTTCAATGTGTGCGGGTACGCGTTGTACCCCTGTGCGCGTTGAACTGCAATGGACCGATCGGTGCCTCCGGCCGGCCCATTGCTTTCAATGTGTGCGGGTACGCGTTGTACCCCTGTGCGCGTTGAACTGCAATGGACCGATCGGTGCCTCCGGCCGGCCCATTGCTTTCAATGTGTGCGGGTACGCGTTGTACCCCTGTGCGCGTTGAACTGCAATGGACCGATCGGTGCCTCCGGCCGGCCCATTGCTTTCAATGTGTGCGGGTACGCGTTGTACCCCTGTGCGCGTTGAACTGCAATGGACCGATCGGTGCCTCCGGCCGGCCCATTGCTTTCAATGTGTGCGGGTACGCGTTGTACCCCTGTGCGCGTTGAACTGCAATGGACCGATCGGTGCCTCCGGCCGGCCCATTGCTTTCAATGTGCGGGTACGCGTTGTACCCCTGTGCGCGTTGAACTGCAATGGACCGATCGGTGCCTCCGGCCGGCCCATTGCTTTCAATGTGTGCGGGTACGCGTTGTACCCCTGTGCGCGTTGAACTGCAATGGACCGATCGGTGCCTCCGGACGGCCCATTGCTTTCAATGTGTGCGGGTACGCGTTGTACCCCTGTGCGCGTTGAACTGCAATGGACCGATCGGTGCCTCCGGCCGGCCCATTGCTTTCAATGTGTGCGGGTACGCGTTGTACCCCTGTGCGCGTTGAACTGCAATGGACCGATCGGTGCCTCCGGCCGGCCCATTGCTTTCAATGTGTGCGGGAAGGCGTTGTACCCCTGTGCGCGTTGTACCGCAATGGACCGATCGGTGCGCACCCATTGACAATGGGCTTGCCTGGCAACGGACGCGTTTTCGAATTTCGAACGAGTCGGTTGCTGGAAAATCAGTTGGTCACCCACAACAATGTTGCAAAATCATGTATGTCATGAAGTTGAAGTTTTGAAGGATGCTGTGGGCGTGTTTTGGTGCTGCTATTCCATGGATTGGCCAGATTCAGAAGATGCAAACGACTTGGACCTTTCACTTTGGACACAAGGGACAGTATCTGCCTCTCCAGCACATATATATTGCTGCCTGTTCCCCTGAGAGCCCACTTGCCTGCACTACATGCTCCAGGACGACATCTGCCACTGCACTGCTGCTGTCTCTGCCCCTCTGGACCCTGCAATGGCACGTACTGTGGAGAGAGCCCCAGCCTTCAGCCTTGAGGAAAACCAGGCCCTGCTGGACAGCCTACTTCCACAGTACAGCAAGCTGTATGGGACAGCAGGGGAGCAGGTGAGTGTTCTGTGCACTGCCTTTCTGAATGTGCATTTTGTCTGACTAGCAAGGCTGAGAGTCAGCACGCCACTGGCTAGCAGGCTCACTGAGTAGTTGTCACCCCCATAGTGTGTAGTGACTTGCACTGGACAGGTATGGTGCAGTGACAGTGCTTCTGAACAGGGTTTTACTCCCCATGCAATGATACCATGTAGTGACTTCTGGAAAACTGTCCATGGGCAGCCGTGCACTGCCTGTGTACACCATGTGCCCCTGTGATTGCGACATGTATATGCAACTATGTCATGCACGGATATGTTGCATGTGTAGTAATGGCCTTATCACTTTGTCATCCTGACAGGCTTCTGCCCATCGGAAGCATGAGATATGGAAGGACATCGTCCGGGCTGTCCGGTCCGCGGGGGTCTACAAGCGCCGGATCCGCAACTGCCAAAAGAGGTGGCAGGACCTTCGGGGCTGGACCCGGAGGATTGCACGGGTCCAGCTGAAGCTGTCGCCTCCTCGCAGGAGGGGCGGAACACGGACCCTGACCCCCACATGCTCAGGATCCTGGCGGTGGTCTTTCCAGACCTGGATGGGCAGCTGAAGGCCAGAGAGCAGCAAGGAGGGGGTGAGTCAAAGACTGCACTGTGTACTCTGTCTAACATGCTATGTGCCCTCCTCGGGCCTGGTTAAACTGCCACAGTACAGCAGTCATGTTGTCCAGGAGCCATGTCCCTCTATTGTGCACTGCCCACTCCTCATCTGATACCCAGGTGTGGCCCTTACATGCAGGGAATTCTGTCACTTAGGACTGTGTCCTTGCAGTTTGCTTGACTCAAGGTGGGAGACAGCATCTGTTTCCCTGACTCTGTGGTGGGCATCATGGGTGGGTCCATTGCTTACACAATGCCTGTATTCTGACATGTATTCAGCGTGTTACTTTGATCTGTGGTCCAATTGCTGAGCTGATCCACCACATGTGGCTGGGGTATCTGGCACACACCCATGCTGCGGGTGGGAACAATGTTTGGGCCCCAGGAGTATGTATATGACGTGTGTCACACATACTTAGCCAGCTGCCTACAGTCCAGGGCTCATCCCTCATTCATGTGGGGCTGGACAGTCATGCCTACTCCAGGCCATACAATACACTCTGTACTCCCACTCCCGTGTATCAGCGGACACATTGTGCACAGTGATTTGACCCCTCAGGTGTCTGCCTCTGTGTCAGTGTGCTGTAGATTAGTCGCCAGGACTGCTGTGGAGTTTCTTGGTAGGGGCTCAGCATGCCACTGGAGATGTGACCATAGGAGACGATACTTGTGTGACACATAGGTGTCTGATCAGCTGCCCATGCAGACTGGGGCATGTAAATGTGAAGTTCAGGCAGCTGTTCCCCATGCACAGCAGAGTGTGAGGGGCTCAGGTTCAGAGGGTAGTGTCACAGGTCTCCCATATGTCCAATAGGTATGACCTGGACAGATGAGGGTTAAGAGGATGTGTTGTGGGGGGGATGTACATGTGCACTTGTGCAGCTCCAGGACTTGCATTCCCCATGACCTACTATTGTGACACAGTGCAGAGTGTTGTTGTCTGGCTGCAAAGTCATACATCACTGAGACAGTGATGTATGACTTTGCAGTCATGCCTCCGCCATGGCATGTGTCTACTGATTGGTGAGCCTGCAGGGGAGTGACATGTGCTACATGCACACCATAGTGGCGCTGGCTATCAGGACATGGGTGCATCATGGTGTCTGTCGCTGGTATGCATCACATGCATTTCCTATTTGACTCTGGGCATCCCTTTCATCCGGAAACCTGTACTGACTCAGTGGCAAGAGCTGTGATGTGTGCATGTCCACATGCCACACCGTGTCCTCTGCACTGTCCAACTACTGTGTACTTGGTGCATGTGTCAACACTGGGGTGTTGCAATCCAACAGACACCAGACAGATGGGTGCAAGGCCATGTGGGATGTGAGTGCCATGCTTGGCATCAGACTGACAATTGACTTCTCCTGTTCAATTAGGGCACTTTTAGCAATGTCAACTAATGATGCCAGGGCTTGCTCTGTGATGTGCTGTGCTCACAGTGGTGTGTGCGTTATGTGCAGGTGACTGATGTCTGTCTGTATCCCCATTGTTTGCAGATACATCCACGGCCACGGAAGGGGACAGCTCCACGGACCAGGAGGAGCCAGAGAGCCAGACTGGGTCAGCAGCCGAGGAGTGGTCGGAGGGACCCAGTGGCACGGAGGGCGAGGGGAGCCACACCGAGGAGTCCTCAGCAGCATCCACCTCAGCTGAGGACCAGAGCAACTCGGAGGATGACTCCCTTGTGGAGGCGGGTGTCAGCAGCCACCACACCCCAGCTAGTGTTGCTGTCCCCGCCACCACCAGCACCACCACCGCCCTCCCATCGGCTCCCATTCCCCAGGTCCGTGGAGGCTCCCATGTCCGGGAGCGTGTTTCCTTTGGGCCAGGCACCGCACCCCTGCCCCTGTGTCCCCTGCTGCCCTGAGTGAGGAGTCTGTGTACCTCCTTCGCCAGCTCCATGTAGGGCAGACAGCCATGCTGAGTGTCCTCCATGCGCACACCGCGCTGTTGACTCAGCTGGTGTCGTTCATGGAGGGCATCTCATCGGGCATGTCTGACCTACAGAGGGGCAATAGGTCCATGGACTCCTCCCTGACGGCAGCAGTGTCCCTCCTCAAACGGTCCCTCACCCCTCCTGCCTCTGCTCCATCCACACTCCCCAGCACCTTACCCGTCCCAAGCACACACACACCGGCACAGGCACACACCAGCACACACACATCCAGCACACTGACACACACGCCAATGACAAAACGCACACGCACGCACATTCAGGGGACTGAAGCCAGACTCACAGGGGATGGGGCCCTGGAACACACACACGCATCCACATGCACTGCGCAGTCCTCAGTTCCCTCTCCCTCCAAAGCACCCTCCCTTGCCTCACATGCAACCCCAAAGTCACAGCAGCTCTTCCTCTGTGACCTCGGCCTCTTCCCCACCGATGAAGCTGCTCCAGCATCCCGGGGAAGAGGAAGCCCACCCACACGGAGCAGAGTGCCCCTCGCCCCCGGACACCCTCCCCCAGGCGCAGACGGACTGAGGCCCCCACCCGCAAGTCCCCCCGGAGTGGTAAGAGCAAGACCCCGCCACCGCCCTGCAGCTCAGGCACAAGGTCTCCGTCCTCCATCCCTCAGGCCCCCACTGCACAGGTGCCCCCACCACACCCTGCCCCAGGTTCCCCCACCCACAGATATACCATCCCCAAGAGGATCCGGCCTTCTCCCCCTGCCACTTGCTCTCCCAGCACCACACCCCCGCTGCGCTTGTCTGTGCCACTGATGTGGTGAGGGTGTCCTCCCCCTCTGTCCAACCCACCTTGCCTGTTCCCCATTCTCCTCCCCTGGAGGTAGGCACTGCAGTGGAGTCCACTACCGCCCTGTCTGACTTGGGCACTGCAGTGGCGGACCTGTCCACCCCATCTGCAGGGTCCACTGCAGTTGTGCCGGCACCCACGACATCTGAGTCATGCCCCCAGTTGTGCCGGCACACACCATGTCAGACACCTCCACTGCAGTTGTCAGTGGCTCTCCAGCACCCACCACCCCTTCCCTGACTCCCCTGGTGAGCCCTGATCCTGTCCCTGCGGTGCCTGGCCTGCCCCCCGGTTGCCCCTCCTAGTGGATTGTCCCTGGTTTTGTGCAGGCATGCGTAGGGTGACATCTGCCAGTGTCACCCTGTTTGAACTTTGACAATGGACTGGCCATTGGCCTTTGCTCTAATTTCTTCTGGACGTCGTTATCAAACAACACATATGCTGAATAAAGCAACTTTCTTTTCTCTAGTGCTCATGCTTCAGATGTACATGTTGTTGGTGCAGCTAACCATGCCCTTGCTGCAGTGATGGTGATATCTGGTATCATGATTATGAAGTGTTACTGTGCAGGAACCCATGTGGTCCAGGGGGAATGTGTCCTATCATGTGGTGTATCCATGTCATCAATAGCAGCATCTGAGGGTGTCATGTGTTCAGTATTTGGCAATGGGTTTCCTACTTACATTGGCAATTTCATATCTGTGGCTTCCACCCCTGCACATCTGTTGTGCCTGCCATCGTTGCATTTGTCTACTTCCCTGACCGTGTTGCCATCTCCAGTGGACATGCAGGTTTGGGCATCAATGGGGAGGGACTCATCCGTGTAGTCAGTGCAACATTGCTATACAAGTGTGTTGGATCTGTGCTGATGATTCCGTTGGCACATCCATGACCAGGCTGATGTGATGGGAGCCCTCATTTGGTGCTAATTGTTGATTGTGTGACCAAGTGCTCAGCTGACATGATGGGGCCCTACTGAGGCAACATATGGCACAGCTTTCCTCACACAGGAGTGGAGTCCCCTCATGGCAGTGTGTACACGTGTGACATTGCCTGCGCCCAAGGTGTGTGTTGTATGTGCATGTCTGTGTGTTCACTTTCATTCATCTGCGCATGCTGTGATCCCTAGTGTTGTACCTGTTTGTGATGCTTGCTGACTTGAGCTATGTTCCCCCAAAGTCTTCTCCCTGTGTTCTCTGTGATGTGGGTGCATGGCACATTACTGGTCATCAGGGTGTCACCCATAGGTGTGTTTGCTGTCAGGGCTGAGTTTGTGTGCAGACGCAGATGGGTCACAGTCAGGTTTCCCCTTGGCACTTGTTGTTTGCCCCTGTCATGTGATTTCCAGTTTGTGTTATCTTTCAGTGATTGTGACACGTTGTGTGTGTGACTGATGGCACTCCTCAGGGTCCGGGCTGCAATGTTGGTTGTTGTCTATGTGTGTTCTTTGTGGGTGACCTTGGCTTCTTCATTGGTGTGTGACTGTGGCTGGGATCCCATTGGTCGGTGTGGTATTGCTGTCATGTCCATGTACAGCGTAGTGTGCAGTGTGTCAGACATTCAGGAGTCTTGTTGAGTGTCCATGTGTGATGTGTTTCTACACCTTGGTTCCCACCCACCACCCTGGAATAGTCATGGGTGCATGTGCAATGTCACCAGTGCATGTGTACTTCACTGCTGCACATTGTTGGAGGTCGAGGGGTGTGGTGTTGAGTGTGTGCAGATGAGAGTTGTTGCCCGGCTAGGCCCCTGCCTCCATGTTGGCCTTGGCTTACTGGCCATGCTGATTGATTTGTGCTTGTGTAGGTGTGATGGTAGTTTGTTGCTCAGGACACCTGACTGTGGTTCACAGTGTGAACGACATTTAGCTTTGTCATCACAGTGGTATTTTTATTCAGCCCAGGGTCACCACATTGTGGGGGCCCTGGGGGTGGTGCTGTGGTGTGTCTGTGACTTGCTGTGTCAGTTGTTGTTCCTACGTGCCTGTGTGACATGTGTGTTTTGTGCTCCCTCTCACCTGACAATGCCTGCTTGCCCACATAGGGGATTTGGATCCATGAGTTACCTTAGTGTGGCAGTGTATGCACATCTGTATGATTGGTATTCAGCTCTCCTCATGTGTTGTGTGGTTGCCTGGGGACACTGGCACCCCCACCCCTCACCTGCTGTGTATGATGACAGTGTTGGTCTGCCTGTTTGTGTTTGTGCATCTGCACCACTGCATTGGCATATCTTGGGTGTGCCATTGGCTGTATGTTGTTTGGTGTGTTTCCCCTGCTGTCCCTGGGACTCCTAGGTCATCGGTCAGCACAGTGATCATGGTTTGTGTGTCCCATTGCTGCCATGGTATGGTATCTGTTCACCTCACATCTGCTGTCTCCACAGGGTATCTGCATTTGTGTGCCCATTGGTGCAAATATGTGGTTCTGCATTCTGATGGTCACGTCTGTCATTGTGTCATTGATGACTGTTGACGGTCTCAGCCCCCATGGGTGTTGTTTGTCTGCACATGGCCAAAGGAATGTTTCATTTGCACTGCAGTATTTGGCTCCCCCAATTTATGTTGCAATGGGACACATACACTACTTTGCCACAGATGAGTTTTTGGTTCTGTGACCAGGAATGATCTATGCAGTTTGGCAGTTGCAGCTCTTTCTTTGTCAACAATTACCTTTTGGTCACTGTGATGATGAGGGTGTAGACCCCATTGCCACAATGGTCAAAATGTGCTTCAGCTATGGACCCCACACTTGCCTTTTGGTCACTGTGATGATGGGGGTTTAGACCCCATTGCCACAATGGTCAAAATGTGCTTCAGCTATGGACCCCACACTTGCCTTTTGGTCACTGTGATGATGGGGGTTTAGACCCCATTGCCACAATGGTCAAAATGTGCTTCAGCTATGGACCCCATACTTGCCTTTTGGTCACTGTGATGATGAGGGTGTAGACCCCATTGCCACAATGGTCAAAATGTGCTTCAGCTATGGACCCCACACTTGCCTTTTGGTCACTGTGATGATGGGGGTTTAGACCCCATTGCCACAATGGTCAAAATGTGACTCAGCTATGGACCCCACACTTGCCTTTTGGTCACTGTGATGATGGGGGTTTAGACCCCATTGCCACAATGGTCAAAATGTGCTTCAGCTATGGACCCCATACTTGCCTTTTGGTCACTGTGATGATGAGGGTGTAGACCCCATTGCCACAATGGTCAAAATGTGCTTCAGCTATGGACCCCACACTTACCTTTTGGTCACTGTGATGATGGGGGTTTAGGCCCCATTGCCACAATGGTCATGGGCTGCTTGCATTGTGGGTGCCACACACATATATGTGTGGCACATGTGCTAGGGGGTCACATTGTATGTTGAAAGTCATGTTCGGTGTTGTAGGCATTTGACACAGCCTACACACGCTTGTCATGGTGGTGGGGGGATGTCTTAATCTTGCATTCCCTAGGTTGTGGTGTGCTTGTTGTGTCATGCATTGTCCATCCTATGAGTGGGGGTGGTAGTAGTGGTAGGCATCCAGCCCCCCTGGGTGAGGGTGGTAGTAGTGGTAGGCATCCTGCCCCCGTGGGTGAGGGTGGTAGTAGTGGTGGGCATCCTGCCCCCTGGCTAAGGGTGGTAGTAGTGGTAGGCATCCTGCCCCCGTGGGTGAGGGTGGTAGTAGTGGTGGGCATCCTGCCCCCTGGCTAAGGGTGGTAGTAGTGGTGGGCATCCTGCCCCCCTGGGTGAGGGTGGTAGTAGTGGTAGGCATCCTGCCCCCCGTGGGTGAGGGTGGTAGTAGTGGTGGGCATCCTGCCCCCTGGCTAAGGGTGGTAGTAGTGGTGGGCATCCTGCCCCCTGGCTAAGGGTGGTAGTAGTGGTAGGCATCCTGCCCCCCGTGGGTGAGGGTGGTAGTAGTGGTAGGCATCCTGCCCCCCTGGGTGAGGGTGGTAGTAGTGGTAGGCATCCTGCCCCCGTGGGTGAGGGTGGTAGTAGTGGTGGGCATCCTGCCCCCTGGCTAAGGGTGGTAGTAGTGGTGGGCATCCTGCCCCCCTGGGTGAGGGTGGTAGTAGTGGTAGGCATCCTGCCCCCTGTGGGTGAGGGTGGTAGTAGTGGTGGGCATCCTGCCCCCTGGCTAAGGGTGGTAGTAGTGGTAGGCATCCTGCCCCCTGGGTGAGGGTGCTAGTAGTGGTAGGCATCCTGCCCCCTGGGTGAGGGTGGTAGTAGTGGTAGGCATCCTGCCCCCCGTGGGTGAGGGTGGTAGTAGTGGTGGGCATCCTGCCCCCTGGCTAAGGGTGGTAGTAGTGGTGGGCATCCTGCCCCCTGGCTAAGGGTGGTAGTAGTGGTAGGCATCCTGCCCCCGTGGGTGAGGGTGGTAGTAGTGGTAGGCATCCAGCCCCCTGGCTAAGGGTGGTAGTAGTGGTAGGCATCCTGCCCCCCTGGCTAAGGGTGGTAGTAGTGGTAGGCATCCTGCCCACCCTGGGTAAGGGTGGTAGTAGTGGTAGGCATCCTGCCCCCCCTGGGTGAGGGTGGTAGTAGTGGTAGGCATCCTGCCCCCCGTGGGTGAGGGTGGTAGTAGTGATGGGCATCCTGCCCCCTGGCTAAGGGTGGTAGTAGTGGTGGGCATCCTGCCCCCTGGCTAAGGGTGGTAGTAGTGGTAGGCATCCTGCCCCCGTGGGTGAGGGTGGTAGTAGTGGTAGGCATCCAGCCCCCTGGCTAAGGGTGGTAGTAGTGGTAGGCATCCTGCCCCCTGGCTAAGGGTGGTAGTAGCGGTAGGCATCCAGCCCCCCTGGCTAAGGGTGGTAGTAGTGGTAGGCATCCTGCCCCCTGGGTAAGGGTGGTAGTAGTGGTAGGCATCCTGCCCCCCTGGCTAAGGGTGGTAGTAGTGGTGGGCATCCTGCCCCCCTGGGTGAGGGTGGTAGTAGTGGTAGGCATCCTGCCCCCCTGGGTGAGGGTGGTAGTAGTGGTGGGCATCCTGCCCCCCTGGGTGAGGGTGGTAGTAGTGGTAGGCATCCTGCCCCCCTGGGTGAGGGTGGTAGTAGTGGTAGGCATCCTGCCCCCCATGGGTGAGGGTGGTAGTAGTGGTGGGCATCCTGCCCCCTGGCTAAGGGTGGTAGTAGTGGTGGGCATCCTGCCCCCTGGGTGAGGGTGGTAGTAGTGGTAGGCATCCTGCCCCCTGGGTGAGGGTGGTAGTAGTGGTGGGCATCCTGCCCCCTGGGTGAGGGTGGTAGTAGTGTTAGGCATCCTGCCCCCTGGGTAAGGGTGGTAGTAGTGGTAGGCATCCTGCCCCCCTGGGTGAGGGTGGTAGTAGTGGTAGGCATCCTGCCCCCTGGGTGAGGGTGGTAGTAGTGGTGGGCATCCTGCCCCCTGGGTGAGGGTGGTAGTAGTGGTAGGCATCCTGCCCCCTGGGTGAGGGTGGTAGTAGTGTTAGGCATCCTGCCCCCTGGGTGAGGGTGGTAGTAGTGGTAGGCATCCTGCCCCCGTGGGTGAGGGTGGTAGTAGTGGTGGGCATCCTGCCCCCTGGCTAAGGGTGGTAGTAGTGGTAGGCATCCTGCCCCCCTGGGTGAGGGTGGTAGTAGTGGTAGGCATCCTGCCCCCCTGGGTGAGGGTGGTAGTAGTGGTAGGCATCCTGCCCCCCGTGGGTGAGGGTGGTAGTAGTGGTGGGCATCCTGCCCCCTGGCTAAGGGTGGTAGTAGTGGTGGGCATCCTGCCCCCTGGGTGAGGGTGGTAGTAGTGGTAGGCATCCTGCCCCCCTGGGTGAGGGTGGTAGTAGTGGTGGGCATCCTGCCCCCCTGGGTGAGGGTGGTAGTAGTGGTAGGCATCCTGCCCCCTGGGTGAGGGTGGTAGTAGTGGTAGGCATCCTGCCCCCCATGGGTGAGGGTGGTAGTAGTGGTGGGCATCCTGCCCCCTGGCTAAGGGTGGTAGTAGTGGTGGGCATCCTGCCCCCCTGGGTGAGGGTGGTAGTAGTGGTAGGCATCCTGCCCCCCTGGGTGAGGGTGGTAGTAGTGGTGGGCATCCTGCCCCCTGGGTGAGGGTGGTAGTAGTGTTAGGCATCCTGCCCCCCTGGGTGAGGGTGGTAGTAGTGGTAGGCATCCTGCCCCCGTGGGTGAGGGTGGTAGTAGTGGTGGGCATCCTGCCCCCTGGCTAAGGGTGGTAGTAGTGGTAGGCATCCAGCCCCCTGGGTTGGGGTGGTGGTGCGCATTCAGGCCCCTGTGTGCATATGTGGCATTGGTGATGGGCATCCCGCCCCTATGGTGCTGCTGTTGCTGGTGTAAGTATATTCAGATTCCCCGTGTATGTGTGTGATGTGTCGTGTACGTGTTGTATGTGTTTTGTGGTTGGTGTCTGACTTACCTTCTGCGCCGTACGCGTCCGTGCCTGTTCCGGTAGTAGATGTAGAATATTGGTATGATCGGGACGAAGGGATTCATGGTTGGTTCGTGTCGTTCGTCCTTCTCGTTGCTTCGCGTCGTCCTCGTCGCTTCGCTTCGTCCTCGTCGCTTCGCGTCGTCCTCGTCGGTGCCGTGTTCGTCTCGTAGCCGTGGATCGTGTTGTGGCGCGATTCGGAGCTTATGTGCGCCTCTCCCGGATGCTTTGACGTGCCGTGCGTAGCGACGGGTTCGGCGCGTACGGGAAGCGCATCGTACTTGTCCGGCCGGACGGGGCTGCATTTTCCCTTCCGTGCGACTCGATTCGGCGTTTCCGGATTCGCCTCGGTCGGAGAACAGGACCTGGTTTGGGTGAGTACGGCTTGGCCGGAACTTTTGCTGTTGTGCGCATCGTACTTGCTCGTTCGGTGTGCTGTACGGATCGGTCGAGAAACTGGCTTTCGCATGGCTTTTTTCCCGACCGAATGGTATTGGGTGCGCCTCCGACCGAGATCGGAATTGGCCCCCATGGTGTTATACATTTTTATTTTTTTGGAGTTATTCCAATTTAGCCCTGAGGAAGGCTTTTGACATGTGAAACACATGTTGGCTGTGAGAATAAAGGAGAGTCTGAACTCACCTCAAAGAAAATAAATATAGACATGAATTTAAATGAGAAAAAAGAAGATAAATGAATAAGGAACATCAATTGTTCTAAAGAATGTGAGAAAAGATATGGCAGGAGCATTAGAAACTAATATCAAAAACATAATTGTTTACTATCATATGAATAATATGGTATTTTTCCCAAACTGGAATTTTCAGAATGTAAAAGATCATTAACCTTCAGTAATACTGCAGAAGGTCTATTATAGTTATTTTTTAATATAATGTGTATTTACATTATATTTCTAATAAAAAATCAAACTTGAAAGCCTTTTCATATATGTATATTCTGATCACGGGTGACTTATGTTCATGGCTGGAGTTGCTACAGCAAGTCTAAGAAGATGGAGCGAGGCATGGAAGAAACGCTGCAGCTTTGCTATACAAAGCCAAAATCCAAAAGCGCAGGCAGTCTCATGAGTAGGATGTTTACATTTTGCAATTCTACATGTTATATCCCCATATAGTTGCAATGTGCTGCTAAAAGGCATAGCAAAGGTACCATGGATCCTGATGCAAGCATGTAAAATTGGCTCCTCTGTCTCCTGTGTGGCAGTAAAAACCAGCAATAATTGTGGTGAAGGAGGACTTCACACTCCTTTGCACCATTGTCACTACACCTGCTGAACCACTGATTGCTATGCTCCTACTGCACATAAACTTAAATTCATCTGTTGTGTGACTGATAGTACACGTAGGGCATGGCCTGGTAATGGTAAATTTAGATGTGTTACAGCAGTAGTTGCCAAAGCAGCCTTACTGCATGTAATTGTGCTCCTACTTGTTAGTCTCACTGAATATTAACATGGTTCCAATGCTGCATTGTGCTGAGGTTTTTCCCTATTACTCCCCAATTATAAGTTGTGTGGGATGGAATTCCTGTGTGGAATTTTGCTCTGCACAATAATAAATGGGCCATTGTTCCCTCATCTAGATATCCTGGGTGTGGGAATACTAGATCTGATTTTACCGGAGGTAAATTCTGGACAGTAAAATTCCTTTGAAAATGGGGTGTATTGCAGTCTCCACCTGTTTCCCAGCTTTTTTTGAGATAACGAAGATGAAGAAACAGTAGATATTCTATGCTCTTCACAAATAAGATTCCACCATGTTAACATGCATATTTTAGAATTATCTTTCCAACAAGTAAGTATAACCTTAAAGGCAAGTGCAATGAAAAGATCAAATAATACAGGCTTTGGACAAAGATTATTAAAATCATCTTACATAGTTCCAAGAAAAACATTTTGAATGGATAAGGGAGTATTACACTGAAATATCATCAAACATTTTGACCAAATAGATTTCCAAAAATTAAACACTTTACAACAATAGTATAATAGGTGAGTTAAAGTGCTGTTGGAAGAGAGGCAAGTCCAGCATAAGGGAAAGGCAGAAGAATCAATTTTATGGATAAAAGAAGGAGTGATAACAGTTCTATTATACATAAAAAATAAAGCTTGAGTGATATTGGCAGCTTCGGAAGTATTGAAAATTTTACGCCATAGTTTATCCCACTGGTGAATAGAGAACAATATGGAAAGGTCCTTTTCCCATAATAATTCAATAGAGGATTTAAGTCTTACAGGAATAGGGGACGATAAAAACGTATATATGAGAGATGCTTTGGGGATGGAATCATAAGTAATATTGTATAATGGTGTCAAGGGAGTGAACGGAAAGGAATCAGGAGAAAAGTTATTGTTTAATAAAAAGGATTGGCGCACAGGTGATAATTGTTTATATTGTTGTAAACAAGAATTGGTTAAGTGGTATCGTTCTTGTAATTGAGCAAAAGGTACAATAGAATTTTGGGAAACCAAATGATGAACATATAAAATAACCTTTTCTTTCCAATGCTTGAAATAAAATGATTTATGGCGAAATTGAATAAATTTATTATACCAAATAGAAGACGCAAGAAAAGATTGATAAAAATCAGAACTTTGAGTAAATATTGTATGCAGCAAATGTTGGGTGTATTTTAAAATTGGGTTTTTAGATATAAATGTACAGTTAGACATAAAGACAACATCATGAAATGAAAAATCATGTAGTAAAGGATGCTCAAAAATAATCCATTGTGATATACGAGAGTCATGTAGTCTTTAGTCAAAGCCTAAATTTGTCAAATTAAAAAAGCAGTATGATATAACTTAAAATTAGGGAAATATACACCACCTTCAGTCTTTCGTCGAACTAGTTTAGATAAGGCAATGCGAGCACATTTATTATTCCAAAGAAATTTGGTGCAAATAGAGTTAATTTGGAAGAAAGGGGCGTGGCCAAGCAACATGGCCGACAGGACGTGAGCTCCTTCGGCTCCCGACCGGCCCGCCGCAATAATCCTTCCCAATCCTGACTGAGGGCGCCCACAACGCCATAACTGTAGAGCGGTAAGCCCTGAAGCGGGCAGCAAGGCTCCGGACTCGCCTCGGGGGTCTCTCCGATCCCCGCTCGGGCGGAATCGTCTGGGCGGCTGGTGCCCCGGCAGCCTGTAGCTGCGCGAGACCGGGGATGCGGCCTACGCCCGAGTGAGCGACCCCGGGCCCCGAGTGGGACTGCTCGCCCTGTCGACGCCCGACGCCCACCGGAGCAGCCCTCCTGCGTGTCCCGCCCACCGGACGTCTCCGGTGGGCTGTGGGCCCTGATCCCCGTGCCGCGGCCTCTGAGGGCAGGAGGCCGGCCCGGAGTGCCATCGGGCGCTGCGCATTAACTGTGGGACCCTGGGGGAGCGACGGGGCACTTAGCGGCCCGTCGGGGCTGTCCCTGCCTGCCGGGCATTGGACTCGCCGGAGAGTCGAGCTGAGAGCCCAGCGGGGAGATCCTAGGCGGAGAGGCCTGCGGTGGCGCATGACGGCCCGCTGCGAGGCGCTGTGATTGAGCGCCCCCACTGACAGTTTAGGCCCCTGAGGAGTGGAGAGTGGCGCCTGGGCTCCGGCTGCTCGGCGTGGAGGGCTGACCTCATGGACGGAGGGGAGTGACCCTGCCCATCTGTGAGGAATGGGGTTCCTGGACGGCCATCTCCGGGGGGCTGTGGGAGCTCCTGAGGGAGGGCCCCGTGGAGTGGTCCTGACGTAGCAGCAGAGGGGCGGTGGACCCGAGTTCGCCAGCCTGATCTCCTGGGCCTGCGGCCACGCCGGAGTCGATGCTCTGGGGGTGTGAGGCTGGATCCCTAGACGCTGGATTGCTTTGCTGCGGGCCCTGTGTCAGCAGAGAGGGGGAGAATATCCGGGCACTTTTGCCCTTCATGGCCGGTTCGGACTAGGAGGCCACTGTTGGTGCCACCTTGGGCCCTACGACATGGGTAAGGATAAGCCCCCACGCGCCTCACAGCCCAATACCATTACCCAATACACTACGCAGCGTATCCCCACGCAGAGGATCACTCGCCAGACGGGGTTGGACGGCGACACCCCCCTCCCGAGCCCTCCAGAGCGGAATTACTGGAGGCTATACGGAGCTCTCACACCGCCCTGGGAAACCAGATTGAGACGGTCTCCATAGACGTCAACCTGCTGCGAGTGGATCTGCGGAAGGTGGCAGACAAGGTCTCCACAGCAGAGAGCGACATTGTCCAACTGCAGGGGGAGGTGGCCTCACTGAAACATCAGGTTACCCAGCTCACCACCACGACTGGGGCCCTGGAGAGAAGGGCGGAGGAGGCGGAAGGCAGGGCCCGGCGCTGTAATATCAGGGTCCTGGGAATCCCGGAACGGGCGGAGCAGGGCCAGGCGGAGCGATTCCTGGAGGATTGGATCCGGACGAAGCTGTGTCCCGGGGGCCTGTCGACGGTCTTTGTGGTGGAGCGGGCGCACAGGGCGCTGGTTCCTCCGCCGCCGCCCGGGGCTCCGCCAAGGGCTATCATCGCAAAAATCCTGAACTATCGGGACCGGGATTGCATCTTGAGAGCTGCGCGGGAGGCACCGGACCTCTCCTATGAGAATGCCAAAATATCTATTTATCCTGATTACACCCGCCAAGTTCAGGAACAACGCAAATCCTATCTGGGGGTCAAGCAAAAGCTCTGTGAGCTTCAATTGCAGTATATGCTGTTGTACCCCGCAAAACTTAAGGTGATCATCCAGGGTAAGGCGCATTTCTTCGACTCCCCGGAGGAGGTCTGGGAGTGGCTCGAGCTCCGGGGAGAGGCTTGTGCCGACTATGACCGGGGGATCTCCCGGAGTAATTGGGGCACCAGACCCAGGCGCAGGCGCAGGAGCAGACGCGGGGGCCGGGTGCCGGCTGGTGCCCGGGAGGAACGACAACGAATCACGGTGGGGAATGATGGGGCTCTACGTATGGACTCTTCGGCCTCCGACACTTCTCCCCCACGGGGGACGGCGGGACTGCATGAGGAGAGTTTGGTGCCGGACACCCTTTCATCCACCGACCTAGTGATCCCGGAAACCATTCTTGATCCGCCTCCTGCAGCGGAGGGCCCACCCTGAGGGTGCGGTGGCCGTTGCCTCAACCGCAAGTGCCATGGGTGGTTGGTGGGTGCTGGTGTGGGGGCTGTGACTGCAACGCGGGGGGGACTTGCCCCCAGTCCCTCACCGGTGCACTGACTCTCTACCATCTGCCTTGGACGTGGGTTCACTTCCGGGCCCCCCTGGCGGGTATCTTATTCTGTGGTGTGTTTTTTCTTTCTTCTGATGTGAGGTTGAGGGTGGGTGGGGTTGGGGGTTATGGGGTAGAGGGGACTGTACATGCATTTGCTGAACTCGGGGATCCGATGTTGGCTGGGTCTATGGGCTCCGCTCCTAGTCTTGCTTTGGTTTGTTCATATGTATCGGGGTGTTGTGGGTCGGCCCGAGGCACTACCTCCTGGTATGTGCGGTGAGGCCGGGTAGGGGTCGGCGTATTGGTTGGGGGGGGTTTATTTCTCTCCTTTCTTATAAAGTTAGGCCCAGTTGGGCTCATGGGATCGCTGTGCACGTCCTGGCACCAGCATGGGAAGGGCATTTCTGCGGGGTTTGTTGACAGTAAATTGCTCGTGGGTAGGGGGAGGGGGCGTTACAGGGGATTTGTTGGTTTTTTATTGGCATTGTATGCATCACAACTAGCGCGCAATATCTCTCTGGCTGCATGGGGCATGGGCTGCCCGGGTTTGAGCCGTTTCAACTCCTATGGGGTTTAAAATTTTGAGCTGGAATGTACGGGGGCTGGGTACCTGCACCAAGAGATACAGGGTCCTGTCTTTCCTTCGTAGGCATCAGGTCTCTGTGGCTTGCCTCCAGGAGACTCATCTTACGGACGAGGGGGCCCAACGCTTGGCAAAGAAATGGCGGGGTCAGGTCTTCCATTCCTCCTTCTCTAGTTATGCACGGGGGTTCTTATATGGGTGGCACCCGGGGTTCCGTTCGCTGTTCAATATGTTGAAGCTGATATCCAGGGAGATATCTCCTCCTTCGAGCTAAATTGGATGGTCAAGATGTGGCACTTGTGAATACTTATGCGCCCAACATGGATGACCCGGGGTTTTATCAGTCTCTACAGGAGCTACTGGTCACGGAACTGGAGGTTCCATTGCTTTGGCTGGGTGACTTCAATTGTGTCCTTGATCCTGTCCTGGATAGGTCTCCCCCGCGCAGGGACGAAGCCTAGAATGACGGTGAAACTCCGGGAGGTAATGGGGAATTTGGGGGCCCAAGATGTATGGCGTCAAAGTCACCCCACTTTGAAAGTGTACACTTGTTATTCACCCACACACAACACACATAGCCGCCTGGACAGGGTCTTATTCGCGAATCCTGGTGTCACAGTGTCTCTGGAGGTGACCCACTTGGCACGATTCCTATCTGACCATTCCCCGGTGGCGTGTGTACTGAACTGGGGAGCACCGCGGGGCAGATTGCGGACTTGGCGGTTGCCGGCTGAGATTCTTGAGGATCAGGTGGGGCGCCATCACGTGACTACTGCCCTTTCTGACTACATTGATCTAAATTGGGAGGGAACAGCCCAATCGCAGGCCACAAAATGGGAAGCCCTAAAAGCGGTGGTCCGAGGGGCATGTATGAGTGTGACGTATGGGGTACGGAAACAACTCCAACTCGAGCTACAGACGGAGGAGGGCCGACTGTTGGAGGTACAGACCTCGAGTAACACTGCCACAGTTGGGGAAGGGGGGGAACGAGAGATCCAGGAGCGTATTCACGACATCCTGGATAGGCTGGATAAATACACGCTCACAGGCTATCGACAACGCCTTTATAGAGAGGGGGACAAGTCAGGTCGCCTCTTGGCTTGGATCCTCCGTAGGGAACATGCCCCCGTGGCTATTGAGGCCCTAAGGGATTCTGCTGGGTGCCTGGTGCACTCACAGGTGGGGCTATTGCGGGTCCTTCGGTCGCATCTGCGGGCGGTGTACACAGCAGATCCGGTAGTGGGGGCGGCAACCTATCTCCCGTATCTCCAGGGGCTGACCCTGAGCACCTTATCTGAGCAGGCGCGGGAGGAACTGGATGACCCAATTTCGCTCGCCGAGGTTCAAATCGCGCTGAAGCAGCTTCCGCGAGCCAAATCTCCGGGTGGCGATGGCTTTCCGTCCGAGTTCTATCATGCGTTCCCTGATGTCCTGTCCCCCTTCTCTTGCAGGTCTACAACGAGGCCTTTGAACGCGGCATCCTCCCGCCCAGTATGACCCAGGGGGAAATATGTATGATTTTAAAGCCAGGGGTGACGCGCATGAGCCCTCGTCGTATCGGCCGATCACGATGCTTAATACAGATATAAAAATTCTTTGCAAATTGTTGGCATCCCGTTTAGCGCCGCACATGCCCGGACTGGTCCACGAGGACCAATGTGGGTTCATACCGGGACGTAACACGTCCATGAATCTGCGGCGACTGACTCATATACTCCATGAGGTGCGGGATAGGGAGGAGCAGATGGTGTTGGTCTCTGTTGACCTCGCCAAGGCATTTGATACGGTCGATTGGGAGTATTTGCTCGAGGTCTTGCGGGCGGTGGGACTGGGTCCTCAGTTTTGTCAATGGGTTCGTCTACTATATACGGCCCCCTGCGCCAGAGTCAAGCTCGGGGTGCGCGGTCCGAGGAGTGGCGGCTGGGGAGGGGTACACGACAGGGGTGTCCCCTCTCCCCACTCTTGTTTGCTCTGGCTATAGAGCCTTTCGCGGTTCAGATTAGAGCCGACATGGCGCAGTGGGGTATTAGGCTAGGGGATACGACTCACGTCATTTCTCTATATGCGGACGATGCCTTGTTCTACTTGGTCTCTCCCCGCGAGGCCCTACCGGTGCTGCTGCACCACCTTGACCGGTTTGGAGAGGTCTCTGGACTGCGACTGAACCGTGATAAGTCCCTCGTGTTCCCATTGGCGGGACTAGCTATGGTGCCCCCTGAGGACCTACCGGACCTGGAGCTGCGTTGGGAGCGGACGGCATTTCGTTACCTGGGTATACAGGTGACCCTGACAGATGAACAAGCGCTGGCCCGTAACATGGACCGCGTCACTGCGGCTCTGCGGCACTCCGTGTCCTTTTGGAATACACTCCCACTTTCCCTGATGGGTCGTCTCGCCATCTCTAAAATGGTGATGCTCCCCAGGGTGCTCTATGTGATACAGAACTCCCTGTGCCCTTTGCCGCCCCGGGTCTTCAAAACTCTTAATTCCTTGCTCACGTCTCTGCTCTGGGCAGGTCGGCGCAGTAGGGTGGCCCTTCGAACCATTGTCCGTAGTTATGAGGAGGGCGGTCTTGAGGCCCCTCGCTTTGACCTCTACTATTATGCCGCACACCTCCAACATGCGGCCCGTTGGTTTACTGACACAGATAATTGGGAGAAGCGCCTCTTGATGGATAGGGCGGACACCCAGACGTTGCAGGTCGCACTGATGCAAGGGGCGGGGTCTGAGGTGGGTCTCCCCTATGCTGTCAGGCACACAGCCGCCGTCTGGCAACACTTTGTGGAGAGGGTCCTTCGAAGGGCGCCCTTTCACAGGGAGCTCTCGCTTTGGATACTGGCTCCATTTATGACCATGGAGCGGTCCGTGTCTTTCCGGGCCTGGAGAGAGGGTGGGTGCGATGTCCTCGCCGATCTGTATCCCAACGAAACCTTTCTTACATATGAGCAGGCGGTAGATAGCTTTGACCTGGGACAAGGCCAATTTTTGCAGTTTGGGGGACTACAAGAGGTAGCGCGAATCACCTGGCCGCAATACCCAGAAATTCCACCGTTGACACGTACACTGGATGTTATAC
Organism: Calotriton arnoldi; assembly: GCA_963921515.1. NCBI lineage: Eukaryota > Metazoa > Chordata > Amphibia > Caudata > Salamandridae > Calotriton > Calotriton arnoldi. The sequence continues at coordinate 1,628,348 of CAWUFW010003621.1, forward strand.
TTATGTGTGGAAAGGGCGCGGCTTGATATCCCTTCTATATGCAGCAATGAAACAGGACTCTGCCCCGCCGGTCCCACCGTCTAGGGCGGCCTGGGAGCGGGACCTTGCTACCCCGCTGGGGAGGCACAGTGGATGCGCATTGGTTCCCTTACTCGCACTGTCTCATGCAATGCCCGCTTCCGACTTACACACTTTAACTATCTGCATCGCACCTACCTTACCCCGGTGTCTTTGAGGCGCATTGACAGTACCAGGGGCGCTGGTTGCCCTCGCTGTGCCGCAGATGACGCCGGGTTCTTACATTTGGCGTGGCAATGTCCATTGGTGGCACAGTTCTGGACGGGGGTGGTGACGAGGGTGGTAGCCGCCACGGGGATTCAGGTGGATCTCGACCCCTTGCACTGTTTACTGGGGATGGTTCGTAGGCCCAAGAGGAAGAAACTCTCCTATAAACTCCTACAGCTGATGCTGGTGCTCGCCAGGCGTAGGGTGGCAATAACTTGGATGGGGCAGAGGGCCCCTGATCTTTCGAATTGGCTCAGGGATGCTCGAGAGTGGTCACTGGCCGAAGAGGTACACATGCAACTCTCCCGGCGGGATGAGAAATTGCAGGATGACCTGCTAGCTTGGCGGACCCTGTGTGCCTCTGGGTTGATGGAGGGGGACTCGCCCTCACGGGAGGCGACTGCGAGTGAACAGAGTGATGCAGAACTCCCCGGGGGGATTGTCCCTGCGGAGGAAAGCGACACTTAACCTTGATGGGGCGCATGATATTGGGGATTGCCCTGCCCTGCCTGTCGACCTCGTCCCTTTGGGCTGGGCTTCTGGAGGGCTTTCCAGACCCCCTTGTACCTACATTCTTTGGTTCGGCCATGTGTCTCATGCGACTGTATTTGCATTTAATGATGTGTATGCATATGTTCTTTATTGATGCCAATGCATTGTTTCTTTTTGTTTTTCTGAAAATTGAAAATAAAGTTTAAAAAAAAAAAAAAATTTGGAAGAAATAATAATTAGGAATTATGAAGGGTAGCATAGAGAGTATAAAAAGAACATGCAGTACGATCATCATTTTAATAGTTTCTAATCTACCCCAGGATAAATGAAGAGGAGACCAGCTATTGAGTAAGTTTAGAATTTTAAGTTTTAGAGTATTAAAATTATGAGTAAGTGTATTAGAAATAGTGATAGAAAAACAGGCACCCAAGTACTTAATCTTGGAGGGGCACCATACAAAATTAGTATTGTCAAACATGTAATGATAGCATGAGGAGTTTAATGGTAAAATCTCAGTTTTAGAGAAGTTTAACTTGTAACTAGAAATATTGGAATACAAATCAGTTTTTTGCAAAAATGGATCTAGGGAGGCTAGGGGATCAGACCTATACACCAAAATGCCATCTGCATAAGCTGAAAGTTTGATTTCAAGAGAGTTATGTTTAAAACCAGATATAAAAGGATTACAACGAATGCGTTTAAGAAAGGGTTCCAAACAGAGAAGAAAAAGAAACGGCGAAAGGGGACATCCTTGTCTGGTGCCTCTATGTAAATTAAAATAAGGGGAGAAACAACCATTAACAAAAACACAAGCACGTGGCTCAGAATATAATAATTTGATAAATTAAATTAAATTTGGACTAAAACCAAACCAGTGGAGAGTATTAAACATTAATTGCCAATTTATAAGATCAAATGCTTTTTCAGCATAAAGGGATAAAGCAGCAAGAGGAGAGGGGTATTTTTCCCAAAAGCAAGGATGTTAGAGAACATCCTAGCATTATCCGAAGCAAGTCTACCCCTAATAAAACCAGCTTGGTCAGGTTTAACAAGAAGGGGATAACATCTTCCAACCGAGAGGCCAGAATTTTAGCAAACATTTTACAATTATAGTGAATTAACGAAATTGGACGGTAGTTTTTACAGAGGGCAGGATCCTTATCTGGTTTAGGAATAATAACAATAAGGACATCTAAAAAGGAGCCATTAGCTTTAGAGTTCAATAAAAAAGATAAAGAGTTCAAGTAATTTAGGAGCAAAAAAAGAGGAAAAAGAAGATATTAGCTCAATAGAAAAACCATCTGGACCAGGAGTTTCGGCTTTCTTTAAAGATTTAGGGGCATATTATCAAGCCTTTTATCGCCGCGTTAGCGGCACTTTCCTGCCGCTGACGCGGTTAATCCCTATCGCCCTATTATCAAGCTGTCGCTAACAGGCGTTAGCGACAGCTTTCCAGCGATAGCAGCCGGTTTTTCTATCGCCTTGCATGCCAGCGATATTTATCGCTAACGACATGCAAGGTAGGCGTTCCTCCTCTAAATATCACTAAATCTCCCGCTAACCGCACTTCGCCCTATTAGCAAGGATGGCCCGGACCCCCGAAGTGATTAAAAAAAGTTGCGCTAAGGCCCGTTAGCTGCAGGAACTTAAGACCAAAAAATAGCTGGTCTTAAAAATGGGGATAAGTCTTGGGCCCACACCTATGCATGTTTCTGCTGCTGGACAGCGCTGCAAGCAATGTTGCAGCGCTGCCCTGCGACAAAAATACAGTGCAGGAATGCGCACCATCAATAAGATAGTGCGCATTCCTGGGCCCCAGTCATGAAAAGTGTAGCTGCGCTGCGCCAAGACAGCGTTGCAACACTTCTCATTACGCCCTCCTTGCAACAGCATGGATGCGCTGCACTCACTGGACAGCGCTCCATGACGCAAGTAATGACAGATACGCCAGGAATCCTGATGTATCTGTCTGCGCTAAAGTCACGCATTGCTGCAGTTGTGACACAACCATGACGCAACTCCAGCAATGCATGGGGCCAGCCTAACCCTATGGCACTGCCTCACCCTCACGCCTGCCATCAGGCAGGCGGAAGGTACTGACACAGTGCCGTTCATGAGGGGTTCCCGAATGTCGGCAATGTCGGAGATCCATCGGTGGTGGTTGCGTGCTGCGGTGTCATCGTTTGGAAGCATTGGTGGAGTGTTGGTGCGGAGGCAGTTGACCAGACATACTGCGACTGCGACGGCGCTGGCGTCCGGTGGGCAAGGTGAAGACGTCATTCATCCAATGATGGTAGTGTCAGGAGAGTCCGGTGTTGTGGCTGTAGTTGAAGTACCCGCTGGCAGAGGTGACGTGCTCGACCGTGTGTCCTGCTATGTGGCCTGTTGAGCAGACTTGCTGCTTGCGTCTGATGTCGGTGACAGGAGGGGGTGGTGCTCTGTTCACTGGGGTTGCCCAGGTGGAACTTTAAAAATAAATAAATTTGTAATTCTTTTTATTTGCACTTTTCGTAACATGTACAACAATAACATAAAGTGCAGTGCAATACTCATAAGCGAATCTGCTCGACAGATCAGAATACCAGTACATTTGCCACAATCTGTGGGCGCCATCACAGTTCCTGTAACACAAAGTACTAATCTACAACTACATCGAGGAGTACGGTATAACGATATGCATTTCCATCATAATCTTGAGGACACCCCCCCCCCGAGACATACAATACAATCTTTTTGCTTCCTTAGTCATCTACAGCCGCAGAATTAAGCCAATTCACATAGGGTTCCCATATGTCTCTCGGACGGGATCTGGTCGGCAGAAGTACCCAATAGTTGGTCAACTGTGCCCTACAGTACGTCACATTCGTAACCCACTCCTTCGCCGTTGGAGGCCGGGCTGCCCCCCAGTGTAAGGCCACCTGTCTTTTTGCCATTAAAAGTAGCATTTCCGGCAGTTTACGTAATTTAGGTGGCACTGTCTCAAGGACCCCAAGCAGGGATATCAATGGTGTGCAGGGTAGGTCCAGCCCAGTGATGGCTTTTATGTGGCGCCGTATGGTGAGCCAGAAATTTGCTATTGGTCTGCACTGCCATGCCAAATGTAAGAAGGTCGCTCGGGGGGCACCACAGCGCCAGCAACAGTCATATTCGCGGAGCCCCATCTTATGTAGTTGTATGGGAGTGCAGTAGAGGCGGTGGAGGTACTTAAAGTGTATAAGCCGGAGACAGTAATTGGGCAACAGGCGCTCCAGCTGCTTACAACCAAGACTCCATTGTTCATCCGTGAGATTGACCCCCAGTTCCTCCTCCCAGGCCGGACGAGAAGTTGGGACAATGATCGGAAATATCTTTTGTGTAATTTTGTAAATGCAGGAGATGAGTTTCCGCCCTGATTCCACCGCCAACAGGTTTTCCAGTGCCGGCAGCGTTGGCGGTGGGTCTGGAAATGTGGGGAATTTGCTCTTACAGGATGCACGGAGCTGATAATATAATAGCATATCTAGCGCGGCGGGTGTTGCGGGGTCACACATTCCCTGCAGCGTGAGAAAGGTATCGTCAGGGTAGAGATCGCCACCCACCTTAATGTTATGATTAGACACGCGCTCCTGTGCCTTGCGTTCCATAAGCGGGGGGTACAACGGATTGTTAGGGAGTGGCATGGACGGGGCGTATAATATATCTAAGCGTGCCCGCTTACGAAGACCTTCCCATGCCCATCTCATAACTTGTACTGTGTCTATTTTGTCGCGAGGGTGCTTGTAAGGGTAGAATAGTGCCGTGGACAATGGGAGAGGTGCAGCCCTATCTACTTCTATTGACACGTGTGGCTGAAAGGGTGTAGGGTGCACCCAGAAATGTAAAAATTGTGCCTGTGCACTGTATGCGTAGAGGACAAAGTCCGGGGCCGCCATTCCCCCCTGCTCTTGTGGTAGTGTTAGGATCTCCCAAGCTATCATTGGCTGTCCCCCAGCCCACACCAGTTCAATCATGAGCGACCTGAGGCGGTTAGAGAAGTGCACCGGGAGTGGTAAAGGGATGTTAACAAAGAGATAGAGTAGTTTCGGCAGTATAATCATCTTGAACACTGCTATGCGGCCCGCCAGGGAGAGGGGAAGGGTCTTCCACCTTCTCACCCTGTCTTCAATCCAGGCCACCACCTTGCCATAGTTGGCTGTCCATAGTTCCTGCAGGTTGCTGCTGAACCATATGCCCAGATAACGAATCGGGTCTGACGCCCAGACTAACGGATAGTCAGTTGCAAAAGCCTGAGTTCCAGGCGTGAGTGGGATTAGCACGGATTTGCTCCAGTTGATGTTTACTCCGGAGAGTCCACCGTAGCGTACGACTTCGCGTGTCATGGGCGACAAATTGTCTTTGGGGTTCACCATATATAGAGTTATGTCATCCGCATACATTGACACGGTAAGAGCTCTGGTTGTGAAGCCAATCCCTCTATTGGTATGGTGCTGCCGCAGACGCGCCGCCAGTGGTTCTGTTGCAATCGCGAACAGTAACGGCAATAGAGGACAGCCCTGTCTGGTGCCTCGTGAGATAGCTAGCGGCTCCGATATTAGCCCATTCACCCTGAGCCGCGTCGTGGGTCGTGTGTAGAGAAGCTGGATTTGCTGGATGAAGACTGGACTCAGGCCCATCCTTCTGAGAAGTGGGAACAGGAATCCCCACTCAAGGGAATCGAACGCCTTGGTGGCGTCCAGGAGCGCCGCAATCGCGGATACATGTGGGGCGAGGTAGTGCAGCAGCCCAAATAGTGTTCTAAGATTATGTGATGTTGATCTACCCGGCACAAAACCAGATTGGTCCGGCCGGACTATCAATGGTAGCAGTGGTTTGGAGCCTGGTGGCTAGCAGTTTGGCGAAAATCTTGGCGTCCAGATTGATCAGTGAATCACATTGCTGGGGGTCCTTGTCTGGTTTAAGAAGGGTAATTATGATAGCCTCGCGCATCGATCCAGGAAGGATCCCCTCCTGTAATGCCTCCTGATATACCGCCAGGAGGTAAGAGGCGAGTAACTCTGAGTATTCTTTATAAAATTGCGCAGTGGGGCCGTCCGCACCCGGCGCCTTGTCCGCCTGCATGCTGCCAATGACCCGACGCACATCTTCGACGGTGAACGGTATGTCGAGGTACTCGCGGTGCGCTCTGCTGAACCATATAAGCTCTATGGAGTCAAAGTAGTCTTCCAGAGCCGAGTCCGGTGGGGTTGTTTGAGATGTGTATAGCTGTACATAGAAATCTCGCATGGTAGCAAGAATATCAGGTGGGGAGTGTACCAAACCGTTAGTAGTGGTATTGAGCGCTGTGATGAATGTGGAGCCCCTGGGTGGGCGCAGGAGATTCGCAAGTGTCTTTCCTGGCCGATCTCCCTCGCCATATCTGCGCACGGTTGCATGTTTGTGTAGGAACTTTATCTCCTGATACTCGGTCAATTTACTACGAATACGCCCCAGTATCGCGGCTTCCGGTTTCGTAAAATACTGTTTTTCCAGAGCATGTAGCTCCGAGTCAAGCCGGTCCAGGCAGCCGCGGATATCACGGAGTACCCTGGTTTGTCCCGCCATGCAGTGTCCACGGACAACCACCTTGAAGGCCTCCCACAGCATCCCAACGGTTTCCACAGACCCCGAGTTATGTTCAAAGTATTCTGTGATCTGCGTGTGGAGCTCCTCCCTGAAAGCTGCATCAAGTAAAGCGTTGGGTGGTAAACGCCATGTGAAAGGTTGTCTGTATGGTTTGGGTATTTGAAGGGTCAGAGTGACCGGTGAATGGTCCGATAGGGTGCGGGCGTGATGGGTCACCTCCGACACCCAGGAGTGCAGGTCTGAGGATGTAAGCCAGAAATCCAATCGTGACCATGCGTTATGTTGCTGCATGATACAGGTGCCCTCCCGAGTGTTAGGATGAAGGACCCGCCAAGTGTCGACTAATCTATAGTCAGCAATCAATCCCTTCAAAACTGCGGCTGCCTGTGGGTGATGTGTGCGTGAGGTGCCAACCCTGTCCTCCTCAAGCGACAATACTGTGTTGAAGTCACCACCCCAGATTAACGCAGCGTCTCCCATGGATTGTATGTGGTGCCACACCTGTTGGAAAAAAGTGGGATCATCCATATTGGGCCCATAGACGTTGGCGATTAGGACCCGTTGGTGAAATAATGCCCCCAGTACTAGCAAGTAACGCCCTTCTGGGTCACTGACTACCTTTATGGTCTGCCAGGGGATGCCCCTTTTGATTAACGTTGTCACCCCTCTAGAGTAGTTGGAATAGCAAGAAGTATATACCTCACTCCATCTATTGGACTTCAATTTATTGCAGGCTGTACCCCTCAGATGGGTTTCCTGTAGGAGGCACACCTCGGCTGAATGTCTCGTGAGATATGATTGCACCAGCCGTGTCTTCCTATGGTCATTTAGACCACGTACATTCCAAGTGATGCATGTTAAGTTAGACATGCAGCTTGTAAATGAAATTTATCTCTGTGGCTGCTAAAGTCCCTGCTTTTAAATGTGTCGTCAGTGACTCCCTGTAGTGTCTCTCTTGCTGTGTGGTGGCAAAGTCTGGACAGTGACAGGTATTCCAATTTTGTATAGTATCCAGTGGAGAATATTATGTGCATTGCAATAAACAAACAACAAACAGTAACATTCCCATCCCACCCACCGCCCACTCTAACCCCCCAATCAGGTTGAGTATCTAAAACTGACCCCCCAATAATTAACAGAAGCCCAGAAGAAGTAATACTATAGGGAATCATCCCAGAGGGGGCGTGAGGTTGCCGGCATGCTGCCCTGTCGCATTGCAACAGGGTGGCCGAGCATCAGTAGAACTACCTAAAGACATTGGTATGATCGAAATCAAGAACATGGAGGATGATAATAGTTACTCCCAATGATACACTGAACCAATCGTAAGACAGGATCACTTTTGGGACAAAATTGAGAGGCATATGTGCTAGTCATTGTCACTTAGCTGACTCTGTAACGAGTTGTCCTTATCACGGCCTTTGTCACGCTGTTGTCGTGCGTGTTGTTTGGCGAATTTCATTGTGGCACTCGCCTCCGTGAAGAATAGAGGTTTGCCGTTAGTGTTTACACGGAGTTTGGCGGGGTACAACATTGCGTATTTAGCTCCAGTTTTCTGTAGCAGTTTCTTTGCCGGGAGGAACTCGCGTCGTGCCGCCTGGACTGCCTGAGTGAAGTCGGGGTACAGTGAGATGGCATTGTTCTGGTATTGTAACTCCCCCCGCTCCCGGGCCAGGCGAAGAACAGTGTCTCTGTCTCTGTAGTTGAGCAGCAGAGCCAGTATTGGCCTCGGCAGGGCGCCTGGCGGCGGGCAAGGACCAAGAGTACGGTGGGCACGCTCCACCAGAAACATGGCAGACAGGTCAGTTCCAAACAGGTCCTGAAGGAGGCCCTCAACGTATTTCTCCATGTTGGGTATATTTGTGGACTCTGGAACTCCGGTAATGCATACATTGTTCCTCCTTGAGCGGGCTTCGAGGTCTTCGTTGCGCGCCTTGATGACCTCCAGTACTTTGTCCATACGGAGAAGGTGATCCTGTGTTTCCACCTGGCAATCATCTGTGTCAGAGACTCTCGTTTCTAGCGTATTCAGTCGGGCTTCGTGCTTATCGACTCTGTGCGACACTTGATCCATTCGGACAGCAAGAGAATCAATCTTAGCGTCTATTTCTTTGAGGCAGACCTTTACGTCACGCAACATAGTCTTTATGTCTTCCTCCTGCTCCAGCTGCGTTTCTGGTACGATTGTCTGTGACATCTGCTCGCTATCCACTTGCCTAGTGGTGCGTTTGTCAAAGGTTATTTTTGGTTGTTTGTTATCTGCCTTTCCCATCGCACTTCTGCGCTTCGGCAGTACCATCTAGGGCAGGCAAGCTCTCCAGTCGTGCTCGAGTGGGTGCGAACAATAATCAGCGGCTTCACTACCCTTTCAGTGCTACTTCCCAGTGGTGTCTCACAGTTTCAGTTGGGTTCTCCGCCAGGAGACGAAAGGGGAAGGCGAATCCACAGTGCGGCAACCCAGCCTATGACACGGGTGAAGGAAGCCGCCCCCCCCGAACCGCACCTCAGAGAGGCAACGTCGCCCCTCCGCAACACCTTGCACGGGATACCGCCGGTCTTCCACTCCAGCGCAGTTAGGCCTTTCCCTCTGTGTTGCCTTTGGTAAGCACAATTGACGCACCCCATCAGCCAATCCCTGCAAGTGTGCCTTTTATCGTTGCTGATCTTCCGTCTGGGCAGCCGCGTGGTCAGGCACCTCGTTGCCCACTACCACCAGTCCTGTAGTGGCTTTTCCGCAGCACAGCAGCCGCCACATCCAGATGCACAGTATTTGATCTGGCTAATGGGAAGGGCCCCCTGCGTCTCCGATCAAGGACAGCTCTGCCCCCCAGGTTCTTCCCGCAGAGCGGGCCAGTACAGCATCTCTTCTTAGTGCCTCGAGTTAATAAAGTACTTGCCCCTCACTGGCCGATGCTCACTGCATCCAGTCGCTCTAATCACCCACGCGGAATGCCAGTAACTGAGTCTAGTTGGAGCGCACCAAGTCTGGTGCCGAAGTTGGTCGTGTACACAGGGCCCAGTCACAGTACCTTTGCAGCTAGTGGCATCAATTGTCTAGGGGACCCCGCCAGTCCCCGCAGCAACTCCCTTCTATTAATGCGGCCTCGTACCGCAGCGTTGCGGGAGCAGTCCTGTGCACTTCGCGCTTCTTTTCTCCCAGGCCTCTGCGTGGCCCCGATGGTGTTTAGCTGTCGCCCCGGTCGGGCGCTACATGCAGGGCACTGCGTCCGCAGTCCCCCGCTCCAGCGCTGTAGGGCGGCACAGTCACCTACCTCCAGCGGGGGGGAGCGCCCCAGTGGCCCACTCTTCAGCGGGCGCTGTCCGCCCACGCCGCCAGCCTCAACGATCTCTCAGTGCGGCTCTCATAGTTGGGCCCCGCCGCAGCCACAGGCCCGCCTCTCACGCCACGCTGGTGCGGCCAAACTTTACATGCCGGTTCAGGCCCCGGGGCTTCCCCCCTCAGCTCCACTTGCCTCTCCATGTGTGTGCGCCGCTCCGCCGCGGCCTCCCCGTTCAGGTAGTCAGAAAGCCGTCACTCGGTCCCAGCTACCAGCGCACCCCGATCCGGGCGCCGTCTCGGCCTGGAGTCCCGGCCCTGCTCCGCCGGAACCAGGCCGCCAAATCTCAGCAGTGATCACAGCAGCTGGCGGCCGAGTGTCGAAGCACCAGTTACATCAATGTGTGCAGCTCTGTCTTCTGTGTGTGTGCCCCATACTTTGGAGCCAGGATGAGGCAGTTTTCTACAGGATAATTGCCGGGTAGCATGCTCGGCCGGCAGAGCCCCTTTACCAAGCGGCCATCTTGCTGCTCGGCCACGCCCCTGCCCAGGTGGAACTTGAGTTCACCGAGTTGGATGTCGTTGGGGGATGGGAGACCCTGGGGTGCAATGATGTCTACAATGGGATTGTAGAATGGCGGGCCATGGCCCGGGGGGCCTGCACATGAGGGTGCCACAGAGGATGTACTTGGGCTTGGTCCGGATCTGGGAGTTGACGTGGTCCAGGCCCTTGGCACATTAGAGTGCGTGGTCAGTCGGAGTGTGCCTCTGTAGGTGACGGCAATGCCTCCTCCTTGATGGTCGGGGTGCTCCTTGCGGGTGATACTGCATCCGGCAGTGATGGCGAAGGCGATGTCCGTTATGGAGCAAAGGTTTGTCCTGGCAGGCGAGGTGGCGTCCAGGGTTGATGGCGAGGAGGGTGCTGGCGTCGTAGCGGTGGAGTGTCCAAGAGGAATGCACCTTGGTGCTGAGCACGGTCCAGGGGCAGAGGGATGCAAACGGCGTAGCTTATGTGTTGCCTTCGTCACGGGAGACGACCCTTACAACGCAGGCAGTGCATTGTTAACAACGCAACTCCGACAACGCGGGTCCCTTAACATCGCATTTGATTACAACGCATAGTGAGGTCAGAAATGGGGTAATCCAAACTTTTTCAGGTGTGCATGGGTTTTGGATGTAAAAAATGAAAATTGGACTATGTCTTGGGGTAAAATATGAAAATTGGGGTGTTTTTTGGGATAAAATACGAAAAATGGGGTGTTTTTTGGGGTTAAATATGAAAAATTTGGTGTTTTTTTGAGGTAAATTTTGGAATTTTTGGGTGTTTTTTGGGGTCAAATTACAAAAACTTGGGTGTGTTTTGTGCCAAAATGAAGAGAAATTTGGGGGGTGCATTTGTCTCAAATGTGATCTTTTGGGTGTCTTTTGGGGGTTCAGAAAGGAATTCCAGGGTTCACGGTTGGGTTAGCTGTGCAAAGGTTATTTTTGGGTCGCACACACTGTAGTGGGAACAGTGATCTTCATGTCTCCGCTATGCAACACCTACTCAACTGTTGCAATGTGCCTAGTATTAGTATGTATCGGAATGGAATGTGATGTTATGGCATGCATCGCAACTACGTATGTACCTTTGGCACACGAGTGGTACGCCCGCTGTGCATGGGCGCACAGCGGCCACCATTGAGAAGTGCGGGGGTGTCTGGACAGCTGTGAGGTGGTAAACCCCATAAAGAACACTGGATGGTGCGTGGACGTGGGGATGTGTGTGTGAGCGAGTGTTGTTAAAAATTTATTGAGGGAAGTCTTACCTCTAAGCTGTGTCTTCGTAGCTCCTGCTCTCCTGCATCTGCTTCTAGGAAAAGGAAGTAGGCAGCCAGGCTCCCTCCCCTGAGTCAATCACAACGCTGCGATGTGGCGGTGGGATTGTTAATTGGCAACAGGACAAGTCATGCAGGCAGGGGCCGGAGGGGTGGGCATGTTCTCCATGCAGGCTGTAATGCAGCCTGCATTGTGAACAGAGAAGTGCGCATGTCTGCAAGGGGCGGCCTGAGTGGGCCGACAAAACAGTCATTGCGCACTTGAGTGTGCATGCCAATCTGCACATTCCCTGCTCCGTGTTTGGAGCAGTCCTACCCACCCGCCCACCCCCTGAGGATACATAGCATGATTACATGAGTCATTTATCCCTTGTTTCTCCCTTTTTTAACTGTTTTATTGGCTTCTTTGAGCCCGCACTACCCGCCGCTGCTGCCCCTGCGGCCCAACACCCCTGTCCTCGCACATTCCCGCCTCCCAGTTGATCGTTCCTCCACCCTCCACTACTTGATGGCGGACGCTGCGCAATTGCGCAGCGGAGACGCGCCACTTGCGCGCAGAGGGCGCCCCTAAGACAAGCCGGTCTGCGCACGTCTGCAACTCAACCGCGACCAGCGCCAGGAGGCCTGGATCACGGGCCAACCACTGCTACAGCACAGCCACCCTCCACGCACTCAACCCCGGGAAAGTCAGAGACTGACAACAGGCCTCGGCAAACACGACCCACGGCCAGTTCTCCTGCCTCCACTGCCGCCAGAGCTTAACCACCACCCCGGTCTCCAACACAGCCGACGCCTGCACCGGCGACACCCTAGGAGGCATCCTCAACGGGTGCTCCGTGCACAAACACACCGTGGAAATCTGGAACCTACTCGACTCTCTCTCGCCTGACATCGCCTTCTTCACGGAGACCTGGACCAACGCCTCCTGAGCTGATGACACCCAGCTCATCCTCTCCCTCACCAAAGACCCCACCACCACCAGACTCAACTTCCAGAAAGGAATGCAGGACGTTGCAGCCTGGATGGCCAACAGCTGCCTGAAGCTCAACGCTGAGAAGACAGTAGTCCTTGTCCTTGGAACCACACCTTCAGCATGGGACAACACCTGTTGGCCTTCGCCCTCGGAAGCCCACCTACCCCCTCGGTCCACGCCAGAAACCTCTGCATCGTACTCGACCCATCCCTCACCATGAACAGACAGGTCTACGCCGTCACCTCCAGCTGCTTCAACACCCTCCGCATCCTCTGCAAGACCTTCAAATGGATACCCCCAGAGTCAAGGAAGACAGTCACCCATGCACTCACTCCAGCAGACTGGACTATGGAAACGCACTCTTCGCCGCTATTTACAAGTCCCTACTCCGCAAACTACCGACATTACAGTACACCGCCGCCAGACTCGTCCTCGGCATCTCCCGGCACTAACACATCAGCCAACACCTACGTAGACTCCACTGTCTCCCCGTGGTGAAAAGAGTCACCTTCAAAATCATCACTCACGCCTACAAATGCCTACACAACAATGTAACCAAATACCTCAACGACAGGATCAACTGCCACATACACAAATGAGACAGCCGATCTTCGAACCTCGCACTGTCCGAAACCCAACGCATCCACAGAGCCAGAGCAGGCGGAAGATCCTTCTCCCACATTGCATCCAATACCTGGAACGGGCTACGGGCAGACATCAGAGGTGCCCCTCCCTGAACACCTTCAGGAAGACCCTCAAGACCTGGCTCTTCGGCTAACAGATCTGCGGCCTCCCACCCCTCAGTGCCTTGCGACCCTCACGGGTGAGTGGCGCGCTTACAATTCCCCTGAGTGATTGATTGATTGAGTTCTCATCATGTGATGATTGTTCCTCTTCTGCACTGCTTGAGGTGGTGGGGCAAAGCTCTTCCAACATAGCGGTAGAGCCGCCACTGGGGGTGCGTCATCTACGTGTGATAAGCATGAGCGACTCCCCCACCGGCCTTCCTGCGCTACGCGTCCCACCTTCTCCTTACCTGGACATTGACCCCGTGGCGCAATCCACTGCACTCTCTCCAAATCTGTGACTCAGCCAGCAGGAGCCTGAGCCAGGTGTGCTTTCACTGGGCTGGGTACAGCAGTCACCGCGTAGTCCGCTGGTGGACCACCCGATGCAGTTGATGCAGCAGGGCTCCCTTAGGCGTGTAGTTACAGCGCTCAGTCCACACAAGTTCGGCATAGCACAGCGGCCTCACCCTCCAGAGCGTCCGGCCAGCCCAACATCATCCGTCCTGTGATGCAGGGAGACAGCACCCACCGTTGGTAATCCCCTCCGTGCACCCCGGTGTAGTGGTGGATCTCACTACGTTGGTGCGCAGGTTCACCTCTACCGTTGACTGCACCAAGGTGTGCAAGGCAGGCTTCTCACACAGGTCAGCAACGTGTCTCCATGCGACCTGCCAGACTTCACCACCAGGTACGGGCGATCATCGCACATCAATGTCTCCCGCCACGGCTCATCGACTCCACAGCTACTCCACATCCCACTCCAGGCCAAAGACGCAGGTCCAGCGAGGGATCCAAGAACCAGACACAGGTCCAGCGAGGGATCCAGGAACCAGACGCAGCTCCAGCGAGGGATCCAGGAACCAGACGCAGCTCCAGCGAGGGGTCCAGGAACCAGACGCAGGTCCAGCGAGGGATCCAGGAACCAGACGCAGGTCCAGCGAGGGATCCAGGGACCAGACGCAGGTCCAGCGAGGGATCCAGGAACCAGACGCAGGTCCAGCGAGGGATCCAGGAACCAGACGCAGGTCCTGCGTGGGAACCAGGATCTCATCCTGGTCAACCAGGATGTTGGGTGGCTTGAGGGGGTTGTTGATGTGTGCTGCACTATGCCCTGGCTGCTCAAATCTGCATTTTTCCTTTTTTTGTGTGCATCTTTTATATTGGGTGTGGACAGATGGGCTAAGTCCAAACTTGCGGGTTAGCGTGCCTTTTTCTATCGCTAAGGGCTTATCGCTGGATTCCACCCGCTATCGCCGGTTTCATTAACGCCATTGTGCTAATGTTAGTGGCGGTTTTCGCCGCTGATCCCTGAAGCTATCGCCTGTTAGCAAGACGTTGCTAATACGTCGCTAACAGGGCAATAACTTGCAGGGATCAACGGCGATAGGAAAACTAGCGCTAACCTAGGTTAGCGATAGGTATCGCAATTTCTTGGTAATATGCCCCTTACTAGCATCAATAACCTCCTGAAGAGTTATGTCCATTTCAAGAGCATTAAAAGTATCAGGAATAGCGAGAGGATTAGGAAGGCCATGGAAAAAAGATTGAATGTGGCATTCAGAAGGATAGGTTTCTTATGTATACAATGATTTATAGTAAGATTGAAAGGCTTTAATAATATCAGGATTAGGGGACATTATAGTATTGGTAAGTTCATTAAGACTAGGTCCAATATTTTTCCTTTCCGATTTGATTTTTAAGTAATTGCCCAACATTTTACCAGCTTTATTTTGACCTCCAGGGTATTTAGACTTAATTTTAAGGAGGATGCTGCATGCATCAACAGTAACAAGTTTATTAAGGGTAGACTTAGCTTTAATCAATTCCTGCAAATTGGAGGGGGATTTAGAAGTGAAATAAGTATGTTCAAGAACTTTAATATGTGGGAGATCCAAGAGATATTGGGAATTCAACATCTTTTTCTTTTTAGCAGAGTAGGCAATAGTAAAGGCCCTGAAGGTAGCTTTAAAAGCGTCCTAATTGTTTTGACAGATGTGTCCGTACATTGATTAAACTGAAAAAAATTGTTAATAAATGAAGTAACTTCCAAAATAAAAGTTTGGTCCGCTAGTAAGGGATTGTTAAATCTGCAACGACTATGCTTGGAATTATTGAGAGACAAATCAAAAGAGGACAAAACAGGGGCATGATCAGAAATGAAAATAGAACCAATTTCTGATGATTGAATAGAGGGAAGTAAGGATTTAGAGACTAAAATATAATCAATTCCAGACATAGTATGATGAATACTAGAGAAAAATGTAAACTCTTATATATCTGGGTCACAAGTTTTCAATACATCAAAGAATGGACGAGAGGTAATGACAGATTGGAATGCTTTATGAGATTTATCAGGTTGAAATTTTTTTTTTGATAACCAATTTTATTGATTTTATGAGGTCGCTAACAAAGATAACAGCACCAATTATGGTTACGATTTACACGACAAGGCAGAGACGAAAACACATCACATCCGCATACAAAAGCTGACAAGCATGAAGAAGGTATCAACATTCCACCCCCAGTCCTTGGCCGCATATTAAAAACTTTTAGTCCTCTACCACCCCGACCCATTTGCCCCACATTCGACAAAACTTTTTCGGGCACCCTCTGGCCGCATATAGGGGCCGTTCTTGCGCGGCACACCGGTCCACTCCCCTGCGCCAGCGCGCCATTGTAGGAGTAGTTGAGTTCATCCAGTGAGCTGCTACCATCAATGCTGTGTTGAGGAAGAGTTTCTCAGCCCTGGTACCGTCCAACCCCTCGTTGATGCCCAAGAGCACGTTCATTGAACTAAGAGGGACCTCCCAGCCCAGGACCTCAGTGAGCTCCCTTGTTACTGATTCCCAATACCTCGTGATCGCAGAGCAGAGGTTTAAATTTACAATTAGATTTCCTATCAGTAAACAGGTCTAACCAGTCATTGAAATCATCATCAACAATAATATTTGCATTAAAATTGGAGGACAGTTTTAATTTAACATTGTGCCAAAATTAAGGATCAGATTTAACAGGGCCATAAATATTGAGAAAAGTAAATTGTTCTTCAAAAATAATGGCGTTCAGCAATATCCATCATCCATTCGTATCCAATTCAGTTGATAAAATTTGAATATTTAACGATTTATGGCATAAAATGGCTACACCACCCTTACGGTTAACAGCAGGAGAAAAGATAACCCGACCAACCCATTGATGCTTAAGGGATTCAACATCAGTACAATAAGTTTCTTGCAAAAAAGCAACATGTGAGTTAAGTTTCAATAAATGTGAAAGTACCTTTTGACGTTTAACAGGATGACCCAGACCACGAACGTTCAACAAGACAACATTAAACATGTTGTGGGGTAAAGGTAAGGATACAGGAATAATAATGACAAGCTGCAAAACTAATGAGAGAAACAAAAAGACACCATATATCAACAATAAAATAACATAAAGAAACTGCCAGTAAAATAAAAAGAAGGAATGAATAAACACTCATAGCATTATATGGAAAATAGAAAGAAGAAAAAGGAAGAAGAAGGTGGACAGAAGAAAAAAGGAAAAAGAAGAAACAGATTGAGAGAAAAAGGCTGACAAGACAGATGAAGGACAAAAAGCCAGATCTGAAGTGAAAAGAATGGAGAGTGAGCATAAGGCATGTCAGCACCGAGAGTAAGAACGACAACGGAGAGAGAAACAAGAGGATATATGAAATATAGCCATATATTTAGAAAAATACAAAATTAAAAATAAGAGAAGCCATGTGCAAAATTAAATGTATTAAGAACATTAGTTTCCATAGTCTAACTTGTAACATTTTGTAGAAACATTCTTAGTTTAGCCGGATCATCAAAAGATTGTGAGACGCCTTCATAAGTGATTTTACAGAGGCAAAGATGTAGAATGCCAAAATGAATGTTCAGTTGTCTCATTCGAGGTCGAAGGTCTAAGAATTCTCTTCGTCTAGCATTTGTTGCATTGGAAATATCCTGAGAGATAAATATATTGTGGCCAGACCATACAAGGCAACGCTTTTCCTTAGCAGCTTTCAAGACATGCAGCAAGTCACTGAACTCCAAAAAGAGCATTATGATACCTCGAGGTCTAGTAGAGTGGAGCTGGAGACGATGCGCTCGCTGAATATTAAGAGGCGATCTAGATTGAAGGCCAAGAAGATCAGGTAAGAACTTCTTCAAGAAGGTCAAAAGATCAGGACCCGCATGGTTTTCAGGCAGACCATAAAGGCAAAGATTATTCCTTCTATTTCAGTTTTCAAGGTCATCAGTATGTAGATTACATTTTTGAATTTCTTGTTCCAGCATAGGAATTTTGGTAGCCATGTCTTGGAGACCACCAACACGCTGATCCATTTCAAGCATCTTGCCCTCCATTACGATCCTCAATTTGTTGGAGTTTTTTATTGGTTGCACACATGAAAGGTTTAAGGCCACGCACCTCATCCAAAATAGTATCTAAAACAGGATTATGAGATGACAAAATTGGTGATGGAGGGCCATTTTTTGCTCTTTTTGGCTTTATGTCTGAAGAAGACAGCTTAGAAGTAGTGTCCAAGTCACTGGCCATCTTGACGTAATATATTGAATGTTGCGTAAGCTTTTGAAATGACTGAATCCTGCCCATGCACTGAAATGATAGTGTGTATTATATAGAGGGGCACTATTCAAGCCAATACTTGAGAAGAAAGCAAAGTGAAAAACATGTATTGATATATTGAAGAATTATAAAAAAATATATATATATACATATATATCAATAAAACACTCTTTCCACCATGTCTCCTGTGTATAGAAGTGCCAGTTGTAGTAAAATTCAAACAAGGCAATATGCATAAGGATGCAGTAAAAAAACAAACATAATTTTCATAGAAAAGTCCACATTACTAGGCAAAATCCAGTTATGCACAAAATGAAGATAAAAAGAGGCAGGACTGCAGAGAAATTATTCCAAACAATACATATTCAAAAGAGGATGCCGGTTACCAAGTGAGGCTGAGGAGAGCGGAGACCGAGGATACGAGCTGCACGCTGAGGAAATGGCGGCTGCTCACGTGTGTGACAGGAAAATCACTGCTGCGGCACCAGGAGATGAAGAACGTACCTCCGACGGTTCCCCCTGGCATGCGGAGGCACAAGGAAATCAGGGAACAGGAATCCTCGTCGGGCGGCACCAAGCATGCAAAGAAAGGCTAGCAAAGCCGCATTAGCTCCGTGAATGCGACGGAGCTCAGCAACCCGCCGCCAACTTACTTCAGCGCGGAAGCCACACCCCGACTTCTGACGTTCTAATAAGTGTAGGTGCAGCAAACCTATCCATGCTAGATGACATCTTCCCCTTCCTTCCACTACATTCCCCACCACCCAACATTGGAGCCACTGCTAGCATTTACCACCTGCTCAGCGTAGGTGGTAAATTACTCCATTAAACCTCACAGAATCGGGAATGGGATACCAGTCGGAAAAACTGGTTCTGCTCAAATATTCCCAATTCCGTGGGGTTTACTCTGTAATTGTTTGAACTCCATGCAGTTTCCAAATGAGATCACAGGTTCTTGATGTCTGAAGTCTGCGCTTGTAATTCTGCATTACTCACAGTCAGGGCCTTAGTTTTCCATGTATACAGAAGCTGCTGCCCACATGAACACTTCTACAAAGCTTATGTTGGCAGGATGCAGAAGTATATAAGGGATATAGAGGCAGGGCCACTGGATTCATACTAATCCTCTGATGTATAAGATAAAGAATGCTTCTAAAAGTTCCAGAATGTAAAAAGCGATGGTTTAAAAATTCAGGTCTGGCTGGGGTGTCGCATATTACATGAGTGCATTTGTTATGAAACAAATCATAATCTCCAAAGTAGCTCAATGAAACATTTTACTTTTCATTGACTTTGATTCGAAGACAGGGATTACTTTCTCTGGTGGGGGCCAGGGCTGCCCTGTGCTGATATGCCAGCTATTTGTTCACATGCGGTCTTTGGTGATGTCAGGTTTGTCAGGTGCTGGTCGTTCAGAAGGCAGCCTCTGACTACGAGTTGCCCGTAAAGCCCAGGATTTTACAATCTTGGACTTCCTGAGGTAGGGGCGACCTCTTCCAGTAGCCACAATGCTGCTGACACTTGGAAGTGCCTAAGCAGATGGTGCCTTCCAGAAGGAGTCCCAGAGGAGGTAAAAGCCTAGAGGCAAAAAACCTCCTAGTGGCAGCCACCACAGGTAATTTGGAACCAACGAAGAACACAACCAGGCAGGGAAGAACTGGAGACGCTGACAAAAGGAGAGAAAACCACCTTGCAGGAATACTGGAAGAAACAGGAACGAGGAAACACACCCACAGGAATGAAGAAGTGGTGCGACGCAAAGAGCAAGATAAAAAGTGGCCTTATATACTGCTGAAGCAGGGAGTACCTCCCAGGAAGTTGCAAGTCACCATGATGATTTGGGAAAGAGAGCTAAAGACTTGAGGAGCTGCCATCTTGTATTGGGTTATCAAATACCCAGAATTCCTTCCCAGAGAATTCTGGGAAGAAGGACCAGGAAGAACACAGAGACGCTGACAGCTTTCTATCAGCTGACTACCCCATTAAGAAGAATCCAGGCGCGGGACATGGCACCGGCAGGCCAGCCACTGTAAGGTAAGTTTTTTAAGGAGTATATGCAATGGCCCACCGGCCTCTCCCCTGCTGTTTCCATGCCACGTGTCCTGCCCTTCCGGGAGCTGAGCGAGGATTGATACTGGCACAACAGTATGTCCCCTACCCGGAGCCCCAGCTTTGTGCAGAAACAGGCAGAAAAACCTACGAACTAGGACAGGTGCGTGGACAGAAGACGTATCTTCCCGGGAACATTCACTGGGTGGATAACCCTTCCAATGGATCAAAAATTGAAGCTTGTTTCTAAAAATGCCGGAATCACGTATTTCCTTAACTTCATATTCACCATGAGTGGAGGAGGTTTGGAAAAGAGTTGATGAAAAGGGTTGCTCTGATACGGTTTCAACTTGAAAAGAATTGTTCTGGCATGGTTTCAACTGAGAGAAATGGAGTGCAGGATGGATCTTCTAAGACATAGGCAACTGAACACGAAAATCGGATTTATGATTTGGACAATCCGAAAAGGACCATTGAAGCGTGGCTTAAACTTGTTCTGAGAAAGACGCGTGGGCAAAAATTTAGAAAAAAGCCACACCTTGTCTTCAAGGCAATAAGCAAGAGAAGGTCTTCGAGGGGCATCAGCAAAAGACTTCATTGTCTGCTTAGATGCATGCAGATTATGCAAAATTCATCGACGAACTGTCTGGAGACGGTGAATGAAACAAGCAGCTGCAGGAACAAAAGGAGAGGCTCGAGTACTAGATGGGAAGCACTCAGGATGAAGCCCGTAAAGACAGAAAAAGGGAATAGACTTGGGGGAACCTTGGAGAGAATTATTGTAGGAAAACTTAGCCAAGGTAAAAAACAGAGACAAATCGCTTTGTGTGGAATTGCAAAAAAACCAGAGATGTTGTTCAAGTCTTTGATTGAGACATTCCTTCTGCCCGTTAGTTTGATGATGGAAACCGGAAGACAGTGCCACATCTATCTGTAAAGACTTATAAAAGGATTTGCGAAAATGGAAGACATACTGGGGACCACTGTCTGAGATGACAACTTAGACAGGCTATGAAGATGAAAAATCGCTTGCACAAATATCTAACCCAAAGTTTCAGCTGAAGGTAATTGTTTAAGAGCTGTGAAAGGTGCCATTTTGGAAAAGGAATCAACTGTCACCATAATGACTCCTTTCCCATTCGATGGATGGAGAGCGGTGATGAAATCAGTAAATACAATGTGCCAAGGATCAGCATAGACTGGCAAGGGATGAAGCCATCCACAAGGCCGGGCGTGAGAGGGTTTATTCTGAGCGCACACTGGACAGGGACCAACATACTGTTCAGTGTCCTCTTGGACAGAAGGCCACCAGAAGGAGCGGAGTATGGGTTCAATGGTAGATATGATACCTCAGTGACAAGCAATAGGGGAAACATGGCACATTTTAAGAACTTCAATTCTCAATGGCTTAGTGGGTATGAATAGCACCTTCCCTTTAAACAGTAAGTTGCCTTGTTTCCGGAGTTGTCCTTGTACTGAAGTCTTGTCTTTCTTGGACATTTTGGTAAACTAGCTTGTACTCTGTCATGGAAAGTCTGAGTAGCCCCAATAATGCTTTGTGAAGGGAGAACATTGTGATTAAAGGTAAAGGGTGTCTGTGGATTTCTGCGGGAGAGAGCATCTGCTAATATATTTTTAGTGCCAGGAATGAAAGTGAAAAAAAAATCATATTGGTTTAAAAATAGCTCCAATGGGTCGGGCGTGGATAGCAGCCGAAGAAAATGGCCGCAGCCTAGGGAGTCTCCGTCGCCCGCCTACCTTTCCCCGCAGATCCGAACATTAATCCACTGGCGTTTCGCACCCTTAAGACGTGCACGAGGTGTCGGAAAGATCCGTGACTCGGATGCTCCTGGTCCGGATCCGATCGGATGATCCCCGGTGTCACGGCGCCGAGTAAAAGAAGTGTGGCCTACTCCAGCAGCTTAAGCTGGGGACTGAAGTTAGCCCGGAGCCGACCGCGGCACTCAAGGCGGTCCGGTAGACACAGAGGGCGGAACGTGCAGCGCGGATGAAGACGGCTGCCCGGCCGGACTCCGACGTGGCATCCAACAGATAAAGTGAGGCGGTGGAGACGACTCTCACGGCGGTGATGGGCGAAGAAGGACTGAGGTGACGGCGCAGATTGCACTCCGCAACACGGCCGGTGCCTGCAGCGGGCCGAGCCCGCCTGGCAGCTAAACGGGCCCAGAGCACGACAATGCGACGGAGGCGGCACCGGCGAGCGCCCTGCTGCATGAGCTCACATTGAGGGATGGTCAGTGGGACGCCGTGAAAAGAGGTTGGGGCAGCCGGGAGTGGTGCGACCTGCATAGGGCACAACGGTGCAGTCCTGAGAGACTGGGCATAACAAACGCTGCTACGCCATATCCCCCATTCCTCACTGCCGCTGACATGGTGGCTCGCACCCCCCACCCGGGGTGGATGCTAGATCTGGGAGCTTAGGCGAGAAGATGAGGACGCCCGCTAATGACCAGACCGCAGGGGGACGCTCCACAACACACAGGTACAGGTGCAATTAGTGCGTGGCAGATGCACCGGCCCAATATAGATGAGCAGGAAAGGAGTCCTTAATCCCCGCAATCCACTGCCACACCCGCGCAGCAGTCCCGCCATTTGCCACACAGCCTCGCAGAGAAACAGCAAGGAGCGACAAGTTAAACGACCCTGACGGCTTGCTTGCTCCACTGGTGACGCACAAATAAGACGACGGACCGGGGGTGGAAAATCCGAAAGTCCGCGTGTGCTGCGATAGCGCACTGGCAGGCAGCGGTGAGTACCACCCCAGCATCGGAGCATAGCGAGTAAACTTGACCACGGCCGCAATGGGGAGTAGAAGCCAAAGGGCCCCGAATCAAGCCAAACTCAAGAAATACGCCTACACCAAGACACAGCCGGAGCTCACAGACCAGGGCACCACACCCACGACAAGCTCTATGGCCACAGAGAAGCAAGAGGTCACGTTACAGGACATTATGACCACATTAAATAATGTCCATGCCTCCCTAGATTCACGTATTGGGTCACTTTCAGCGGAACTCTCATTGATCCGTGCTGATTTCAATAAAATGTCCACCAGAGTGTCGGAGGTGGAAACCACTGCGACGACCCTCACGAGCGATACGACCGCTCTTAAGAAACAAGTTCGTCAGCTTGAGGCAGACAACAAACTGATGGCCGCTAAGTTCGAAGACCAAGAAGGCCGCTCGAGGCGGAACAACATTAGGATCATAGGCGTGCCGGAACGGACAGGTGGCCCAGCCCTTGATCTATTTGTTGAAGACCTCATCACAAATCGCCTCCAGCCACGAGGTCTCTCCAACTACTTTTCAGTGGAAAGGGCACACCGAGTCCCGGGGGGAAAACCGAGACCGGGGGCGCCTCCAAGGCCCATTCTTGCCCGTATTTTCAACTACCGAGATCGAGACGTGATATTACAGACTGCACGTACCGCCCCTCCACTGTGTCTTGAAAACAGTACTATCACAATCTTTCCGGACTACACAGCGGCAGTCACGAAGCAGCGCCGTGGATTCCTCGATGTGAAAAAAGAGCTTAGGGACCGTGGACTCAAATACTCAATGCTGTTCCCAGCTAAACTGAGGGTAGAGGCCAAGGGTAAAGCATGATTTTTCATAACGCCCGAGGAAGCTCAGGAGTGGCTGGAGGGATGGCGCCGGGTCTCGAGGTCTGATCGAACTGGCAGAGGTAATGGACACCGTGTGAGGGATGAATCGTTGGAAGAGTCAGGAGAGACAGGAGCAACGGAAAGATTATCGCAAGCAAGCGAGGAGAGTAAACACGCCCTTAATACTAATGAACACTGACACTGGTGGACTGGCTAAACTCCAATGCATACCGGTCGGCAAGGCTGGACCCAGAACTCTTTCACCGAGTGGGTGACACTGTGACGGACGTCTCTCTAAAGACGGTTGTGAGACCACAAAACACTTTTGAGACACTTTATCATGTAACAGGGCTACATCTTTACTGCACTGACCACTGAGCGGGACAATGCCACGAAGGCACACGACGAAGTAAGGGGAGGTTATAAGGGGCTGCGGATGACTCTCCCCCCTATTATGGTATTTGGGATGGGAACTAAGCACTCTGCGCAGTTGGGGAGGCGGGTAGTTCTACATCCGTCATGCAGGGAGGCAGGGAGGATGGAGGGAAGGGAGGGACTGTTAATTGGTTTATGTTTTTTGTTGTTTACATGTTTAATACGGGCAACGGTTGGACACCACCATTTATGCATTGCACCTCAGACACATTGCCAATACATTCCCAGTGCTAAGCGTATGAGAAATGGTAGAGACGACAGTGCAGGTTCAGCAAGAGCCTGTACCACCATCACCTCCCCTGACACCGAGTACCCCTCTATCATTGCTCACATGGTGTCCTGCCACCGCTTCTCAACCACCCAATACTGCGGGGAGCGAAGATTAATCCCACTCCTCTACCTCAGCACCCGTCGCCACCACCTGTCAACTATACCAGTGATAGCAGACAAGAACCGTGGAAGAAGGTGGGGAAACAAAAAGATCAGATGTTTTTGGACCAGCACTCATGGACCCCAAGATACCTATAAAAAGGCAACAGAAGAGATAATTAGCTCCACGCATCCATACCCATACGCACTTGATTAGGCATAACAACTTGGGAAAAAACAACAGGATCTTACCCCTGTACACAGATTCCAACTCCGTTCGTGAGGCTCAAGGCAATGTCCCAATTAGATGTCTTCAGCAAACTGTTGTAAGCCTCTAGGTGCACATCATCCAAGGATAAAATGTCAAGTGTCCAGGAGTGATAACAAGAGTCCCAAGTAAATAAACACCTTCCTCTTATTCCCAAAAACTATAGAAGAGGGAGGGGGAAAAAAAACCAAGGACACGGCAAAAAAAAACCTATGCTGCTAAACCCAAGAAAGGAAGGATTATGTTTTCTAATCCACGGTGGGTGCACCCACCGTAGTCACGATATGTTTCCAACGTGACTTAAGAACCCATCGCTGTTTTCCTAAGATTTCTCCAAGTCAAGAAGGAGAAGAGGGGGAGGAAAACAGGGAAAATGGCACATGAAACGCAGCCGCGTTCATTTTCTTAATACCACTACGCATATGATCCCATATCGTAGTGGCATTCTTACATCAAACTAAATAAAAACTAAGAAAAAGGGTACGGATATACAACGCTACCTCAATCCTTCCCCTACTGTAGGAAACACGAACGAAAGTCCCAAAAAAAAGCCAAAGTATCCAGCGAGAGTCTCTCCGTCCAGAATACCGGCGTTCAGCACACCGGCTCCACTCCACAGGAAGTCAGGCAAAGACGGGACAACAGGAAGTTTCGGGAATCCAGGGTTACCAGCATTGACCTTCCGGGTCACAGGACCGGGAAAGAAACCAAGCACCGATCAAGCGCTGGAAACACGACTTTATACACCGTGTCACCGCCCATCCACAAGTGTACACCCAATCAAGCACGCATAGCAGGCACACCAGAAAACTAGCGGAGGTAAGAGAGCGCCGGCTCCGTCACTTCCCAACACATGGAATGTCCACGGGCTTGGCGATAAGATTAAGAGGGGGCTGGTTCTACAATACTTGAAGCGACATGCCCCGGCGGTGGCCCTGCTTCAGGAAACACACCTAGTGGGCTCCTCCTGTAAAGCTATGGACCGGTGGGGATTCCAGATGGTGGTGCATTCCGAGTTCACCTCGGGGTCACGGGGGGTAGGTATTTTAGTGCGGAAACAATTCCCGCTTGTAATTAAATGGACATGGACGGATGAGCAGGGCCGATTCGCAGCCATCACATGCCAGTGGGAGGGACAGGCCTATAATATAGTGTTGGTGTATATCCCTCCAGCACTTCACTCGGTAGCCTTCCCAGCCCTTAGTGCCTTTCTGCTCGCCCTTCCAGAGGGAGAACTCTTGATTGGGGGGATTTTAATGCCATAGTCTGCGGTGCTCGGGATCGCCAACCCCCCAAGGACCAGGGTGGTGGGGCCTCCCGACTCTCGGGGTTTCTTGAGGCACTCGGCCTCATAGATGCCTGGCGTTTCCGCCACCCCTTGACTCGGCAGTTTACCTTTCATTCTGGGGTACACAATAGCCTCTCACGGATAGACTACATTTTAACGTCGACGGATAGTCTGAGGAACATATTGAAAATCACTACCCTACCCAGAGGTATCTCGGATCATTCCCCGGTGGTGCTGACATACGCATGCAGACGGGCGACCCGACGTCGTATTTACCCCATATACCCAGGATACCTACAGAACCCCAAAATCCTCAAAGATATCACTATCACAACGCAACATTATTTTCACGACAATGTACACTCAGTTACTTCCCCAGTAACACTCTGGGAGGCCTATAAGACAGTTATCCGGGGCCAGGCCATCGCATCTATTGTAGGTCACAAAAACGAAAAGAAGAAAGAGATAGAGACCCTAGAACTAGAATTGGCCCACGTGGAGGGGCTCCAGGCCCAAAACCCAACAAGAGTGACAGCCCAAACTCTTCATCTTAAACAACGGGAGTATAGGGGATACCTAGGGGAAACTATTAGGACCAGGCTACAGGCTACGCAGCATAAAATATATGAGGTCGGGGATAAGGCGGGGAAACTTTTGGCCTGGCTCGATAAGAGAGAGTGCGCCAGTCGGTGGATCGCACAACTACGCACAGATGATAACGAAACCATAACCGACCCCCAGGAAATAGTGAATAGATTAGCAAAACACTATCAACAGGTGTACACACCGACATCCTCGACGACGATCGAGGAAGCACAAGCTTTCCTTAAAGATATTAAAATGCCCACACTGACGCCGGAGGCGGCCATGACACTCGAGGCTGACCTCACCACAGATGAACTGCAACTAGCTATAGGAGCGATAAAGTGGGGGAAAGCGGTGGGGCCTAACGGCATACCCATTGAACTCTACAAAAAAACAGCTACCACTATCACTCCACACCTTTTAAATATGTATGTGACCAGCCTGGAGGCAGGGGAACTCCCGCGAAATCAGCGTACTGCCACCATAGTGACGATTCATAAACCAGGGAAGTCTGCCGAGGACTGTACGTCATACCGACCCATATCGTTAATTAATGCAGAGGCCAAAATCCTCGCTAAACTCCTGACAGCTAGATTGACCCCCCCATCTCACCGCCCTAATACACCCAGACCAATCCGGCTTCATGCCGAATAGGAATACGGCCCTTAATTTGAGACGTCTACATGGCGTAATGGCGCGTATACCCTTTATTCAGGAAGCATCTGTCATCCTCTCCTTAGACGCTCGTATGGCTTTTGATATGGTTGAGTTGCCCTTCCTCTTCACATTCCTGAAGCATTTAGGTTTTGGCCCTAAGTTTTGTGCCTGGGTGCACCTGCTGTACTCAAAGCCCCTAGCTCATGTAACGGCAAACGGTCATATATCGGAGGACTTCCCGCTGGGGCGTGGAACGCATCAGGGGTGCCCCCTCTCACCACTTTTGTTTGCCCTTGTTCTGGAGCCACTGGCCGCATGGATTAGGTGGGTACCAACTATCTGGGGGCTCCATTGGGCGGGGGGTTGGGAGGACCGCATCTCCTTATATGCCGATGATGTGTTGCTGTATATGGCATCTCCCAGACAATCCATCCCTGTGCTCCTGAATATCTGTGACTTATATGGTCAGGTTTCTGGATACACCATCAATTGGACCAAGTCGATTCTGTATGTACTTCATGGCCCACCACCGCAGCTCCCGAAGGGGTGTAACTTACAGATAGCAAAGGGGGGTTTTAAGTATTTAGGAATCCATATCACGCCGCTGTCGGAAAAATTTATTAAAACAAACCTCATGCCACCCCTAGAACGTCTCAAACGGGATGCGACAAATTGGCAGTTCCTGCCGTTGACGCCGCTTGGGAAAGCGGCACTTTTTAAGATGATGGCGCTTCCCAGGTTCCTTTATGCCCTGCAGAATACCCCGTTTCTTGTTCCACCAAGCTACTTTAAGGCGATAGCGGAAGAAGTCTCTAATTTACTCTGGGGGAAAAAACAGGCACGCATCGCCATGGATAAATTGGTCAGGGGCTGGTACGATGGGGGCATAGCACTTCCAAATATACAACTGTATTATTGGGCGTCGCAGTTGATGGTACTTAATCAATGGATACACGCCCCGCATATAGATCCCGCGTTTAGAGCGGACAGACATGGATTGGGGGAGGGAGGAATAATGCGGGCACTATATACTAAAAAGCAGACTACCCCACTAATTGGACCCACAGCGCATACAGTACAGGTTTGGTACATAGCACTTAAACAACTAGGCTGGGACGGTGTTATAACCCAACTCACCCCACTCTGGGAAGCACAACGACTAGGAAGACTTCGGAATAGTAAGGGTTTCCACCGCTGGGACTCCATCGGAATATCTACGGTGGGTGATTTGTGGGTCAAGGGTGAGGTGGTTACCTTTGCCCACCTCCAGGAACACTATGAACTGGCGCCCTCTGAAATATTTAGATACACACAGATCAGGCATGCACTCATGGCAGCTATACCATCTGGTACCACACTTCCGGAGGCCTCCCCCTTGGAGGATAGGTTATTGACCGATTACATGGACAAGAAGGCCACTTCCCTTACCTACCGCAAACTCATTAACAATTTACCAGATCCTATGACACCCCTAAGTGAAATATGGTCTAACAAACTGGGGGAATTAGACGACACAGACTGGCAGGAGGCGCTCTCGTCCCCGCGCGAAGTAGCGATATCCTCCAGACTAAGACTTGTGTAACTGAAAATACTACATCGTACGTACTATACCAGAGTGACCCTACACAGAATAGGGGGAGCCGAAAATTCGCTTTGTCTGAGGAACTGTGGGGCGGAGGGTACGTTTTAACATACAATATGGCAGTGCCCACAAATAGTGCCCTACTGGGCAGCGGTTCTGCGAACCATTTCGCAAGTGGGTGGAGTTTCAGTCCTGCCAGAGCCCAAAAGATGTCTCCTAAATATTTGGGAACCCACTGATCTCAATCACGCGTCACAGGACTGGGCGACACTTGGGATGATGTTCGCCAAACGTAATATAGCCAAATTCTGGGGATCACAATCCTTACCGACACTCCATGACTGGTGCAGGGACATGGATGGGGCCATGGTGGCAGAGAAGGCGACATATGTACACCGAGGGTGCCCCAAAAAGTGGGAGAGAGTATGGGAAGCCTGGAATAAGTATAGAGGGGACATTGTACTCCGCCTCGGACCGCGACTGATGCGGCTTCTGACTGAGGGAGATGGGTGAGAAAGGGTTTCTCGTGGCTTTCTGCCAAACGTACTGTACTGACTGTATTGTTGTTATGCTTATGTCAATGTGGGATGAGACGTGCGATGTTTACCATGCTACAATCTGTAACCGCTTTTTATTTTGCGCTGTCATCAATAAAAAGAGTTTAAAAATAAATAAATAGCTCCAATGAGCTTTGCGACTATTTCTGCACTGTATGTTTCAAAGGCATTAGAGGTTTCAGTGATGAGTTTGTTTCTCAAAAGGTTTCCTGGCCCCCATTAGAAAATGTCTCCACTCGATACAAGCATTTTATTTTCATGGCTAGAAGTTCTCGTTCAAGTACTGAATAATTCTTTTCAGACTCAGATAAACGGTGGGATAGATAGAAGATGGGGACGCTGCGCTGCCTTCTCACCCTGGTGGGACATCAGGTCCCAGGGTGCACCGGAGCCCGCAACCCGCTGCAGCTGACAGGGGAGAGGCGTGGTCACCTCGCGCTCTTAGCGCTGCCTTCTCCCCCGCAGCGCGGGACACCATTGTTTGTTGGATCCCGCCGATAGCACCACCCTGGTGGGACATCAGGTCCCAGGGTGCACTGGAGCCCGCAACCCGCTGCAGCTGACAGGGGAGAGGCGTGGTCACCCTGCGCTCTTAGCGCTGCCTTCTCCCCCGTGTAGTATTTGGGCCTCAGGCCCACAACCGGATAAAAGAGGGACACGGACACATGGTATACTGGTGCAGTAACTGGCCCAGAGCACGTGCGCTCGGCCCCTTTTATTGTCAGGGTCACCTGACTGGTGACGCCTGTGGTGGGTGGGTGTTCAGTGTGTGGGTGACAGCAGGGGGAAACACTAGAATACTGATCGGACGATCACTACATCCCTCCCAAACTTTAATAAAGGTCAAAACAATGAAGTCCGAACCTGTGGGAGAGAATACAATTTGAAAACAAACACAACACAATAATAACGACTTCCACGTAGTCTCTTCCGCTGCTGGCCAACCGCCTACGAGGGTATCCTTGCAGCCGGGACCACTAGTTCTCCTTGGCACGATGTCAGGGTGCCCTGTGGATGTAGTCTTTCTTGGACTTGCAACGTGGAAGTGTGATCTACAGTCTCTTTCTTCCCATTCCACATCCAGTGAAAGTGCAGATGGAATGATGGTGGATCAGTTATGTGTTATTTTCCACTGTACAGTCCTGGTTGAAGTATTTTCTCCATCTGATGATTATCTCCAACGGGATTTGCAGTTGCAGGACGTCCCTCTCACGGATGCCCCTCTCTCGTGGGTGTCCCCTCTCACCAGACGAACCCGGAGGCCCTTTTCTGCCAGGCTTCCACTGGACCGGTGGACTTCCGCCTTGTCGCTCCAATCAGGTTGGAGGAGTCGCTACGGGTCACCTCTGCATGTCCTGAGTTCCACCTGAAAGGGTGTTGTTGGCACTTGCTCCTTGGTATGCTACCTTTGTCCTCCCAGGATTTCCAGAGCGAGCTTCACCAGTCCATCTCTCGTTTCGGGATCCGCTGCCACCGGTGTCCCAGAGGCCTCTGCCCCTTGGTTATCCACGGTCCTGTGTCCGTTCCATCCCAGAGGTGGTTGTTACCAACGGACCGGCCTGCTCGTCTCTGTCATTCCCGGGTGATCTTGGGATTCGCAAGTAGATGTGTACTCCCAGTGATGCTGATGTTCTCCAGGTACTGTGTTCGGATGTTCATGCACCTTTTCACTTTCCTCTTCGGGTGTTCCCCTTCTGGTGTGTGTGTTGACCTGTCGCGCACACCTCTTTACTCTTCTTCTCTTCTTTCTTCGCCATGGCGTCTTGCCACTCAAGACCTGTCTTCTCTTCCTTCCTTCGCGACGCGGTCCGGTCTTCTCTCATGTCTATTCGCCCTAACCAGGCTTCTCCGTGTAGCGTGCACTCCACACGTTTCCCCCTGATCTTGTCCAAACACTAGGACACTGCCTTCACTTCGCTCTGTGACTGGACCTGTCGTCGCGACCTTCTTGCGTTCGATTACTTCTGACTTCTAGTTCATATCGTTAGACTTCTCTTCTGTCACTTCTTGGTCCTCTTCGTGGACCTCTCCTGGGGTCCTCTTCATGGACCTCTCCTCGGTCGTTCTCTTCACGGACCTCTTGTCAGATCTCTTCCTTCTCTCTGACCTTATCGCAGGTCACGTCACTCTCTGACCTCTTGTAGGTCGGTGTCATCCTTGCGACCATCTGGTAGGTCAGCTTCTTCCTCTTTGCGACCATCTGGCAGGTCGGCTACTTCCTCCTTGTGACCAACTGGCTGGTCAGCTTCTTCCTTGCGACCATCTGGCTGGTCGGCTTCTTCCTCCTTGCGACCAACTGGCTGGTCGGCTTCTTCCTTGCGACCATCTGGCTGGTCGGCTTCTTCCTTGCGACCGTCTGGCTGGTCGACTTCTTCCTTGCGACCATCTGGCTGGTCGGCTTCTTCCTCCTTGCGACCATCTGGCAGGTCGGCTACTTCCTCCTTGTGACCAACTGGCTGGTCAGCTTCTTCCTTGCGACCATCTGGCTGATCGGCTTCTTCCTTGCGACCATCTGGCTGGTCGACTTCTTCCTTGCGACCATCTGGCTGGTCGGATTCTTCCTCCTTGCGACCAACTGACTGGTCGGCTTCTTCCTCCTATTGCGGGTCTTCGTGCTTCTGGTGGTCCGTGTAACTACTTCTTCTTCTTCTCTCCGCAGTCGCATTGCTTTGGTGCGCTTCTGATTGCGCTCTTCATTTGCTCCACCTGATGGGCTTGCTGCGCGTTCTGTTCAGTCTTCCATTCCCGTAACTGTAGCAGCTGCTCCTGTGCTGCGGCCACTTACTTGGTGTTGTGCTCTCCCTTCGCAGTCTTGGCAGATTCCGTGGTGCTGTGGAGAGTGTCCTGCCCACGCGGGTGTCGCCGGGGCCAGGGAAACGGAGGTTCACTCGTGGTGGGTGCTGCCTTTATTTTTCAGAGGCAGTTACAGTCGATGCTTGCTGGCACTCCTCATAGGAGCAGTGGTGCTGCTGGCTTCTGTGCGCTGGGACTCTTCCACTATGACCTGTGCCTAATTGCTGCTTTGGTCTCCCAGGTGCGGTGCCGGCGTTTGGCATCTCTAACCTCTGTCGTGTTGGAGGTTCTCCTTCAGTGCCTTGACTTCAGGCGCATTAACTCAGTTGGCCAGTAGGTGGCAGTGTTGCTCCTCCTTTCCTCTTTTCTCGGCAGTGTCTCCAACCGCTGCGGGCCTCGCAGCCTCACACTCACCCCCTCCTGAGCAGGGCACCTCCGGGCAACGGGACTGTTCCCCCTCATTACAGGCACTCGCAGCAAGGTAGGTGCCTTCCTCCTTTGCAAAGCTGATTCTTCTGCTTTTCCCTCCTCCATGCGGCGGCCAGCCGCTCACTTTCAATTGTGTTCACCCCTCACGGCAGGCCCTTTTACTTCACGGGCTGCGCGGGGAGGCTGGAGCTGCCACTTGGAAGACCTACACTTCTTAGGCGTCAGGATCGGCCACCGCAGCTTCGGATGCGCTGCGAGTCTTGCCTCCTCCGTCCTCTACCCGCCCGCAGCAGCCTCTCAGTTCACACGCTGCGCGGGGTGGGGGAGGGTTGGCGCTGCTGCCGGAGCCTGCTTGCTCCGTTCTGGGCAAAGTTAATTTTTCTCGCGGGGACGGGGGAGTGGGTAGCTACGCCACTCTCCCTCCTCTTCGCAGTAGTCTCTTCTCCTCTTTACCTCACCCCCACCGCAGCAGCCTCTCGCCATTTATACGCTGCGTGGGGTGGGGGTAGTAGCTGCCGCTGGGGATTGCGTAGCGTCGCTATGGGACACTGTTCACTTTCAATGCGGGTGGGCTCCGCTTCCGTTGTGGCTTTAGCAGGACAGTGGCAGATGCAGGCCAGGGCTCCCTTTCCACGCCCCGCCGTTGCTCACCTTCTACCCACTCTTCGGGCGTCACTCGGCCTCACAGCAGTCTGCGGCGGCGATCTGCGGCAGCGGCCGGCGTCTCAGCAGTCCGGCCCCGCCCGCCTTGTCTTCTGCCCTCCCCGGGCCTTACATCGCCAGATACACGGGCAGCAGGCTCGTCCGATGCGGGGTGGGCTCCCGCTCGGCTTCTTACACCCCCGGGGCTCTTCTCACGCCCGCTGACAGCTAGGCGCATCTGGCGCTCGGTCGCAGGGGGGTGCAGTCAAATGCAGGCACTGCAGGAGCGGGGTGGGCTCCCGACCTCCTCACCTTCACCCCGGGGCACTTCACACTCCCCCGCGGGTCTTCACGTCGGTGCGGGGTGAGCTCCCGATCACCTTCTTCACTGCGTTCAGGCCCGGGGCTCTTCACATGCCCCGCAGGCCTTTAGGCGGGCGGCGCGCCTCCGCGCAGGGGGTGCCCTCAACACGGGCAGCACTCTCCCCCCATTCACCAATCTTTCGGGCTGCTGCACGCACGGGCACAGCCCCCTCGTCGCCATTGTGGTATTTGGGCCTCAGGCCCACATCCGGATAAAAGAGGGACACGGACACATGGTATACTGGTGCAGTAACTGGCCCAGAGCACGTGCGCTCGGCCCCTTTTATTGTCAGGGTCACCTGACTGGTGACGCCTGTGGTGGGTGGGTGTTCAGTGTGTCGTACAGCAGGGGGAAACACTAGAATGCTGATCGGACGATCACTACACCCGCACCTTCAGCATCAGGAAGAGGCAGGGCTGGTCTACCCCCCTTGGCTCTAACTTGCAAGCCTCACTGATCTTTCTTTTTTGGTAAGTTTAACTATTACTTTTGACGCTTGGCCCCCTGTTGTCTGAGCCGGAATTGGACGGTTGTTAAGACACTTCCGCATCTGAGAAAGGGTTTTACATTAACTACTCGTGGACTTTTTAGTCCGGACTAAAAATTATATTGGTAGCGGGAAAAAGCTTGTAAACGGTTAGACTTTGTTCTGTGTATGTGACAATTTTGCAAACTTTTACTGCCTAACTGCGACGAGAGGGGTGGTTGAGAGGCAGTTTTCAAAGGCCTTTTAAGCTGTTGGAAAAGTATTAATTCCTACTGCTCGTTCTCCTTTGGAGTGTGACTCTGTCCCGAATCCGTATCTCATTCCTGATTAGGAAGTGTTATTCTAACTACCCGACAAGGTTAAGACTTGTAGACAAGTATCCCCCTTTTATACATAACGCTAGTATGGGCAAACAAAAAGCTACGGAGGGTACGGACAAGGGGGAAAAAACAAAAATAAGGAGAAGTGCAGCAGAGAACTGTACTTTAGAGGAGATTGACGACCTGCTGGAAGAAGTAGAGTCGTTACTATGTAACAAACATAAGCCAGTCAGCACACATAAGTCCAAGATCACAGCATTCTATGGGAAACATGAGACAAATCCCCAGAATAAAACCAGTTCAAAACCAGGTGAAACACTCGCAATTCTTGAGATCCCACCCTACGAAGTGGTAACCCCTGTGCCAGTATCAATAGTTCAGTTCGAAATAGGAAGTAATACAGAAAAATCACAGCCAGCTATTTCTATAGAACCAAAAAATCTGGGAGTTTCACCTTGTCCCGACAGGGGTATGGAGGCTATTCCAACAATTGTGTGTACTAACAGATATTCACCATTAGCCCAAGAATCAGTATTAGCAAATGGAAGTTCAGACACTCCAATTCACAACTCGGTCTTATTAACGCCCCCAACCCATAAAAGCCATAATAACCGGCAGGCACAAACTCTCCATCCCCCTTGCCTTACTAATGACACCGAACCACTGGCACAAAGGGCCCAAATTAAAGTCTCTGCTTAGTTGGTAATCGAACTAATGCAGAAGGTAGAAGCCCTGACAGAGGAAGTTGCTTTGTAAAAAACACAAATTAAAAACTTTACTTCACAAGGTATGCTGGCAAGTCAGGTAACCCAGAGGGAGCACAGGGCCCTAATAGGAACCAACATGAAGAGCCCAAAATTGCAAATGCCCACAAAACATTGAAAC
The DNA here is from genome assembly GCA_963921515.1 of Calotriton arnoldi. Taxonomy (NCBI): domain Eukaryota; kingdom Metazoa; phylum Chordata; class Amphibia; order Caudata; family Salamandridae; genus Calotriton; species Calotriton arnoldi. The sequence goes on from CAWUFW010003621.1 coordinate 1,663,515, forward strand.
GACCATACACCCATGCATCAAAATTAACAAGTGGTACGTACATTGGAACACATGAACTTACCCATGTAGGGGGAAAAGTTACAAGGGGAGGTCCTCGGACACCATGGGAACAAGGTTGGAGAGAGGGGACGCACTGAATGTTAAGGGTGACATTGGTCAAAACTACAATGCAATTACAAGGGGGAGGGGGCATTTTAACAACTCAAAAGGACCGATAAATATCAGAAGGGAGCATGATCCTCAGAGGTGCAGTCAAAACATCGCCTAGACAATAGAGATCGAGATTTTAGACAAAATCACAACACTAACGCACTTAATGACAAAAATAGTCAGGCAGACCGGACACTTTACATGACCAATAGTCCTAAACTGACCCTTTCATCCTATAGGGAAGACAAAGAGTCACTAAAAAACAAGGTAACCCATTGGATTAGATCTAAGCGTGAGTGCTTATCAGTAATACGCTCCGACATCATAAAAGCGGAGCGTTTAGTGAATAGGCACGAACCTTGTGATACCATTTTCCTTGTCTTTAGCTCTAAACGTATTGGGGACAGGCTGTTAGCGATGGACCTAAGGGCACCCTCACATTCCAACTCTATGGTGAGGTTTAAGTTAAATAGACCAAGGACCGTGATAGTACAACAGAAAATGCTCGCAAACACTGGTCAATCATTACAAACAAACTGCACCCAAAATGATCTAGAAGCAGTTGACTGACTAGGAACACAGGGATCTGGGGACATACACTGTAACAGGCCCTCTAGCTCCCCCAATCCACTTAAAGGGATAAATAAGGGAGAATTACCATGCAACTACTTTTACAATATATACCAGGGAACTGACAGAGAAAAGGATGGGATCCCGGAAACAGCTGTAATCAACTCTTATACACAGAATGGTAGCGAGGAACATACACAAAGACTTAAAAACTTGGTTTCATGGAACATAGCGGGGGTGAGGACTAAACTATTAGACCCAGAATGGCAAGACTATATAAATCGATTCGATTTTTGTCTATTTCAAGAAACCTGGGCTTTGGAACCGCCACATAAATTGGGCTATAGGTCCTTTAGCATTAATGCTGTCCCTTCTTCAAGACGATACCAAAGGGGATGATGGACGGAGCGTTAGAGCAAATCAAACACTCACCCCCAGTCAACTGATCTGGGTTTAATCCATCATCATTCTTTAGCTCACTCCACCACCCCAGTTCAGACATGGCCATATGCAAATCAGTCTGACCCTGTGCCTCATGGGAACAGTCCAGCCCGAACTGCCAAGCCATGTCTTCCCTGGACCAGAAACAAGCATCCTGGGACCGGTTTCGGGTTCAAAACCCTCATCAGCCAGGCTATCTTGAATCCAGTGGCAAAGTGAGCAAGGGACCCACGTCTGGGCATACCCTGCCAACTTAGGGGCGAACAAGCGATACCAAAGGGGATGATGGATGGAGCGTTAGAGCAAATCAAACACTCACCCCCAGTCAACTGATCTGGGTTTAATCCATCATCCTTCTTTAGCTCACTCCACCACCCCAGTTCAGACATGGCCATATGCAAATCAGTCTGACCCTGTGCCTCATGGGAACAGTCCAGCCCGAACTGCCAAGCCATGTCTTCCCTGGACCAGAAACAAGCATCCTGGGACCGGTTTCGGGTTCAAAACCCTCATCAGCCAGGCTATCTTGAATCCAGTGGCAAAGTGAGCAAGGGACCCACGTCTGGGCATACCCTGCCAACTTAGAGGCGAACAAAGCGATACCAAAGAGGATGATGGACGGAGCGTTAGAGCAAATCAAACACTCACCCCCAGTCAACTGATCTGGGTTTAATCCATCATCATTCTTTAGCTCACTCCACCACCCCAGTTCAGACATGGCCATATGCAAATCAGTCTGACCCTGTGCCTCATGGGAACAGTCCAGCCCGAACTGCCAAGCCATGTCTTCCCTGGACCAGAAACAAGCATCCTGGGACCAGTTTCGGGTTCAAAACCCTCATCAGCCAGGGTATCTTGAATCCAGTGGCAAAGTGAGCAAGGGACCCACGTCTGGGCATACCCTGCCAACTTAGGGCGAACAAAGCGATACCACTGGATTCAAGATAGTTCGGGCTGGACTGTTCCCATGAGGCACAGGGTCAGACTGATTTGCATATGGCCATGTCTGAACTGGGGTGGTGGAGTGAGCTAAAGAATGATGATGGATTAAACCCAGATCAGTTGACTGGGGTGAGTGTTTGATTTGCTCTAACGCTCCGTCCATCATCCCTTTGGTATCGCTTGTTCGCCCCTAAGTTGGCAGGGTATGCCCAGACGTGGGTCCCTTGCTCACTTTGCCACTGGATTCAAGATAGCCTGGCTGATGAGGGTTTTGAACCCGAACCGGTCCCAGGATGCTTGTTTCCGTCCAGGGAAGACATGGCTTGGCAGTTCGGGCTGGACTGTTCCCATGAGGCACAGGGTCAGACTGATTTGCATATGGCCATGTCTGAACTGGGGTGGTGGAGTGAGCTAAAGAATGATGATGGATTAAACCCAGATCAGTTGACTGGGGGTGAGTGTTTGATTTGCTCTAACGCTCCGTCCATCATCCCCTTTGGTATCGCCTTCTTCAAAAGGCAGATCATCGGGAGGTCTAACCATATGGGTTAAAATTGCCTTAAAGATAGATATCAGTCAACTTCAACTGCCATCTTCTGACATCTTAGTGGTAAAAATAAAAACACATACCAAAGGAGAAATCCTCCAGATAAATGTCTACAGTAGACCAAGAGCAGCTAGTATAGAATCCCCAGTTCTGGAGATATTGGACAATTTCCTAAGCACTATTGACCCCAGGATATCGGTAATCATAGGTGGGGATCTTAAATGTAAGTTTGAGCCCGTGGTGGGCCTAGAAAATGTTCTAGAAGAGGAGGATATGGCAAGGGGCATCCCTCCATTGGAAGCTGGAACTTCTGTTCCTTGCACAATGGCAGTAATGCAACTGGCTGGATTGGTCGCAGGGCAAGGGCTAAAGGCATGCAATGGTAGGCTCCCATCAGACAGCCCAAGTGCATATACATTTAAAAGAGGTACCTCCAGGAGTAAAATCGATTCTATAATAGTAAGCACCAATATATGGGGTAACTTACATGATCTTCAAGTAGATCAAAGAGGTGATAGTGATCATTTCCCACTGTGTTTGAAAGTGGTGGGAATATTTTCCGAAACATGGGCACTAAGGGAAACCTGCACACAGAAAAATCCACCCTTAAATCCACTGATCAGTAATAACCGTAGGGCATTAAAGTGGCCTTCCATTGTTGGAATCCCGAAACCCTGACAAGGATTTATAATACCTTTGTAGATATTTTAACCCCTTATATAGATACACCCCCATGCGACATCCCAATTCTGCAAATACATCTCACCCTGGCTGAAAAGCTAGAAAAACTCCTGAGTAAAATTACTTGTAAGAAAGAACCATCTAATACTAAGCATTCTGCTCTTAATCCTTGGTGTACCAAGGAATGCCGCATGGCAAAGCAACAATTGATACTGGCCGCTCGGTCCAACAACACAGTAAAGCTAAGAGTCTGTAGGACCCAATACAGGAAATTACTAGCTCAGGCAAAAAAAGACTGGGAGGAAAGCAACTGGAATGAATTACTTGTGGCAGCTAAAAATAAGGACCACGTGGGTTTTTGGAAACTGCTTGCCCAGGACAGCAAGGGTGGAAATACTAGTTTGGACCTCTATTTAGACCCAGGCACATGGTACAACCATTTTTCGGCTCTATACTCAGATCCTGGCAATTCGCCAATAACCGACGAATTTGCCAAGGGAACAAGCACCGAGGTAGCCGATCGACCTGGACCTAACAGCACTACCCACTTTACCTTAGACAAGACAATAATAGCAATACAAGCAGTAAAGCCAGGGAAAGCCCCAGGCCCAGATAAGATCCCCGGTGACCTGTTGAAGCACGACATTAAGGTTTGGGCACCTTATGTAAATTTACTCTCTAACGAGGTAGCCGCAGGTGCACCAATACCTAAAACATGGAAGGGGGCTGAAATTATTTCCATCTTTAAGAAAGGAAACTGTCAAGACCCTGCCAATTATAGGCCAATTAGTTTAATAGATATATTACAGAAGATATATGCCAAGCAGATTTTATTTAAGCTCAACACCTGGTTAGAAGAAAACGATATTATGTCCCAATACCAAGCTGGGTTTAGAGCGAGAATAAGCACAATAGACCAGGTTTTTAGGTTATTATGCATAATATGGAAGTACACCAAATTAAAGGGAGGCCACATGTACATAGCCTTCATTGATCTGAAGGCTGCGTTCGACCTCATCCCTAGGGACTCCCTGTGGAATTGTTTAAAAACCCAGGGAGTCCCTGATGACCTTCTTTCACAAATAATACGTCTTCACAAAGACAACTATGCAAACGTTAGATGGGGACCTAATGGTGAACTCACTGAGGCAATTCCAATAAAAAGAGGAGTGAGACAGGGATGTGTACTGACACCCACCCTTTTCTCACTATATGTCAATGATGTTGTGCAACATCTCCAGGGATGTAAGCACGACTCACCAAAATTAGGAGGGGTGCCAGTACCTGCATTACTCTTCGCAGATGACACGATATTATTATCTCAAACGTCCAAGGGCCTGCAAAGTCTTCTAGACAGCTTTGGTTCTTTTGCAAGGAAAAAGGTTGGCAATTAACACAAATAAAACCAAATATATGGCTCTAAATCCGCACAAATCATTCAAGAAAAATATCATAGTCGGAAATTAAGAATTGGAATATGTGCAGAGCTTTAATTATTTGGGTATCACGCTTGACACTAAATTGTCATGGAAGCCTCAAATGCTTAAATGTAAGTCAACATTGGTCCAAAACACCATGGCAATCATGAAAAAGCATCAAAAAAGCACATCCAAGGCAGTGTCACCGGCCCTAGAAGTGTATAGGTGTAGGGCTCAAACAGCAACCCTTTATGGTGCAGAACTCTGGGCCATCAATAACCAAAACAAGATTACTGTGGAAGAAAGTACATTTATACGGATGTTATTGCAGCTTCCCGTACGTACACCGATGATTCCCATAATTCAAGATATAAAACTCAGGCGAATTGAGCCCCAAGCTGTATTAGCACCTTTATTACTCTGGGTACGCTTGTGGACCATACAAGAGCTTAAACATTACAAAGAAGGGCTAATCTAGATATTGGGACTCGACCATAATGTAACTCTTCCATGGCTTCGCCATGTGCGTTGCTGGTTTTACAAGTTAAGGTTAAACAGCTATTGGGATGACCCTCAATCTCTGACATCTGACTCAAAGAGGGCGCAGAAAAATTCTTACTGGATGTATGCCCAAGATAGTATACATCTTAGCTCGAAAGTAGGACGGCTGACTTCGCAGTTCTTAACTATAAAACCGGTTCCCCTGTTTGAGGGTTACATGGACGAAATACAACCCCAACTAGCGAAGTTCTTATACATGAAGTTCCGCTTTGATGTCCTACAGACCAAATTTAACACCGCCAAGTGGTCATGTAACAACGATAAGGAGGCCATCTGTACTATATGCACACAAAGTGCTGTAGAAAACGATCCGCACATATTTTTTTTCTGTCCAGCATACTCAATCCCTCGGAAAAAATGGATTAGACCTATTTGTATTAACCTGGGATTGAGATTACATCTAGGAGCATTACGCATTTTAAAAACAGACACATCGCAGCTAATTGTTTTTAGCCTCAGTAGATATTTATTTGCTATCAATTTAATACGAAAGAGAAATGGACTGAAATTATAGTGCCTATAAATAATGCTTCCAGGAAATAGAGAAAGTGACTAACGCTTTTTGCACCCTACAAATTTTATGGTCACTTCCCCACTCAAGTCCCTGGGCTTTTACAAATTAATTGTGCCTTATAATGCCATATATTGTCATTTAAAAGAATGTAACTATGTTTGGACTGATTTTAACAATTTAAAAAACAGTTGCTAGGTAAAAATCTTGCAATTTTTATGTGTAGATCTGGATCATCATATTATACTACGTATTTGACCTGGTATGTGACTGATATGTATGAAATGTTGGCAATTGTTTCTTTTATGATTTTTTAAATTGAATAAAGATACATGAATGATAGAAGATGGGATGTTCAAAGCCATTGTTGTCCTGTTTGTGAAGAAGGACTACCTGTACAGCCAGCAAGTTCAGATGCATTCGTTTCCACAATTAATTTCTTGGTGGTATCCGGATGGCGAAGTACCAGAGCGTGTGTAAAGGCTGGCTTCAACTTCTCAAAGGCAGCTTTGGCTTGAGTATCCCATTGAAAGCCATGGCGAAGTTTCTCTTTCTTTAGAAGTCGAGTTATATCGCTGGTTAACTGAGCGAACTTCCCAATAAGTTGTCTGTAAAAGTTAGCAAAGCCAAGGAAGCACTGTGTCTCCTTGACGTTAGTGGGTGTTGGCCAGTCTAGTATAGCGGATGCTTTGTGATGATACAGGAATCTCCATGGATCAGTTATTTGGGAGCCTAAATATTCTATTTCAGGCTTATCAAACTTGCATTTTTCGAATTTTCAGAATAACTGTTTTTTGTCAGAGCCTCTCGAGCACTTGAATATGTCATGTTGATGGTGATGGGTAGGATCCTTGGAGTAAACCAGGATATCATCTAAGTAGATAACTACAAAGTGATTGAGACTATCTGCAAAGACATAGTCCATAAAATGTTGAAAAATCACTGGCCATTACTTAGACCAAGTGGCATGACTCAATATTCAAAATGTCCGCAAGGAGCTCTGAATGCTGTCTTCCATTCGTCCCCTTCCTTCATTCGCAGTAGATGATATGCCCCACAATGGTCTAGTTTGGTAAATATCCTGGCTCCTCTAACAGATTCTAGTATATCATTTTTAAAGGGCAAAGGATATCTATCTTTGATAGTAATCTGATTTAGACCCCTAAAGCCAATACATGGTTTTAAGTAATTCGTCTTCTTTGGAACAAAAGCCACAGATGTCCCAGCAGGCAAGGAAGATCGAGTAATGAGCCCATTCTGTATGTATTCTGTCAGATATTGTCTCAGGACTTAACTTTCAGATTTGGAGAGAGAATACATCCTACCAAAGGGAACTACAGCTCCTGGCTCTAATAGAATGGCACAGTCACATTCCCGATGTGGTGGTAAGGACAATAAATAAATAAATATAATAAATAAATAAATGTATTTTGGTTTGTGAAAGAGGTCATCATACAGTTGATAGGAGGCTAGAAGCCCTTGGAGAAGGTTGATAGAAACATTGTCCTTTTAGAGATCTTTGAAATGTCTTTGGGAGTCCAGTTTTCTTCAGTGGAGAAACAAAACTGGTAACAAAACTGAGAGGACAAGGATGTGGTTCTAGTCTCCCAGTTTATGAAGGGATTATGGCGAACCAGCCAGGGTATACCTAAGATCAATATATGATTAGGAGAGGACATCAGGTCGAATGAAATGACTTTGCAGTGTTTCCCAAAAGTCAGTTTCATAGGAGTTGTAATTTCTTTTGCAGAACCTGAAACTAAAGGTGAGCCATCCACAGTTTGCACCTGTTCAGGATTCTCCTTGGAATTCCGAAAGACCTTTCTTTCCAGGGCCCATCCAGAATCCAAATACTTTTCACTGGCTCCACTATCTAGAAGGGCCAGTATGTTCTCAGTTTGCCCATTAGATAGTTCCAACTGCATGGGTAACAGGAACAGGGAGACTTGCATATCTCCAGAAAATCCATTTAAAAGGGTTGTTGATATTCTCATCTTTTCACCTTTTAAAAAGGACATGACCTGGCATTTCCCGAGACCTTCTGAGGACGAATAGGACAGGCATGTATCAGATGCTCACATGAACTTAATATAGACAGTCCTTGCCCAGTGGCGGCTAGTGAACTTTCCTACAAGTGGGGCGTAAAACGATGGTGAGATTCTAACTTTCGAGCATAGGTCCTATGACCGCCTCTAAGAGGCAGTGTATTAGGGAGCAGTGGTAAAGTCATTCTCCCTTAATTATTCTTAAATCTTTCTCTACATTTCAGTGTTTTACTTTTACTGTGTCTTCACCTGTGCTTATGTTGCAAACCTTTTAGCTATGAATTGTCACAAGCTTTCACTCTTGGTCCTAGCTTTTTCATGCTTTTCTTTTTAACCTCATCCACCTTATCTCTTAAGTTTTCTTTGTCTTCATTTTGATTTCTAACACCCCACAGTCTTTCTTACTCTGTACCTTTATCTCACGCTATCATTCTCCACGTCCTTTGACTCGCACCCATTCATTTTTCTGTTGTTCTCCTTCCCCTTCTCCTTTTCGCTTACATACAGTCATACACATAACCAGGTGTCTCACAATAGACAGGCATACAGTTTTGTATTTTATACAACAATCCCTAATGTCAGAGAGCCCCATCATCGACAACTCACATTCTGGTCAGCAGAGCTCTGAGCCTCTCATCTCTCCGCACAAATAGAAGGGACAGCTGCAGCAGAAAAGTGACCGAGCTCAGGGAGAAGGCTGTCCAGGACCCAAGGTCAAGGATGTAAGAGAGAGCCAGCTTGTGGGGCAAAAAACAGCCATCAAGCATCATCCCAACTTTAGATGCACACGCCAGCAGCACTAGCGCATAAGAGGAGCACACCAGGCTCTTGTGCACACAGAGGATTCCAGCGTATGGGCCTGGTAATTGTGCAGCACCAATGAGTGGATGTGCAACTGCAGCCTTTAAAGTTATGCACTTGGTTTTCCCACCTTTACTGGTGTGCAGCAGCTGGTGGAAAATATTTGAGAGAATAATTGTGGTATGTGCAAAATAAAGGGAATAGTTCTGGTGTTACCTCTGCATCTTCTCGTAATACCAAACACGGGCTTTGTAATGGTGCTGAGAATTACGACAAAGAGAGTGAATCACTGCAATTATCGCACGAGAGTGTCTAAAGAACCATTACCGCAATGGCCATTACAAAGACTACATAGATGAAAGTCTACATATCACTCTCCTGTAACTTGAGCTCTCATGATGGTTGTACGTCAGAATACGTATAACAAAAATAGCGTTTGACATAAATATCATGGCTTGAACGTAATTTACAAAATATTGCTCCATTAAATGTATTTGTCAGACGATATTTAGGCCATTCTATTTGGATACCGTACCGTCACCATGTTTCACACCTAATGACTCTACAGTGCTGAAAGTACTTACTTGATGATGGGCCAGTCTCTGGAAAGAAGAAGCAGCTAAAAATCGAAGGGAAGCAGCTTATCTCATTGCCTCTGGAGGTGTTTGACCTCGAGGCGCTGCAGGTGCTTTAGATGAGCCCAGAGAGGGAGAGCAGTCTGTCGTTTCAGATGTGCCTCGTGCCCAGGGAAATCGGGCTTTTACGAAGCCTGACCGTACTCTACACGGACTCCAACAGCCTGAAGGCGATCCCTCCTGAGATAGGCTGCCTGGAGAATTTGCAGAGGCTCACACTGACTGAGCAACAACTGCCTCGCCTCTCTGCTGTAGAACTTGCCAGGCTCCAGAAATTGTGAAGTTTTCACCTTGCAATACCTGCCTCACAGACCTGCCTGCTCAAGTCTGTCAGCTGAAAGCCTTAACTTTCTTGGACGCAAGTGATAAACAGTTGGAGACTCTCCCCGAGAACATCAAGAATCTGAAATGCTTGAAGACCCTTCTGCATCTGTTCAACTCCCTTGAGAACCTTCCAGAATCTTTCCTCTAATTATGAATATTATACCGCTTGTAAATATACAAACGTAGAAACTGAAATAAATGAAAAAACTGCCAATTACAAGTTGACTGATAATCTGCACGCGGTTTTAACTACTTCTGAAAGACTCTAAATTGTTTCTGTCAGAGAGATTTCGTTTTCTAACACAGAATTTTTTGAATTTATTTCATTTGCATAAATACTGAAAACCATTGCAATACAGAAACTTCAATTAAACCGTAAGAACATAATAAAATGTAAGGTGCACATTTATAATATCCATAAGCATTAAAAACTTTAAATAAGTTGGATTACTAACAGTTAAAAAACACTTTGGTGCTAGTGCAAATTGTTCCTAGTGTAAGGAATGCAGTCCGTGCAGTGTTTGTTGCCAAATCAACCAATGCAATCAGTGCAAAAAGGTACTTTACAGTATTTCTAAGCTGCTAACCACAATGGGGGCTTCCCAGTTCTCCCTTAGTTAGAGTGGCCTCTGTTCTTTTAGTTGGGTAGATAGTGCTAGGATCGCCAGTGTATAAAGCTGCCGGCAATTCTTAATGACTAGGCCTACGTAGAGTGATTACTGGTAGGTTTGCTCTGAATCCCAGGTTAGGCGTGATCTTATGGTGACATTTTTTGCTCGACTAATGCAAGAAATCTTACTAGTCTGCAATTTAGTTGTGGTGCTCCTGGATCAAAGCATGCCAGAACTGCTTGCCTCCTTGAGCGAATCCCCTGTGGTTGAAGGGGATTTTTAGCGGCTGTCTCCTTTCCTGCCCCATCTCCGTGTAGGAGCATAGTAGATGGATGATATCTCCCTGGCCATTTTTGCACAGGCTGCAAAAAGTTGGGGATGAAGCCCGCAGCCACAGTGGAAGGTTCTGAGTACATGGGAGCATGCCAAGGCGAAATTTTAAGAATTACATTTTCTGTGACTTTGGGTATCCCAGGTTGAAGTATTTTTGGGGGGCTAAGATCTTATAGTTATTCAAAGTCATCCATGCATGAGATCTGGCGGAAAAGGCGGCTCTATCCCCCACCAATGACAGTTGTTTTAGGGATTTCCAGACCAGCTTTTTAAAGCATGGGTGATGGATCTGCGTATTCCAGAGGACTGAGAGCCCAGTGCTTGCCAGAGCCTCCTAAAGGTAACTTCTTGCAGGGGAATTCTCCCTCTGTTGGAGGTCTTGCCATAAGAGCTGGTTTAGAGTGTTTGGGGCCGATAAACTTATCTTATTCCAGCAGATGATGTATGCGCCGTACCTGGCCCATGATTGCTTCAACAGGCCAAACTCGAGCCTTAGTTGCGCCGGGGAGGTGTAGTTTGGGAGGATGAACATTGTTCTGTATGCTTTGACTAGAGTTTTGTCCAGTAACTTGGCGTCTCTGCCTCGCATTATTTCGCTGCCATAGGTTATAGTGATACAAAAAGGGATGATGGACGGAACGTTTGAGCCAATCAAACACTCACCCCCAGTCAACTGATCTGGGTTTAATCCATCATCATTCTTTAGCTCACTCCACCACCCCAGTTCAGACATGGCCATATGCAAATCAGTCTGACCCTGTGCCTCATGGGAACAGTCCAGCCCGAACTGCCAAGCCATGTCTTCCCTGGACCGGAAACAAGCATCCTAGGACCGGTTTCTGGCATTTCAGCCGTCATCAGCCAGGCTTGCTTGAATCCAGTGGCAAAGTGAGCAAGGGACCCACGTCTGGGCATACCCCCGCCAACTTAGGGCGACCAAAGCGATACAAAAAGGGATGATGGACGGAACGTTTGAGCCAATCAAACACTCACCCCCAGTCAACTGATCTGGGTTTAATCCATCATCATTCTTTAGCTCACTCCACCACCCCAGTTCAGACATGGCCATATGCAAATCAGTCTGACCCTGTGCCTCATGGGAACAGTCCAGCCCGAACTGCCAAGCCATGTCTTCCCTGGACCGGAAAGAAGCATCCTAGGACCGGTTTCTGGCATTTCAGCCGTCATCAGCCAGGCTTGCTTGAATCCAGTGGCAAAGTGAGCAAGGGACCCACGTCTGGGCATACCCCCGCCAACTTAGGGCGACCAAAGCGATACAAAAAGGGATGATGGACGGAACGTTTGAGCCAATCAAACACTCACCCCCAGTCAACTGATCTGGGTTTAATCCATCATCATTCTTTAGCTCACTCCACCACCCCAGTTCAGACATGGCCATATGCAAATCAGTCTGACCCTGTGCCTCATGGGAACAGTCCAGCCCGAACTGCCAAGCCATGTCTTCCCTGGACCGGAAAGAAGCATCCTAGGACCGGTTTCTGGCATTTCAGCCGTCATCAGCCAGGCTTGCTTGAATCCAGTGGCAAAGTGAGCAAGGGACCCATGTCTGGGCATACCCCCGCCAACTTAGGGCGACCAAAGCGATACAAAAAGGGATGATGGACGGAACGTTTGAGCCAATCAAACACTCACCCCCAGTCAACTGATCTGGGTTTAATCCATCATCATTCTTTAGCTCACTCCACCACCCCAGTTCAGACATGGCCATATGCAAATCAGTCTGACCCTGTGCCTCATGGGAACAGTCCAGCCCGAACTGCCAAGCCATGTCTTCCCTGGACCGGAAACAAGCATCCTAGGACCGGTTTCTGGCATTTCAGCCGTCATCAGCCAGGCTTGCTTGAATCCAGTGGCAAAGTGAGCAAGGGACCCACGTCTGGGCATACCCCCGCCAACTTAGGGCGACCAAAGCGATACAAAAGGGATGATGGACGGAGCGTTTGAGCCAATCAAACACTCACCCCCAGTCAACTGATCTGGGTTTAATCCATCATCATTCTTTAGCTCACTCCACCACCCCAGTTCAGACATGGCCATATGCAAATCAGTCTGACCCTGTGCCTCATGGGAACAGTCCAGCCCGAACTGCCAAGCCATGTCTTCCCTGGACCGGAAACAAGCATCCTAGGACCGGTTTCTGGCATTTCAGCCGTCATCAGCCAGGCTTGCTTGAATCCAGTGGCAAAGTGAGCAAGGGACCCACGTCTGGGCATACCCCCGCCAACTAGGTTATAGTGGGCAGAATTTTTGCCTGTGCTACTTTCAGGAGGGGGCTTAGAGTTGGACCAGTTAGTTTTGATGTTAGATTTTTTTAATGTTAGTGCTAGCACTTGCCCTTTTCTTTTAATCTCTTCTTGATGTCGTGCGAAGGATCCATCTTTATCTATGTAGACGCCTAGGTACTTGTAAACCGCCGCTGGTTCTATTTGTGTACCTCCCAGGTGCCAGGACCTTGCTCATTTCCTCTTGTTATTAATGGTCATTGTCCTTGTTTTTTTAAGATTAATTGTCAATTTGTTTCCTCTGGCGTAGTCTTGCATTTCATTAAGAAGGTGTTGCATGCCGACTGCAGTGTGGCTAAGCAGAATTACGTCGTCGGCGTACAGGAGATTGGACAAAGTTGTGCCCCCCAGCCTGGGCGAGTGAGAATGGTTTGAGTTAGGTGTTTGTGAGAGATCTGCCATAAATAGATTGAATAATGTAGGCGCCAGCACACAGCCCTGTTTCAGGCCTTTGGTTGTTTTTACTCTTCTCGAAAGGTGGGTCCCTGTTCCCAGTTTCACCTGTACCCAGGTGTCTGTATGAAGGAGTGTTAACATGTTTAAGAGGGCTTGTGGAATGCCCCAGTGGGCTAGCTTCCCCCACAGTCTTGCCCTATCAACATTATCGAAAGCGGCACTGAAGTCAATAAAACAAAGGTGCACTGGCATCGTCTTGAATATTGCTGCATCAATAAGCAGAGAGATTGATAGGATGTTGGTTGTTGTACCTGTTTTTTTGCGGAAGCCTGTCTGGTTTAGTGGTATTATGTTGTTGGCATCAGCCCAGGCTGTGAGTTCCTTCAACACAGTTCCCGCAAAGTATTTGGCCTCGTTGTCAATCAGGGCCACCAGTCGGTAATTACCAGGCAAGGGCTTGTCACCGCTTTTGTGAATTGGGACAATCGTGGAGCCTTTCCAAGAGTTTGGTATTATTCCCAGTGATCTCACTTCCGAAAATAGTGGTTGAAGAATGCTTGCCCACTCTGCCGGCCTCTGTTTGAACAGGGCCGGTGGAATTCCATTCGGACCCGGGCCCCTTCTTTTCTACCCTTTGTGATCTGCTGCCTAATTAGAAGCAGCTCTGCAGCATTTGTCTCCTCCTCCGGCGATTGATCTATGTCGGAAGATGTTTGCAGGACTCCCGCCTTAGTTGGAGTGCCTTCCGAAAGGACACCCAATAAGGCCCTGTTTTGGGAAATTGATAAGGAACCCGCAATTTTGTGATTGAAATGATCAAATAAGAAACAGGCCCAGGTTTCCTCTAGTATGTGGGAAGAAGTGCCTCCATGCTGCGGGTGCGTAATTGTATTTACCATTTTCCAAAAGCGGGCACTATCGTTATGGTTTATGTTGTGGAGGAGCTGTGCCCAAATATCATCTTCGTAATTTTTATTGATGTTCCATTTCAGTTTCTTTAGCTTTGTTCTCTGTTGTCGCAGATAAGAGAGGAGACTTGTATTCCCTGGGTCGTGTCGCAGGGATCTAATTGAGGCATTTATAGTTCTTTTGAGGCCCTTTATTTGGGCCCATTGTGCTGTTGTTAACCTTTTTATCCTGCTTGGGTGTCAGAGGACGGTTCGTTTTAATTTGCGTGGCATGAAGTTATGTAAATGTGTCTGTAAAACGTTCCCAATTTGATATATGACTTTTTGCTGACCGTTGTGAAAGTGCGAGATTTATTGCTGATCCTGACAGGGACTCAATATTTTCTGCCGCAAATTTAATTCTCTTGCAGTTTGATATGTAGCTGGAGCCCCAGAGTGGTGCTGGCTGAATGCAAATAGGTACAGTTGCAGCTATGGAGATTTCTTGTGGGCGGTGATCACTGTCACCCTTGTCTCCCATTCTGAAGCCGAGTATGAAAGGAAACAGCGAGAGACTGACAAACGTATAGTCCAAAATCGAGCAAGTTGATGCGGAATAATGACTCGGTACAGGGGGGGGGAGTCATCGGCAAATCTCCCATTTAAGGCCCTGAGGTTAAGATGTTCTAGGTCCTCTAGAAGGCCTCTGTTTTTTTTGTTGTGCTTTCCATGGGTAGAGCCACATTGAGTTGGTATGTTACAGTTTGAGGATTGGAGGCTCGCTTCGTTGCCCTCTGACGTGCCCAAGAGATATTGGTTCAAGTCCCCTGACAGAATGAGGTTGTGTGTTTCTACACTACTTAAATAGGTTATTTGGCAAATTAGCTTCACAGAGTTGGTTGCTTAATGTTTTGGATGGATGTATGCGTTAATAATTACTTCATCGTCTTGTGCCCCTGGCAGAGAAAGAGTACATTTAACTGCTGCAGCAACCTCTGTGGCAGGTCCGACTGTTGCTGCTGACGCTATGGTAGTTGTAGATATATAAGTTGCCAGTCCACCTGAGGGATGCCCATATTTCCCGCCCTTTGTGGCTGGTGTGGCAAAGCATAGGAACCCTTGTAATTGTAGTGGTTCTATAAGCCATGTTTCCTGAAGCAAGATTATATCGAACGAATTGAGGTACTGCAGGAATTCCGGGTCTGAGATTTTTGTTGCCAGACCATTGACGTTCCATGAACAGAGGCGGACCTCCGTTTTTTTTGCACTGAGGCCTCCATCTGATTGCCAGTGTTGTCATTGGGTTTCTGGAAAGGTGGTTATAGTTCTTGTATTCAGCTCTAGATTCGGATGACTGCGTCGGGGGATGTTTCTGCCCGGGGAAAGGTGTGCAGGGTGCCCAGTGTGCGAGCCCTTAGTTGCGGAGAATGGCCTAATGCCCCTCTGAGTACAGAGATCGGGGCGTTGGGCAGCTCTTGGCTCCAGACCTTGGGTGGAGATTAGAAGAGGCACTGGATACCCTGAGTTCTGATGAGGAGTGACATTGATGCCCCAAGCTTTGAAGGTATGGTACTCCTCTAGTATTCTCTGTGCAATTGCGGTTGTTTTCCACGTAGCCCTCGTTGTCTCAGGCATTGCTGGGTTTTCAGGGAGGAGAAACTCTATTGAGAGAAGGTCAGTCGAATTTATGTTTTCTAACATAGTATAATACATGCACTAAAAGTACACACTAAAAGTATGCACCCATACCACCTGCGCATGAAAGGACACTGCAGAGCGAAAAACGGATGCAGACGTTCTGTTGAAACGTATAAGTTATGAGACCGCTGATTATCTAGAACTTGAAAACAGAAAAGACAGCCTTCAGCGCATTCATTTAACCTCTAATTCAT
This sequence comes from Calotriton arnoldi, assembly GCA_963921515.1. Taxonomy (NCBI): domain Eukaryota; kingdom Metazoa; phylum Chordata; class Amphibia; order Caudata; family Salamandridae; genus Calotriton; species Calotriton arnoldi. The sequence continues at coordinate 1,679,563 of CAWUFW010003621.1, forward strand.
TTTCTTTATACCATGGTGTGGCATCTCGGAGTGCTGCTTTTCCCTTTTGCCTTCAGGCGAGGTCAGGAAGGAACTTGGAAGAACCTATCTCTAGCCTACCACTCTCTCATGCGCAATGCTGTTACTGGCACTGCGCATGTAGAGAACAAGGGTCAGAGTCCAAAATGGCCAATCACTGCTACTACTGTACTGCGTCTCTAAGCCAATCCAGACGCTGCTCCTACTGTAGAGCAGCGCCTGTTTGGCTGGGGCAGACAACTTCACCGCTCATACGGAGACCGGGGAATGCCGGCTTTAAGTCACCCCCGGCTCCAGTATGCGCAGAGGTAAGACTTTTAGCTTCTTCTAGTGCGCATTTGGGCTGGCCGGAGAGAGGCAGCCGTCCAACCCGACATGCATACTTGGGCCCCAGGTGTGCTGGCTTACGAACTCTCTCCGATGTCTCTGTTGTCAAGCTACCCAGAAAAGATACTGAAGAGATGCCAAAAGCGGGCCCGTAACCAACAACGGGATGTACTCCTCAAAGACAACCCGAGGACTGCAACAGAAGTCCTGCTGACATGTGTGACGACCTTCAGTACAATCTCAAATCAGGTTACTAAATCCATTAACAAACACTGGAAAATACTACAGACAGGCAACATGAAATGGAGAAACCATTATTTTCCTTCAAAAGAGCAAGGAGCCTTAAGGACTCTTTAGTCTCCACCTGCCCAAGAAAGGTGGTTAACACACAAACAGCAACAGTGATGAGTTCCTGGGGCCTCCCCAATGTGACGGGCCACTTTCCCTGCGGGAATTGTAGTGTATGTCCCCTGACGGCCCGAAGAAGAGTCTGAATCTAGAGCCCAATAAGACCTGGGTACTACGAGCACACACTAACTGTAACACAACCAATGTGGTGTACCTAATAACATGTCCCTGTGATTTGAGGTACATAGGGATGACAGGCAGGAAGGTGAAACAGCGCATCTGCGAACACCGGAGTAACATCAGGTGTAAGAGAAACACTACAAGGATGACAGAACATTTTTTACAGACAGGACACACTATCAATGACCTTAGGTGGACAGTCATTGAGCAGATCAAGACCACAGGAAACACACAGCAAATCCTACTAGAAAAGGAACAGAGATGGATTTAGAGACTTTCTACCCATAAGCATGGTCTTAATGATAATATCCCGTGGAACACACTGAACAAGTGAGCCATCACTATTAATCACTCAGGAATCCCACCGGATTTCACAAACTGTAGGAACAAGGATTCAACTCTTTTGGGTCACTAGTAACTGGTCTTCTCCCATCTACTTGAAACAATGGATCCTAACTAAAAATCCACTAACAGATGGCCTCACACAAACATGAAAAGTCCCACCTGAGAGAAATACAAGAGTACTTTAGGCTAACCCACAGTACAAAAGAGATAGTTGTGTAATTCCCAATATGAAACCGTTAATGCCCCACTTGAGACAAATACGAGCATCGATAAGCTAACCCACAAAACAATGAGGCATCTACCAACATGAATAGCGGTATTGCCTTCTCCCGAGATATTCGGTTGCAATATAAACCAACTGTTACAATTTAGCCATTGTGTGGAATTTACTCCTAACACGGCCCCCTGTTTTATCCTTGGGCAAAAATGATTGGCACTTTGAATCACGCCATTTTCACTTAACACTTTTTTCAAAACGATTGCAGCCCCACCGATAAATGGGTGAGAGACACGGGTGCACTATAGAACCAACTATTATGGGTTAGGCATTTTGTGGGATTTACTCATGACACGGCCCCTTCTATTTCGTGGACGTAAAATTATTGACACTTCAAATTAGGCAATTCTCAATTTAATACATATCTTTCCATCAAAATGATTGCAGCCCCACGAATAATGGTTAAGAAAGGGTTAACTGTGCAACAAGGACGTGGCAATCTTCCGACGTCACGAAGCTCCACGTGATGACGTATATGGAAGTCAGCCTCCGGCACCGGCTTTTTGAGTCGCCGGGGCCGAGTATGTGGCATTCGTCGGGATCCCAAGCCGGGAGTAAGTAGGTGCCAGAAGCGGGCGATAATCCTTGACGTAGTAAGTGGGCTCTCTCTCTCTTTTTTCCTCCTACACGTGAATCGATCATCAAAGAGGTACTTTTTTCAACATCTCAAAAATTTCTCTTTTCTAGGGTGTGACTATAGGCAATGCCCCCCCTTAGGATCCATGGGGCCCAATATATTTGCAATTCACGTAGGCTCTCTCCGCCATTGTTTGATTTAATTTACATACTACGGCACAAATACAAATTTATTCTACCTATAGATATTATTAATGGATCATATTTTTTCCTCCTGGATTACTGATGAGGTAGAGATCTCACCACAATTGGTTTATCTCCCTGGATGGAGGATTACAGAAATTCGCACTACTGTCTCCATGATAATTTGACCACACACTGTCACGAGTGTGGCTATAAGTGTGGGTATAAGCATGCGATTGAGTCAGACTTTTATGCCTGAATGACCCACAACACAGGTTAGATGACACGGGTGGTGTATAAAATTGCAGATCCTGGCATGTGGATCCTTTTTATTACGCCTGATGAACCTAAACTTTGATTACTGCAATGGAATGCATGAGTGACCTGTATGAATTTCCCGTTTATCACATCGTCTTTTTATTTTCCAGAACGAATTCTGTTAATGGAACCGTAAGTTATGCGGTTCACAAAGCACTAGGGGTGTGCACCTTAGCGAGTGCATACACTTGTTTTCACTGGTCTTGAAGAAAGCCTTGCGACCGCGCATTAGAAGGCTGAAACATGTAGACCTCATCACGTTTTACACCACGGATTCCTGTGAACAATAAAGTCACAAAAGACATCCTACTATGCTTTTTAACCTTGTCCTATGACCCCACCAATAAAATTTCTTCAGGAGTCCTATAGACAATTTTAAAATTCACTATCACTCTCCAGTCACTTTGCACAAAAAAAACCTGCTTCGCTGTAATTCAGGCGTCGTAGCACACCCGAGAGGCACTCGGCCCCTCGGGTGGGAACCCGATGATGAAGCATGCCACCAACTAGGTTGGTGGGTGAGGGTTCTTTTTTAAAAAAGGAATTGCTTCCTTTTTCTCACCATATCTAGAAGTAATCCTTCCCAGGAATTACTCCTATTTTGATGTCTTTGTTAAGCTCCACCCATCATTCCCACTGGCTTACAGGACCCGCCTCATACTGCAACCGGCCCGACCACCGTCAGACTTCAAAGCACTGACTTAGCACTTTTCTCACATTTAATTTGGGGGGCCAAAATATTAGTGGGGCAACGCCCCCACGCCCTAGAGGAGGCACCGCCCCTGTCCTTGCCTGAGGCGATGTTCTCTTTCAGTCTCCGAAGGAGGTCCTTGGGCTAAACCTATTTGCAGGGGTTCCTCACTAAAAGAGACTGATGGTTCTTCAGTCGCAGTCTCTGCCTTCCGAGCTGGTGTTCGGATGCCCCCTAGACTAGAGGAAGGTCAGGATTTACATCTCTCAGATCAGCGTTCACTGAGTCGTTCTATAGTTAATGCCTGATCCATCAATGCCGACATGGTCTTGCCTCGAGCTGAATGAACTACCTCATCTTTAATTTCTTGTTTGAGACCTCTGTGAAAGAGTGTCACTAGCGTCCGTCCTCCCCATGTAGTCGCTCCTGTCATCTGTCAGAATCGGGTGATGTAAGTTAAGACATCTTGATTGCCTTGCTGGATATCACATAGGGCTTCCTAGGTGGAGAATTCGAGATTGGGATTCTCAAACATCAGTTTGAACATGGTTACAAATGTTGAGTAGTCCGATAGGCATGGATCTTCTGTGGCTACTGAAGGGGTTGCCACGCTAATGCAGGGCCAGATAATGCACTGATCAAATATCCCACTCGAGAAAGTTGAGCTGGACGGAAGGCCAAATAAACTGTTAGAGAGTTAAAAAATTCCTGCAGCTTACTTGGATCTCTTGAGAAGCATGGCGTGGAGGAGGATACTAACGGAACATCAGAGACTCTGGCAGCCAGGGCTTGACGTAGGTCTAAATTCTCTTCACGAAGTTGCTGAACTGTCTCCATCTGTGTTACCTGACCTATCTCCATGATGCTGGGCCCAGAACTGATATATAGGCATCACAATCTGTGAGGTTTGTTGGGGGTTGGCCGTTCAGAAGGCAACCTCTGACTGTGAGTTACCCATGAAGCCCAGGATTTTACAGTCTTGGTCAGCCTGAGGTAGGGTCGACCCCTTCCAGTAGCCACAATGCCACTGACACTTGGAAGCACCTAAGCAGATGGTGCCTTCCAGAAGGAGTCCCAAAGGAGGAAAAAGCGCAGAGGAAAACCTCCTAGTGGCAGCAACCACAGGTAGTATGGAACCAACGAAGAACACAACCAGCCAGGGACAAACTGGGGACGCCGAAAAAAGGAGAGAAAACCACCTTGCATAAATACTGGAGGAAACACACCCACAGGAACAAAGAAGTGTTGCGCACAAGGAGCAAGTTAAAAATTGTCTCTATATGCTGCTGAAGCAGGAAGTACCTCCCAAGAAGTTGCAAGTCACCATGATGATTTGGGAAAGAGAGCTAAAGGTCTGAGGCACCGCCATCTTGGATTGGGTTTCCCAAATACCCAGAATACCTTCCCAGAGAATTCTGGGAAGAAGGACCAGGAAAAATATGGAGATGCTGACAGCGTACTCCCAGCCCTATGGAGAAGTATTCAGGTGCGGGAGATGGTACCAGGGGGGCGGCCGCCATAAGGTAAGTGTTTTAGGGAGCAAATGCGACAGCCTGCCGGCCTCTCCCCTGCTGTTCCTATGCCACGCGTCCCTCCCGTCCGGGAGCAGAGCGAGGGTTGCTGCCGAGCGGTATGCCAGCACAACAGGTGATGGTATCAGACATTCCATGTGCTGTCCTTTATTGGGATGCCAGTGATAATGACATAAATGTTACATAAATATCAGGTCAAACTGTATGATAAACATGACTGCACTAATTATTATTATTATTTTTATTTTTTTATTTAAAGATTTTTTTATTAAACATACCACAGCTATATACAGTTATACAAGGATTGAAAATACAGCAATCAGAATAATAGGCAAAATAGAAAAAGGAACAACAAATGGTGTTACAGCATTACCTCCTACTAGGAAACAAAGATCATTCATATTTCATGCAACGTAGTCCAACAGACCAGTCTGCGATCTAAGATGGAGCGTAACCATATTGGCTCTATATTCCGATGTGATCCATCCCGACCAACCCATAATTGGCTGCCTCAGAGGCATTACTCTACTTATCACACACCTCGCCCATGTCTCTTACCGTTATATATTGTTTATACAGACCCCAGAAACTTTTCAGGCGACTCTGTGGAGGCATTAACTTGGGCTCCAGGAGCAATTACCAGCCCAATTTTCCCATCACAGGACTGCTCTTCTTATGACGCATCTCTCAGTCTATTTCACGGGCTGCAAGCCCCAGGTGAAAAGGATAAATTATTAACCCTGGGCGTAGTTCGCGTAGCACTACGCGAACTGCGTAGTGCAGTAGGAAATGCTGTTCGCAATGATTGCACAGTGCCGGATGCTTGTCCGCACTGTGCAATCATTGCAAACGGCATCTTGCACAGTGCAAGCGGTCGTTTTCTGCCGCTCGAGTAGATTTGTACTCGAGCGGCAGTTTTCTCAATGCGGACTGATAGTTTCTCATCGCGAGCGGTCGCGAACATACGCGACCACTCGCAATGAGAAACCTGACCTCCCGTGTTGAGAATCTCGCGGGAGGTTTATTTTCCACGCTCGCGATCGGCAACTTGATGTTGCTGATCGCGAACGAGGAAAAAGTCTCGCCGGGATGTCATTTTGCTCGCTCGCGGTCGCCAACTTGACGTTGAGGACCGCGAGCAAGCAAAAAATGCGCGCTACGCGTTTTTGCACTGTGCTACGTGCAATTCGCGTAGCGGCGCAAACTACGCGAGCGTAGTGTAGTTTTCCGCCCAGGCCTATAAATTATCAGATTGTTTCAGACGGCTTGCGGAGCAAGCTCAAACCGCGGCCATCTTCGTGCCTGGCAAGCTCCGCCCGCCAGACTGCACTAATTCTTTAAAGCATATATGTGAAATGATTAGGGTCTAGAAAGCAAATATTTTGAATGGTGATAATAGCTATCAGAGTGTGCAAGATCGCAATTTTGTAGTCAGGCTGACTTTAGTCGCACAAACAAAAATAACATAAATGCAGCAAAGAGGAAACTGCCATTTTGCAGTTCAGAAAGCAACATATAATGAGGAACTTTGCAGGGCTGTTCGACCAAGCACGGAGCTAATGTAGAAAGAAGAACGTTTGATACCATCGCTTGCCTTTTGGATATGTCTCTAACTGAAGCATTGTTCACTTGTATCTTGTTTCCTTACCTCTATTTGTGATACATATACAAGAAGCAGCACAGGGATGGGGTATCCCTGCTCCATAGAGAATCATTGGGGAGAAAGGTATAGAGAGACCTAAGAATATGGGAAGAGCGACCTGAAAACTAGTTGCTTGGGGAGAATGCCGGATAGCTGATGTCCGACTGCAGGCCTGACAGCTTCTTAGACACAGGTGGGGATAACACATAGCTTTGTATAAGGTAGTAAGAAAAGGCACTAATTATTCAGCCAATACAATATTTAGGAGTCCAGCAACAGTATTGATATAAATGTTAGATACAGATTAGGCAAATTATTTCAGATAGTAAGGATAGGCAGTATAAAATGCTTTGCATTTTTCTAATATTCTTCTTGTTTTATATTATGGCTGCTGGAATTGCAATCATAATTTCCATTATTCTGACACACAAGGGGGCATATTTACAAGCCCCTTGCGCCACCTGTACGTCACTTTTCCCATGTTAAGAATGACGCAAAAGTGGCGCAAGGCGCTTGTAAATAAGCCCCTAGGTGTGTGATGATTATACATAATAAATAACCAATCATTCTAAAACCCCAATTGCTGTGTGTATGTGTCTACTTCTTTTAGGTGCCTCAGTAAGGCTCCATGCAACTACAAATAACCCCTATAGATAAGAGCTTTTCTGGCATGGTTGTCGGATTCATAACAGTCTAGATGAGCCTAACTCGTTATTCAGAAGAGTGTAAGAAAGACACCAGTTTTCCTTTTCTCCAAAGGGAAGGTGATGAGCAAGATCCCTCTGGGGCAAAGGAAATCATTCAGTGTGTGCCCTCCAATTTGGCGGGAGGGGGTGGAGTTCACGACAATATAGCTTAACAGTCTGTTTAATTTAACCGAAGTATAGATCAGGCATAACAAAACTGTAAGAAACTAAAGTACTACTCGAAAAAGATTCGTATATTGTTTACTTAGGAGCTGCACTTGATTTCAGAACGAGCTGTTAAAAAAGAGAAGCAGTTTGGTGGCTTTGCATAAAAGGTTCTCAATTTTCCGTTATCCATGTTTGAGCCGATTATCCAGTCCAGGTTATTTATTTTATTTCTGGGATTTCTAGTTCTGATTTTACAGTGGAATTAACAGGACCATAATTCCCATGATGTAGAAGCAAACCTGGACTTGACAAGCTACTCACACATACATCAGAGGAACTTAGGAGCTCTGTGCATAAATCCTTCGGAGGCCCTGCAGATGTTTTAAATCTGTTTTGGTCCATAACATTGCATAGAAGTGGCTAATGCCTGAATTCTATCTCACTACATGAACATACTGCTTTATTGTTTTAGTGATAGACTGTTGCTCTGCGTGTCACATATGACACACATAGGCTTGCTCGAAACATGAAAATGTCACAAATAGGCTATCTGAAAACTTGGCAGCTAGGTATCATAGTAATGTACTAAACAAATGTGGAACCTCAATTAAAGAAACACATACAATTGTCAAGTTTCATAAGGATTCATACGTGATTTACAGGAACTTGAACAAAGCAGCATGTTCAATTTACAGAAGTTTCTCTTGGTGTTTTATGCACAAAAACCACAAAAGGCGTGTTTGGTACAGATCCAGTCAAGATACAAAAAGGTGATTTCTTTAGCATTATGAACAAATACATGGTGAGTTGCTGGTCAGAAGATGCAAGAGTTACGCAAGTATTATAGCCCGCCCTAGCGGGCTATACCGGCCATTAAAGGTTCGCTCCAGCGTTAAAGGCCCGAGCTGAAGGCGAGGGCCTTTAACAAGGGAGCGGGACTTTAATGGCCGGTATAGCCCAGCTATGAAGGGCTATAAGGCTATTAGAACATTCTGCCACTAGAGGGCAGAATGTTCTAACAAATAAAACAAAGGCCTCTCGGAGCCCGAGGGGTTTTAAATCCCCTTGGGCTCAGAGAGGCCTTTGTTCACAGCAACAGCTGTGAACAAAAGCAACATTGGAATGTTGCTCTGCGGGCTTTTACCGGCCCGTAGAAGCATGGAACACTCCATTGTATTCAATGGAGTGCTCCACATTCTAATGTTCTAATAATGCATATAACCAACAACAATTAAATAAACAGCTCGTCATACAACATGGCGACAGGTAAGGTGTCTACTTATCCTGATGTCTGAGATCATCAAATGTGTCAATACAGGGGTTTACACAATACCTGTGCAATCAACGCTCTGCATTTGGCCTTTGCTATATGTGGGCATGGATTAACACCTTCCTTGCTCGGAAAGTATGGCAGCAACTTGTAACAGGAATTGCCTATCTTGTGACATGTCATTGTGTAAGCTAAAAGGATATAAGTTCAACCTTAGGGCATATGACGTGTTCTGCGCGTTCCATAGGCCAGGCCTTATCATTATAGAATGTCACATAAAATGGGTTTCTACATTCCCTCTTCTGACAGTCAATAATGTCACAGTGTTCCTAATTCTCCTGCCACTGCCCTGTATCCATCTGTGTTTGGTGCTAGATGTTGTGTCTGATATATGTGCTATTGCTACCTTGGAAACACAACAAGATGATGAACGGAATGCTGAAACTTTTCAAACACTCACTCCCAGTCAAGAGATCTGGGTTAAATACATCGTTCTTTTGCTCACCATGCCACCTGTGGCGGCTGGTGACATTTGAAAGTGGTGAGGCGTAAAAGTTCGGGATGAGTGCCCTATGGCAAGGGAGCGTAACAAGCAAGGCCGTCCGTCATAAGAGGCACATGGAGCTTAAGCCTCAGGTAGCTCCTTCTCTGCCCCTCAAAGCTCCTGGTGATGGAAGACTATGCTAAAGGCAGTGGAGAGGGATAACGAACAGTAAGGTGAAGGTAAACAATGCTAAATGCAGCTGTAACAGAAAAGGCACAGTGTGGTGGTGGAAGTCCATGCAAAAGGTAGCTTCATGTGATAAGGCACAGATTTGTATGTGATGGAAGACCATGCAAAAAGGTAGTTTCATGTGATAAGGCACAGTATAGTGATGAAGACCATACTTAAGGAAACTGTGAGGGATACAGCGCAGTATAACGTTCAATCGAAATGCTAAATGCAGCAGTAAGGGATTCAGAACAGTATGGTGATTGGAAGGCCATGCTAAAGGCAGCTGTGAGGGATACTGCAAAGTAGAGTGTTGTGAAATAAGACATAGCGTGGCTATAAAGAATCATCCAAGAGACCTGTCCGAGCCACACATCATAACTTGACACTAGACCTGGCTTTTGCACGAACAACACTTTGTATGGTGGGACTTGTAGTTTTGTTTGGACAGTTATAAAAGGAGTCAAAATGATAGCAGGCAAGGTGTTTGCAAAAATCCCACGTCTAACTGCAGATACTACACATCAAGATATGGGAAATCGCTACATTGCAGGAATTATTAGAAATATGGCCATGAAAGCACACGTTTGACTCCAGTTCTTACCTGTCAGGAGATGAAGAAAGTCAGTCTTAGCAGGCAGGGTACTGTGGGGTGCCAGTCACCCATCAGCTGGTCGGTGCAGACATTGCAGCCCTGGGTGTCCCTCTAGTTCCAGTATGGGATGGTAAAGTTCTCGTCCATGGACAACTTCTGTAGTTCGTGTTCCCAAAGAAGCAGATAGATCCTGTGCCACAGCAGGAAGGCGTGCACTTCGTGGACGAAGTCGATGTTTCTCCACACCATAGTCTCCTCCTCACCCTCCGCCTGCACCCATGTGTACCATGATGCGCAGTAGTGAATCCAGACAAAGAGGTCGTAGATGCTGATATCAGCGAAGAGCGGCCTGCGTGACATGGTAGAGAGCTGGTGGGGGCTTGCACCATTTAGGTCCCCTTCCAAGAACACGCCCTGGCTGCGTAGCTAAGTTACTGCCCTGCTCATACCTGATGTAGACACCCCTTCAACAAACTGAATTGCTGCCCCAGGCAACATGAGTCACCTGCCCCTGCTGCGATGTGTGCATCTAGCCCAGGTTTCAACCGTCTTAGACAACACCCACCTCTAAGCCTAGGGCAGGGCTATAATGGACATCATACTTGCAGTTAGAGAATACGACTGTACACCTTGCAAAGGGCAATCCTGTCCCAACAAAAGGAAAAGGGTGTCTTTGATGACAAAAGGAAAAGGGTGCCTTTGATGGCATAAAGCAACTTGCCACCTCTGTGTATCCTCCGTTCAAAAGTGCCACAAAGCGGTTTAGAATGTACTGTGCACAATATTAGGGGTGGTATACTTCTGCATGCCAGAAGAACACCATTGTAGTAGTGGAGGGATATGCGAGACACTGTGTTGGACTTTCTCGGTATATATTTTATTGGTTCAAGAAGAACAAACAAAAGATGAAAGGAATAAGGAACCAAAGGGGCAAGCGTCTGTCCGAGTTCATCTCTCAGGGGTCCAGTTGCTGGTGATCAGTCTCCTTCCTCTCAGGGGCGTCACCTCTTTTACGGACTCCCAAGTTGTATACACAAAAAAAAAAAACTGATTAGAACGGGTCACTCTTTCTGGGGGGCTCACCAGAGTGCCACCATCACCAGGCAAGGTAGTGTTCATGTCAGGGTTCCCCTCCCGTCCACATGCGTTCCCTCATGCACGGTTTGTCAGCCTCAAGTGCCTGTTTACAGCCCGGTGCTCCACCAACCCTACCAAAGACCCCGGGTGCTCCTCAGTATTTGCCTCTGACCACGACCAGTCTCCTGGGTCGCGGTGTGGGCGTCCAAGGTGTTCGTCTCTTCCCTGGCGTCAGTGGGACTGGAACCAGCACAGCACAGCTGCCCGTTTTCGGTCTCCTCCGTTCCGGCGTCTCTGGAACTCCAAGACCCTTCCGATGCTCGGCTCTCCGGGTTAGGCTCACTGTACAACGAATTCCGTTTAGGAGCTGCCGTCGCCACCTCCGGTTTCTCGCTGCTTGATTCGGCGTCCTCTTCTCCGGCCCTCTTGCTGCTTCTTTCTTTCCCCTCGCACACTTTCTTGTGTCCGTTGTCTCCTCCTCCCCAGGGGCGTGGTGGGACTTCCGCCCAGGAGTCAGAAAGAGCTGGAGCATTCTTCGGGGTTGAAACCTGGTGGAAGGCGTCGGCCATGTTAGAATTCTGCGCTTCCTCACATAGCTCTTCCCCTAGGAATGGCCGTTGTGGCCATTCAGATGACGAATGTCTGGAGAGGTAGTCAGCACCGATCTGCGTTTTTCCGGGGACATGGATAGTTTGAAACGAGAAGGGTTGCAACGCTAGAAACCAGCGCAAAATGCGTGAATTGGAATCCTCATTATGTGCTAACCAGGTGAGAGGAGCATGATCGGTAAGGACCAGGAACTTTTGTCCTAGAACATAACATAACATAACATGTGTATTTGTAAAGCGCACATTCACCCGGAGGTATCTTGGCGCTGAATAACAGATGTTTAAAAGATAATATTGAAGAGCTTCTATCGCCCACTTTATGGCTAGGCACTCTTTCTCGATTGTTGAATAATGTTTTTCTCTGGGAAACAGTTTTCTGCTGATATAAAGAAGGGGTTTCAAAGCCCCCTGTAGATCGAATTGACATAAGACAGCCCCCAGACCCTGTCCGGAAGCGTCCGTCTGTAGTACAATGGTTTTGGTGAAGTCTGGGCAGTGGAGGACGGGACCTTTACTAATGCAATTCTTTAGGGTCTCGAAACTGTGTTCATCGTCCTGATTCCATTGGGATATACGTGATGGACGATTGCCTGTGAGGAGGTCTGTGAGGGGGCTTGCTATGGTAGAAAAATGGGGAATGCACCTGCGGTAATAACCGATGAACCCCAGGAAAGAACGTATCTCCTTTTTGGTCTTGGGGGTGGGGATATTTTTAATCGCTTGTATTTTGGCCATTTGTGGTTGTAGGAGTCCTTCTTGTATAGTGAACCCTAGGTATTGGATTCTATTGGTGGCAGGCGTTGATTTTTTTGGGATTTATGGTTAGGCCTGCTCCTTGTATTGTATCAAAAACGGAGGCCAGATGTAACAAGTGTTCTTCCCAGGTGGGACTGAAGATAACAATATCGTCCAGATATGCTGCCGCATAGTTTCTATGGGGTCTAAGGATTTTATCCATAAGTCTCTGAAACGTCGCTGGGGCACCATGTAGACCAAAGGGGAGGACCTTGAAATGGTATAGACCGGAAGGGATAGAGAACGCAGTTTTTTCCTTGGGTTGGGGGGTCAGAGGGATTTGCCAGTACCCTTTGGTGAGGTCTAGGGTGGACATGAATTTGGCTTTACCTAACTGCTCGACTAGTTCATCGACACGGGGCATAGGGTATGTGTCGAATTTGGTGATTTTATTTACCTGTCGAAAATGTATACAAAATCGCAGGCTTCCATCGGGCTTTGGTACTATGACAACTGGGGAGCACCAGTCGCTCTGGGATGGTTCGATGATGTTTGACTGGAGCATGGCTGAGACCTCTCTCTCTACGGCCTCCCTTCAGGCGGCTGGTATGCGGTAGGGCTTCAACTTCACTATTTGCTCTTTTAGGGACACTATGTCATGATGTACAAGAGGGGTTAGACCGGGTTTGGTGGAAAAAAGGTCAGGATATTTTTCTAGCAGACTAAGGAGTTGTCGTTTTTGGGAGGGGTTTATAACTGTCCCTATGTTAACCATGTCGTCTTTGGTCTCTTGACGGGAAAACAGAGGAATATCTATTGGGGTAGTAGTGTTGACATGTAGTACGGGCACCTGTTCTTTTTTTTGGAAAGAGGGTTCTTCCCATCTCTTTAGGAGATTGACATGATATATCTGGTTCCCTCCTGACCGTAGGGGTAGGTGTACACTATAGGTGACGGGGGTAACCTTTTTCTCTATGATATATGGTCCCTGCCACTGCATCAGAAGCTTATTGTCTGTGGAAGGAAGTAATATGAGCACCTTATCCCCCTTCTTGAATTCTCTTAGACAGCTTCCACAATCGTAATACTTTTTTTGGTTCTCTTGTGCCTTTTCCATGTGTTCGTGTACTACGCCCCATAATTGAGACAGTGTTTTTCAGGTTTTTGACATACTCAAATATGGGTTTTCCTTCCTCCTCTTCACTTTCCCACTGTTCTATTGCCATCTCTAGGAAGGACCTCAGTTTCCTTCCGAATACCAATTCAGAAGGAGAAAAACCGGTGGACCGTTGTTCATGCGATCTAATCGCAAACAGGACTATCGGTAGCCTCCTATCCCAATCTTTCCCTGTCTCTGAGATAACCTTGCGGAGCATATTCTTAATGGTTTTATTGTAGCGTTCCACTAGGCCATCGGTCTGGGGATGGTATACTGAGGTTCTAATCTGCTTGATTCCCAACACTTTGCAGATATGGGACATGAGACGAGACATAAAAGGGGTACCCTGGTCAGTCAAGATCTCTGTTGGGAAACCAACCCTTGAAAAAAAAGAAATCATGGCCTGGGCTACGTTGGTAGTTGTCATACTTGTTAGCGGAAAGGCTTCAGGGTAACGGCTCGCATAGTCTATCAGGACTAATATGTAACGGTGGCCTCTCGCAGAAGGAGTAAGAGGGCCCACCAAGTCCATGCCTACCCTCTTGAAAGGGACATTGATTATAGGGAGAGGGAGCAGAGGAGCCTTCCTCACGTGTGCTGGATTCTTATACTGGCACTTTACACAAGAGGCACAGTGTCTGGCCACATCCCTATAAACCCCGGGCCAATATAACTTTTCGGTCAAGTATTTAAGGGTGTTGTCTTTCCCATAGTGACCCCCTCCCATCTGATTGTGAGCAAGGTGTTACACCTGTTCCCTAAAGGAAGTGGGGACCAACAGTTGTGGTCCTTGACCTGTCCCTCCTTTCACCGCTCTATATAATAAACCCTTTTTAACAAAGAAGTAGGGTCCTACCTGCTCTGGCTCTTGTTCTTGGGCTTTTTCCCAGGCGTATCTGAGGGTGCCATCGTCACATTGGGTGGCTCGGAAGCTCATCTGGGCACCTTTTCTGCTTCCTTCTGGGGAAAAAAGGTCAAAAGCAGGATGTGATGTTTGCACGTTATTGAAAGCCTTCTTTTCTCGTCTCTTTTCTTGTTTTGACTTTTTTGGTCTCTCGCTCTTCTCCATTTTTGCTATCTCACTCGTACTGAAGGGGGCTTCTTGCAACCAGAATATAGCTGAGTTTTTAGTACCCTCTAAATACTGCTCAAACTGAGGATGATCAGTCCCTATTATAATGGATTCGGGTAAGGAAGGTACTACTCCAACCTTTCGTAGGTGGGGGTCGTTTTCTACATCCAGGAGAACCTCAGCCACTGGGTAGGTCTTCGAGTCACCATGTACACAGGTGACGCAAACCTGTTCACCCTCCCTTATTTGGGATTCTGAGACTAAGTTCTGGTTCATAACAGAAAAACGACATCCCGTGTCTAAAAGAGCCTGTTGGCTTCTCGCGTTGACGTACACCTTTTTTCTATATTGGCTTGAGGATTTTCCTGTTGTATAAATATGACCTCGGGTAAACCCCACCTCCATAGGTTCGGCTGCAGGAGTTTTGTGTGGACACTGTCTGGCTATATGTCCCCATTCAGCGCAGTGATAACATTGCGGGCCTGGGCCACTAGGTATAGTGGGGGCTTAAGGGGAAGACGGGGAGGACGGGGAACTGCCTGAGGTTTCTCTATACGTGGTAGACCCCTAGGGAGGTTAAAAGCAGGGCGTGCGGGGTTGGCCTTAAACTTGGGAGAACGATGGAAGGCGCAAGCGAGGTCCACCGCTATTGCAGGAGTTAGATTGGGGTATTGTTTAACCCAGTTACGAGTACTAACTGGCAAGGCCTCAAGAAACTGTTCCAAGTATATCTTCTCAGTTACTTCTTCTATGCTAGTGGTGTGAGGTAACAACCATCTGTTTCCTAGGTCTCGGATCCTATAGTAGAGAGCCCTGGGATTATCCCCTGTGACCCACTTTTCTTTTCTAAACTTGGCCCGGTAATACTCAGGATCGCACCCCAGTCTCTCTAATAATGCCTTTTTTTTGTCCTCATAGGCTGTAGTGCCTGACGGATTGGCAGCCTGATAGGCGGCCTGCATCTCCCCCGACAACAAGGGGGCTATGTACTGGCCCCACCTCTCCTGAGGCCAGGCAGCTGTGGTGGCTACCCGTTCGAAATTTATAAAGAAGTAGTCGGGGTCGCCTCCTTCTTGGTA
Organism: Calotriton arnoldi; assembly: GCA_963921515.1. Taxonomy (NCBI): domain Eukaryota; kingdom Metazoa; phylum Chordata; class Amphibia; order Caudata; family Salamandridae; genus Calotriton; species Calotriton arnoldi. The sequence continues at coordinate 1,695,161 of CAWUFW010003621.1, forward strand.
TTTTTGTAACTGTCCCTGGGACGTTTGGCCTGACTCTTGAACTGACGATAGCGTCGGTTAGTCTCAGGATAACAGTATCCTGTACTTGTTGATTGTTAGTTATAAGCTCAGCTTGTCCTTTTAGGACGTCTTGTAGGGCTTCTCGGTCTCTCTGCACAGTCTGTGCTTGTTGTTCCATTACTAACTGTAAATGTCTCTGTCCCTCCGCTAACTGGGTTATTATCCCCTCGATAGGCACGGGCTGTGTCATGATGCAACACAGTAGGATTATATCCCACTTTTGACACCACTGTAGTAGTGGAGGGATATGCGAGACACACTGTGTTGGACTTTCTCAGTATATATTTTATTGGCTTCAAGAAGAACAAACAAAAGATGAAAGGAATAAGGAACCAAAAGGGACCAAAGGGGCAAGCTTCTGTCCAACTTCGTCTCTCAGGGGTCCAGTTGCTGGTGATCAGTCTCCTTCCTCTCAGGGGCGTCACCTCTTTTTTGGACTCCCAAGTTGTATACACACAAAAAAATAATAAACAAGAAAATGGATTAGAACGGGTCACTCTTTCTGGGGGCTCACCAGAGTGCCACCATCACCGGGCAAGGAGTGTTCATGTCAGGGTTCCCCTCCCGTCCACATGCGTTCCCTCATGCACCGTTTGTCAGCCCCAAGTGCCTGTTTACAGCCCGGTGCTCCACCAATGCCACCAAAGACCGCGGGTGCTCCTCAGTACTTGCCTCTGACCACGACCCGTCTCCTGGGTCGTGGTGTGGGCATCCAAGGTGTTCGTCTCTTCCCTGGCGTCAGTGGGACTGGAACCAGCACAGCACAGCTGCCCGTTTTCGGTCTCCTCCGTTCCGGCGTTTCTGGAACTCCACGACCCTTCCGATGCTCGGCTCTCTGGGTTAGGCTCTCCAGGCGACAAATTCCGTTTAGGAGCTGCCGTCGCCACCTCCGGTTTCTTGCTGCTTAATTCGGCGTCCTCTTCTCCGGCCCTCTCGCTGCTTCTTTCTTTCCCCTCGCACACTTTCTTGTGTCCATTGTCTCCTCCTCCCCAGGGGCGTGGGGGGACTTCCGCCCAGGAGTCAGAAAGAGCTAGAGCGTTCTTCGGGGTTGAAACCTGGCGGAAGGCGTCGGCCATGTTAGAACTCTGCGCTACCTCACAACCATGTTGCCAGCTCCTGGCATTCCTTTCACAAATCACTGTTCTCAGATATGTTAGTGTAGTTGGCTCAGCGGGTGTCTGTGAATCCTACAACTACAAAAGATATTTGAGTGAAATCCGCAGACACCTTGAGTAGTACACTCACGACGGTCGCAGCGATAGTAGCACAGATAACCGTTGGTACCCATTGCTATTTCGTGACGGGCCTTGAAAAGGTTTCGGACGTCGTTGTCTTGATAAATTAAAAAAAAAACAACTTTAAAATAAGAGTTTCCTTACCTTCTTCGTTGCGTCAGAGGTTACCCGCACTTAACGTAACAGGTACTTTAGAACGGAGGATGTAGCGAGGTCTATCTGCCAGAACTTGCAGGCAATAAAGTTGGTGCCCCTAGTCCTTGTTGTTGGTTAAGTGGTGGGGGCACCTTCTTGGTGTGAGAGCCATGCATCCAGGAGGTCAGCCCCTTACACTTCACAGCTGTGGCAGTTATCGAGAGGACCTGGAATGGTCCCTTCCACCAGACTGGAGGCAGTGACGTCTGGTGAGGGTGTTGGCAAAGGCCCAGTCCCCCAGCTGGGGACCGAGATTAGGTGGTGTTGTCTAGTCAGGAAGGGCATTCCACCATTTTTCTCATTGTCCACTGTACCCAATGGGAGGGTGAGGGTACAGTGGTCTTTCCATCTTTATCTGCAACCCTAACCTGTCACAAATGCCTTGATGAATAATTTGGGGAACAAAACAAGTGTGGTATCAAGAGGAAGCTCCAAGGTACTCAATCAGTTCTTTTTAAGGAGGCATTTAGCAACAGTTATAGTTCACAGTTCTTTTGTGGAGTATGTCTCTAGTTCATTGTAATTGTTGCAGAAATTTTGAAACAAATATGAAGGAAAATCCTAATCCAATGGTGTTAGTAAGTCTCAACTCGTTGTATGAGGTAAACCCTCTCCTCCTCTTTGCGCACACCTAATCCCACAATCTGTTCTACATGTGTGGTGTAACTCATAGTAAAATTAGTGTAACGTTACGCATTTTAACATTCAACTCCACCCTTAACTCCTTCCGTGCTGGGGACGGAACGGTTCCGTCCTCACACCCACCCATGGGACCGCACTTCTAAACCCCCCACAAGGGATGGCAACAAGGCGCATCTGCTGTGCCCCCGAACCCCCCCACTGCATCTGATGACGCTGGCATGCATGGCACGCATAAAACAGCTGGGACGAGTCGGAGAGAAACGAGTACGTTTCTCCTCCGGGGAGGGTTCAGGGATGGCAGAGAGGCACCTGGGGGAAGGAAAGAGTTTTCTCTTTCCTCTGGTGTCTTTTTGCAGTGCATTCCTGCTGCGCGATTGTGGGTGCGGCCCGATCGTGCAGCAGGAAAGCACTTACTAACCACTAGGGTTCTTTTTGGAGCCTTTCTTTGTGCAAGGGAGCGGCCTCTTGGGAAAAGGTCTCTCCCAAAATGTTTGGCATTGTTTTGCCCATTTTCTGCCCCCCAAGGGCAGATCGGACATATTTTTAGGTTGATCCGCCCCCTAGAGGGACAGAAAGGCACTTGACACCAGGCATAAGTTTTCTGGAATGTCGGGGTGCAGCCCCATAGGCAAGGGTTGCTCTCCGTTTTTTGGGGGAAAATATTTTGACCGTTTCTGACCCCCTTGGAAACCCACTAGACATCAGGGATAATTGTTTTCGCAATTCAGGGAGCGGCCCCTTTGGCAAAGGTCACTCCCCTTTTATACTGGCAAATATTTTGGCTATTTCTGCCCCCCTTGCAGCAGATTTGCCATATTTTTAGGCCAATCTGCCCTCAAGGGGCAGTAACCCACTAAACACAAGGGATAATTGTTTGCGCAATAAGAGGAGCAGCCCCCTGGTCAAGGGTCACTCCCCTTTAATTAGGCCACAAATTCTGCCCATTTCTGCCCCCATTGAGGGCAGATCAGCCTTATCTTCTTTACGTGGATCTGCCCCCAAGGGTAGCAGAAATCCACTAGACACCAGGGAGAATTGTTTTCGTAATTCAGGGAGCACCCCGTTGGCAAGGGTTGCTCCCCTTTTATTTGGCCAAAGATTTGGCTGTTTTCTGCCTCCCCGGAGGCATATTGTCCATATTTTTAGGCCCATCTGTCCCCAAGGGGGGCAGAAAGCCACTAGACACCAGGGAGTTTTATATTTATATTTCGGGGAGCGGCCCCTTGGGCAAGGGTCGCTCTCCTTTTTTGGAGCAATATTTTGGCCGTTTTCTGCCCCCTCTGGGCACATTGGCCATATTTTTATGCCCATTTGCCCCTAAGGGGGACAGAAAACCAGTATAAACCAGGGAAAGTATTTGTGTGTGTGAACTGGAGTTCGGATGACAGTCTGCATGTACTGGTGTTTGGCTGGCAGTGTGTGTAACTGGTGCTTGGCTAGCAGTGCATGTGGTGGACTAGCATTTGGCTGGTGGGGCGCGTGGACTAGTATTTGGCTGGCGGTGCGTGTAGATTGGCGCTTGGCTTGCGGTGCGTGTGGACTGGCATTTGGCTAGTGATGCGTGTGGACTGTCGCTTGGCTGGCGGTGAGCGTGAACTGGTGTTTGGCTGGCTTTGTGTGTAAATGGTTCTTGGGTGGTGGTGCGTGTGGACTGGCGTTTGGCTGGTGGTGTGTGTAGACTGGAACTTGCCTGGTGGTGTATGTGGACTGGTGCTTGGCTTGCGGTGTCTGTGGACTAATACTTGGCCGGCAGAGCGTGTGGACTGGCGCTTGGCTGGTGGTGCACGTGGACTGGTGCTTGGCTGGCAATGCGTGCAGATTGGTGCTTTGCTGGTGGTGTGGGGGTACTTGCAGTGTGAATGGTTTTCTGTGTCTGTCGTATTAAAGGCATGTGATTGGACTGTAAAGCGGTTGGTGCCTTGATGTGTCTTTACAGCTCACACGCTGTGAGTCAGTGGTTCTTTGATCTAATGTTGAAATTATTAACAATTACTTTTGCAGATTTTAATTAGTAAAGTCATTGGTGAATAAAGTTTTCTTTTAGGAATCATTTACTTTCCCTCATGACAAATCCAACCAGCATGCCTGTGATTGACTAGTGTAAGGCTGTGCAATAGTTTTCTGGTGTTTTGTTTGCTTTTTACAGTCCATGCATACTCTCTCTGTAGTGAACACCTTCTGCCCTTGCATCTTTTAAAAACTGGTCACTAGGGGGGTTTGCGGGAGGGATAAGTTTCTTTTTCTTTCTCGTTTTAAGCCAGCCCACCTGATGGGGCTTACAGCAGTACTTAATGCATGTATTGTATTATTGTCATGTTTAATGATTATGTTGAAAATCAATAAAGAAATTTAAACAAAAAAACTGGTCACTAAGGGGATAATATGTGTTGTGTTTTGTGTGGATCCCACAAGATTTACTTATTCACAAGCCCTTGTGTAAATTTGATTCATTGACAAAAACATATTGTTTCCTCACATTTCTCTGTGGGAAAGTTGTGGGCTCACCTGGCGGGCACAAATTTCCTACCACCCAGCGTTCCCCCCCCCCTGGTCTCCAAATAAAAATTCTACCTCGCTTGTGTGGGTGGGTCAAGTGCCTGCGACAGGGAGGGCCCAAAACGTATTGTGGAGAGATCAAAATTATCTATCACAAAACAACTTGGTTTTGCAAGGGGATTACCTGCGTTTTTGGTCCTGGGCTCGGCGGCCATCTAGGGATACCTACCAAACCCAAACATCTCTGAAAACTAGATACCCGGGGGAGTCCAGGGAGGTGTGGCCTGCATGTATCTCCCAACGTTTTCTTACCCAGAATCCCCTGCAAACCACAAATTTAGCTAAACAAATCACAGTTTTGTGTGGCGAAAGTTTGCAGAATCACTGGGCTAGCACAAATTTCCTGCCACCCAGCGTTGTCCCAGGTCTCCCGATAAAAATGCTACCTCACTTGTGTGGGTGGACCAAGTGCCAACGACAGGGAACGGCTCAAAACGTATTGTGGAGACATTACAATTATCACAAAACAACCTGGTTTTGCAAGGGGGGGGTCACCTGCGTTTTTTGGTCCGGGGCTCAGCGGCCATCTAGAGAAACCTACCAAACCAAGACATTTCTGAAACCTGGACAGCTGGGGGAGTCCAGGGAGGTGTAGCTTGCGTGGATCCTCCAATGTTGTCTTACCCAGAACGCCCTGCAAACCTCAAATTTATCTAAAACATCCAGATTTCCTCACATTTCTGTGTGGGAAAGTTGTGGGATCACCGGACCAGCACAAATTTCCTACCACCCAGCGTTCCTCCAAGTCTCCCGATAAAAATAATATGTCACTTGTGTGGGTGGGCCAAGTGCCCGTGACAGGGAAGGGCCCAAAACATATTGTGGAGGCATCAAAATTATCTATCACAAAACGACCTGGTTTTGCAAGGGGGGTCACCTGGTTTTTAGTTCTGGGCTCAGCAGCCATCTAGGGAATCCTACAAAACTAAAAAGGGTAGTGATGGTTTTCACAATCGCACTTCTATTAGCATGTGCTAGTATATTTGTAAAACGAATCCCAAAAAGAATAACCTCTTTGGGGTGCTATATGGTACAAATGCATCATACTACCCTATATGCATCTAATACATTGGTGAGACACCTCTGATTACATAAGAAATTGATGTACTAAAGCACTCATCATACAGTCAATAAATGGTGTTGTCACCATATATAATATTGCAAAGTGAACACAATAAAAGATAACACTTACGGTACGTGGAGAACCATACTTGGACATGGTACGTGGGACAGAGGGGGCTTATCATGGCTCTACTTGACGGTAATAGCCATTAGCAACTCATGACAGCAAGACATACACTCCTATTCCCCAGGTAACTGCTCGAATTGGTGGATAAGACCTCTGAGATTACATTGCTTTGCCTCAAGGGTTCCACATTCTCGATAGTGGGAAGGCTCTACCAGAGTTAAGGAGACATCTGAACATATCTATTACTGACTATGCATTTTGGTTATAGACCGGCTAGCACTTGGTCCTCTGCACTTGAAAACGTTTGATACCTTTGATGACACTTGGATTGTCAACCTACTTTGGCTGCAATGGGATAATATTTTTCACTGACAACGTTCTTTGATTATTGACCATTTGGGAATTTGGTCCTCTGCGGTTTGGAACAGTTGGATACCTTTGACAACATTTGGATTTTCTACCTTACTCCAAGTCTAATTTTTTTTATATTTTTTTGACTCGCGCTTGTTGATCTACAGGATCATGACTACATGACCGATGCATAAGCCTTGAAGAAGTCACTTGTGTGACGAAATATGTGTTGGCTGTCTTTTCTGGATTCTAATACAAGCTTCATTGAAACATTTGACTCCTGATCTTTTATTGTGTTCACTTTGCAATATTATTTATAGTGACAGCGCCATTTATAGACTGTATGATGAGTGCTTTGGTACCTCAATTTCTTATCTAGGGAAACCTGCCAAACCCAGACATTTCTGAAAACTGACATCCGGGGGAGTCCAGGGAGGTGCAGCTTGCGTGGATCACCCAATGTTTTCTTAACCAGAATCCCCTGCAAACCTCATATTTAGCTAAAAAATCACGTTTTTCTCACATTTCAGTGTGCGAAAGTTGCGGAATCACTGGGCCAGCAGAAATTTCCTACCGCCCAGCATTGCCCCAGGTCTCCTGATAAAAATGCTACCTCTCTTGTGTGGGTGGGCCAAGTGCCCACGACAGGAAAGGGCCCAAAACGTATTGTGGAGATATCAAAATGATTTATCTCAAAACAACATAGTTTTTGCCAGGGGGGCACATGCGTTCTTGGTCCCGGGCTCGGCGGCCGTCTAGGGAAACCTACCAAACCCAGACATTTCTGAAAACTGGACACCCAGAGAAGTCCAGGGGCATGTGGCTTGCGTGGATCCCCCAGTGTTTTCTTACCCAGAATCCCCTGCAAACCTCAAATTTTGCAAAAAAATCAAATTTTCTTCACATTTCTGTGTGGGATCACCGCACCGGCACAAATTTCATGCCACCCAGCATTCCCCCGCGGTCTCCCGATAAAAATGGCTTTCTCTGCATTTGTGCCTTCCAAATGCAAGACAGTGTGTAAGAAAGAAGTCATTTTGAGAAATGCCCTCTAATTCACATGCAAATATGGGTACCCACAAATTCAGAGATGTGCAAATAACCACTGCTTCTAAACTCCATGGGGTAGATTTACAAGCCCCTTGCAACACTTTTACGCCGCCCTTGCGACACTTTTGTGACGCGGCGGCGTAAACAATGCGCCACTATGCGACGTATTTACGTGACGCATCTAGTGAGATGCGTCACGTTGTAAAGCCCTGCGCCACATGAAACCTGCGTACGGTTTCATGTGGGCGTTCCGTCGCAGGGTGGGCGTTCCGTCGCAGGAAAGCCTCGTAAAAGTGACGCAGTGAAATCTACAAGATTTCACTGCGTCACCTTTACGACGCTGCTGCGTCAAACCCTTACGCTTGCTTGAAGCAGGCGGAAGGAGTGACGCACCACGTTGGGTATGGGCGGCCCCTGTGCCTTGCTGGAGCCGCGTCGCGCTTGCGACACGACTCCAGCAATGCGCCGCCCTTACGCCACAGGATGCGACACGCATCGGCCTGTCCTTGCGCCAAGGTGCGCCGCATTGTAAATGCGACGCATCCGTGAGGGCGCAAGGAGGGAATTGCGTGTCGCATCTATTCTGGCGCATCCCTGCTGATTTGCAGAGATGCGCCAGAACTTGTAAATCTGCCCCCATATCTTGTGCCCATTTCGGAAATACATAGGTTTCCTTGATACTTATTTTTCACTCTTTATATTTTACACAATGAAAAACCATTGCAAGGCGCGGCTCAGTTATTGGCTCTGGGTACCTCAGGTTCTTGGTGAACCTACTAGCCCTATATCTCCCGTAACAGAAGGGTCCAGCGGGCGTAACAGTATTTTGCTTTAAAAAATCTGCCATATTGGTTAGAAGTTAAAGATGAAAATGTAGACACAAATGGCTGTTTTTTTCAACTCAATTTTGATTTTTATAGGAAAACCTTGAAGGAAATAGACAAATGACCCCTTGCTAAATTCAGGATTTTTCAGAAATGTATAGCTTTCCGGGATCCATCATAGGTTTCATATCCATCTCCACCACTAACTGGAAGGAAGTTGAAAGCACTAAAAATGGGAAAGTGGTCTATCTCCCAGTAAAATGGGTTTTCTGATTCAAGTCTACCTGTTCCTGCAAGCTGGGAAGATGGTGATTTTAGCACTGCAAACCCTTTGTTGATGGCATTTGCAGGAAAAACAGATGCTTTCTTCTGCAGGATTTTTTTCCCCAAAAACTCAAAACTCTGCTATATTTTGGCTAATTTCTCAGTCCCCTCCAGGGGAATCCACAAACCCTGGATACCTTTAGATCCCCAGGATGTTGAAAAAAAAAGAATGCAAATTTACCGTGGATACCTTATGTGGACAAAAAGTTATGGAGGCCTAAGCGCGAACTACCCCAAATAGCCAAAAAAGGCTTAGCACAGGGGGGAGGGGGGGAGGGGGGGTGGCCTAGCACTGAAGGGGTTAATGAGACAATTCCTTTCAACTACATGTGGACAGGACGGTAATAATTCATTCATGGATCATTTATTAAAGGCACAATTGTTAAGATTGTAAACCATCCTTGTACGATATTGGAAACCTGTAACTTTACTCCGTGAGGCTGAAGTGGTGCTAGGGGGCCTATGCATCTAAATCATGTCAAAATAAGGGAAATCTGTCTAGGTGTGTAATGGAAGTAGCTCCCTCCTCTGTCGACGACTGCATCATTTTGGAAAAACAAGGTATTTTAAAACATGACAGCAATTTGTTTAAAGAAACCGTTTTTTTTCTTTCCTGGTAATTGCTTGATGCACAGATTTAGAACATAAGCATCTTTAAATAAAACTTGAAAAGGAAAGGAACTCACAACATTCTTATATATTTACACAAAGGTGCTAAAAAAAGAGAGAGAAGATGAGCAACAAAACAGACACTTGGAGTCACACATAATATACTGTAACAAGAAGATGCACCATCAGGCCTCAGCAATCGAAAATACTAGCACAGGTGCGTTGGAGGATGTTCGATACCCTTAGTGCCCTTGGCCTGAGAGATAGCTGATTCAAGTCCAACATTTTGACAGAAAAGTGTCCACCACTCAGTTACCTTGGGGGTGAGGGATTAATCCAGGATCTATCAATGCAAAGAAATAGATATCACCACTACTGACCTAGAACTGCAATCAGTTTTGTGAGCCAGCATAATCTCCTTAACAGACACCTGAAGGTTGTATCCCAGATAAAAGGAGAGAAGCTGGGTGCTACCGAACCAAAAGTCCTGCAAAAAAGAACCGCCGGCGAACATATGAACAATGTCTGTTGCATGCAGACCACACTTTGGGCAGTAAGTCTTATCATAGTTTGTGACCCATTTACAGATTCTTTCAGGGGTATAATATAACATACAGATGGTTTTGAATTGTTGGAGCTTAAGACTGACTGAGAGAATTGAGCGTTAAATAATATCAAAAGCACAAGTAATTTCTTCAGGGAGAATATCTAACTTAAGCCTAGCACTCCATTTGGCATCTACATAGATCGATCATATGTTAATGTTAATGTTAAAAATAATTTATAAAGCGCACGTACACCAGGTGGCTTCATGGCGCTATAGAGAGACTTCAATTGCTATCCGATAGACATCAGTCATAGGCTTGTCTAAAAAGCCATGTTTTGAGGGACTTCCTAAACTGCAGAAGGTTTGTGCAAGACCGGATCTCCAGTGGAAAAGAATTCCATAGTTTGGGGGCAAGAACCGCGAATCTGCGGCCTCCTTGACGCACCCGCTTGAATGACGGAGTGGTAAGAAGTGAGAGGTGAGCGGAGCGTAGGTTACGTGTAGGGGTATGCTTGGAAATCAGGCAGTTGATAAATACAGGATTATTGCCTTGTAAAGATTTAAAAATAAGGCAGCCTGTTTTAAAGGCACAGCGCTGGGCAACCGGGAGCCAGTGCAGTTCCTTCAGTAAGGGAGTCGCTGATTGCCATTTCGGTTGTCGAAGGATCAGTCGGGCTGCATGGTTTTGAACCATCTGAAGCCGTTTTAGCAGGTAAAGAGGCATGCCCAGGTACACCGAGTTGGCGTAATCAAGATGTGACAGGACCGTGGCTATTACGACCTGAATCAGGGCTTCCTGAGTAAGGAGGCGGTGTATCTTCCTGATCTTACGCATTTGGAAAAAACACTTAGAGATGACCGCACCGACCTGAGTTTTTAGAGAGAGTCATTGTTAAGGGAGACTCCAAGTGTTTTGGCCGAAGGGGACGGGGAGGGTGGGGGTCCTAGCTCTGGAGGCCAATAATGGGGACCCCAATATTTTTGGCAGTCCCCGGTGAGAACAAGCTCTGTCTTACCAGGGTTCAGTTTAAGATGATTGAGGTCCATCCATTGTTGAATGTGCCGCATTGTAGCCTGAAAGTCTATGACTGATTTGTGTGAGTTGTCGATTCTGAAAAGAAGTTGGAGGTCGTCTGCGTAATTAAAAACAGTTACCTTCATATCTTTGAGGGACTGAATCAGAGGGGCAATATAGAGATTAAATAAATGAGGAGAGAGAGCCGAGCCCTGTGGGACACCGCAGGTAATTTTACGGGGGAGGCTGAGAAGTGACCCTGGCGGACGGCCTGAGAGCGATCTTCCAAAAGGAAGCGAGCCAGAGAGCCGCTGTACCTTGGATACCAGCATGTTTGACACGGTCGAGTAGAATAGTATGGTCGACCGTGTCAAAGGCGGCAGAAAGGTCCAGTAATACCAGTGCCTGAGGGGAACATCTATCTGCGTTGTCCCGGAGAGTATCCAGGACAGCAAGTATTACCGTTTCAGTAGAATGGGCCGGCCGGAACCCTGCCTGATAAGGGTCCAAATATTTAGATTCCTCCAGAAAGTTAGAGAGACATTTAGCTACATGGGCCTCCAAAATCTTCGCCAAAAAGGAAGCAGAGAAATCGGGCGGTAGTTAGACAGAAGCACGGGATCCGCTCCAGGTTTTTTAGGAGGGGTACCACTTTGGCTTTCTTGAAAGCCCGGGGAACTTGGCCAGATGAAAGTGACTCGTTCAGAAGAGCCAGTGCGGGGCCAGGAAAGACTGCAAGCCAGTCCTTTAATATATGTGGCGGGCAACAGTCAGAAGGTGCACCTGATTTGACTTTTATAAGGAGATCCTGGAAAGTCTCCACTCTGATAGCAGGAAAGCAGCTGATACTATAGTTGTTACTGTGCACGACGGAAGGGTTTTGGATGGGAGAGTACTTAGGAATACTAGCTTTAATAGTAATAATTTTTTCAATAAAGTAGTCATTTAACGAATCGCATAGTGTTTGGGAGGGTATAGCCTTCAAAAGAATTCTCTCAGGATTGGCTAATTCATTAATAATGGAGAAGATTTCTTTAGAGCTATTGTTGGACTTCACTATGCGCGCAGAGAAATGAGCGGCTTTGGCCGTAAGAATGCTCCTCTTAAATTCCTTCCGAGCTGTGATATAGAGGAGTTTTTTATCGAGGGAGTAATTCGATCGCCACTGCCTCTCAAGTTGGCGCACTGCCAATTTCTGGGTTTTAAGTTCAGGGGAGAACCATCGCTGTGCGTCTACACGACGGGCCAACTTAACTTTTTTAAAAGGTGCATGCTTGTCGCTGGGATTAAGTAGCCACTCGGATATGTACATTTCCGATGCATTAATGTCAGTGCCAGGGGAAGGAGCAGTGCTAGACAGTGTATCAAGAAAATCTTTTTTGTTGACGTTATTCCATTTCCTAGCATAGCTACCCTCGGCCGTGCTGATTTTCTCGGTGGCCGGAAGAGCATATGCAAATTTTATTAAATAGTGGTCAGACCAAATGCAAGGGGCAATTAAAGGAGTAGAAATGGTCAGACCAAAAGTCCAGACTTGATCAAGGACATGCCCTTTTAAATGAGTAGGAGACGAGATTTGTTGAGTAAAATTCAGATTTGTAAGAAGATCAGTCATCTCAGCTGATTGTGCCCCTTCCTGTGGGTCATTGAACCAGTAGTTAAAATCTCCCACAAGAAGGACCTTGGCATGCTCAATCACGAGTTTGGCCATCTGTTCACTGAGTGAGAGAGGGAAGAAGGGCATCTGATAAGGTGGTCTGTAGATTAACACACAGACAAAAGAGTCATTGACAGATTCAAAATGTACTACTATATTCTCTGTCTCTTTAAGGGAAAGACATGTCAGAGAGCAGAACTTAAAATCCGTATGAATGATGGCTGCCACCCCCCCCCAGATTTACCAGGTGGACGGTTGGCAAAAATGATATAGTAATTGGGGGGTAAGGCTGCCAGCATATCAGGGGCAGAGTCGACAGTAAGCCAGGTTTCAGTCAGTAGTAGAACATCAGGTTTATCAGTAGTCAATAGAAGAAATATATCTAACTGATGTCTAACTAGGGAACGGGTGTTAAGGTAATGGATCGATAGAGGCCTAGCTTCGAGTTTAGCCTGGCTATGTAAGATGTGCTTGGAAATGTTAGAGGTCTGTATTTCTGGAAAGATGCTTCGGTTAATAAGAATTCCATATTTAGATATAAGTGATAGAATTTCACAGGCAGGGTGCAGATGGATGGAATGCAAGGTTTTTAATGTTTCCGAAGAGTAGCTAGTAAGTTGGGCATGGCGAATGGACCCTGGACCCGGATGGGCACGGACGGGCGCAGACGGGCTTACCTTTGGCGCGCCTGCTGCGCGCGTCCGCTGCGCTCCCGCGCTGTGAGCTGCATTTAGCTCCGTTCCCCGCTCTCAGCTCCACCCTCTCGCAGCGTGATTGGCTGCTGCCGGGGGGGTCACTAGGAGCCACAAGGGGCCGGAAACAGTCGACTTAGGCGTGGGGGCGATATCAAAGAACGTAGCTCAGCATCAAATTCAAGGTACAATTTTAAAAAAGAGACGAAAGTGATTTTAAAAAGACAATATGTTAAAAGTAAACACAGCACTTTAGCCGGTCATGAGCGATACCAGATAGCAGGGAAAGCCTAATCGGCTCTATGAGCACAAAAGATCTTATATAGTGCCCTGATCGATACTTTGCCTACGGTAGTATATAGATAGGACAAAATATCTGAGTCCTCCGAGGCTGCAAAATATGCATGATTATGCAGAAAAAAGTCACAAATCTGTAAGTACTTGAAAAAAGACTGCTGCGGAAGGTCATACAATATTTGTACAGTGGAAAATTAACAAAGCCTTTTAAGATCAAAAAACGTTTTTAACCCATGATTATACCACACCTTAGTGACGGAATTGTGGAAAATCGATGGAAGACTAGGGTTCCCTCAAAGTAGTGTATATAAATGTATAAACGGTAGAGAATATTTGGCACAGATTTCTCCACAAATTCGAGTGACATCTTTAGTAATCTTGAACCGGACCCGCTTGAAGTAGTTAGGATCTGAAAGGCCACAGAGAAAAAAACTAACATCAGGCCCCAAAGCAATTTGATATCCCAATACGGACAGGTCTTGATCCTGATCAATTAACATATTCCTAATGTGAGCTCCGAAAGCAGCCCAGAAGTAAAGCTTGAAATCAGATGATTGAACCCCCGCCCCGTATATGTAAGTTTCAAGAAATGTTTGGCCAGCCTAGCTCTTATAAACACAGATGAAACAACCGATAGCTCCTTTGAGATACTTGAAGAATGAGTTCAGAACTTTGAGCTGTACTGCACGAAAAAGATAGAAAAACTGTGGAAGAACATTAATTTTGATGATATTGCAACAGCCTATTATGCTAATCTGAAGACGATTCCAGGACCACATCTTAACTATCGGTGATTGTGATAAAGGTTTTTAGTTCACTTGAACAATGCGATCAACCTTGGCACACAACTTGATATCTAAATAGGTGGCAGCTGAAACAGTACCCGGGATTGGGCTCTCTGGTTGAAAATTTGATAGAACATGGGTTTTTGTTAGATTGAGTTTATAGCCGGAGAGGGCCCCAAACCTCACAGCCTCGTTTGACACTTGATCAATAGCTAGCATAGGGTCCGAGGTGTAGATTGTGACATCATCAGCATAGACACTGATTTGAATCTCAGCGCCGTCACGAATCATTTGATTGAGAATAAGGAGCCTGAAGTAGGGCTCGATATAGAGGGCAAATAAAAGAGGAGACCGCGGACAACCCTGGCGAGTACCCCTAAAGATCTTAAAACATGGAGAACTGTGTCCATCCAAGACCAGCCTGGCCATAGGGTTTCTATAAAGGCAATGAACTTGAGATATGAATCTGCCACTGACCCAAGAAACTCTCATTGTGCTCAAAGAAAATCCCATGTGACCCGGTCAAAAGCCTTCTCAGCATCTAATAGTATCATACCTACCCTGCTACCCATTGGGGGCGTGGCCAGGCTGCCGACCAAGATGGCCGCATAGTGCTGGAGCTCCGCCGTCCGACCCAACATCCTTGTCTCATCCGCCCTAAATGCTGAGCCATCCTGGTCACTAGTGACTCAATTGTGTGGCTGTCGCGCTGTTTTGGTGAATCCGGGCGCTGCGAAGTCCTGGGACGACTCGCTGCCCAAGTTACGAGCAATTTACTGGGAGCGGCCTGGATCTGGCGCGGTCGCGCGCATGCAGAAGATTCAGCCGTGTCCTCCCTGAGGCCTCGCGGCTGCGACGGCTCTTGGTGTGGAGACGGCCGGTGCCCGCCTGGGAGAAGAGGTGCGTGGCATCGTGTCAGCCGCTCTCTCCGCGCACGGCAGTGTCTCCTGTCTCCGGTGTTCGAGGGAGAGGGCTGCAAGAGATCGGCAACCCAATGCGGCCTCCGCTGGGACTTGAGGCCGCCCGCTGAGGAGCACTAACGGTCTGTGGATAACAACGGTGAAGTCTGCCTGATTGCTCCTCCCCCCACGTTTCTCCTGGCATCTGCCCCGACAGGTAAGTCAGCCCACGCTGCTCCCGGAGGCCCCGCGTCGACTGGGGCCGCGGGTGAGCCTGGGGGCCGGCCATCCGGCCGGGCGGGCTGATCCTGTGGGGTAGACAAATAGACAATCCGCGTACTGGCCACATTGCATGCAACGGTCCACTCGAGCTCCATCGCGGGTAGGGACTGGCGAGTGCTGCGGCCCTCATTGGGTGATGTCACTACTCTGCATCCCGCACCATAGTGGGATATAGATTTGACCCCCGCCACGAGGCCCCCCCTTTTTCATTGGCCGTCTCTGCTCCATTGCAACACTCTGTATGTGTTGGCATACTTTGATTGCATTTCCCATGATAACAACGAACACTGCTGGCACTGCCTAATTGCGTCATAGTGCGTAAAGATCCCAAACAAAGGGTCTTGCAATTCACAAAAACAAGTGGCACACAAGGGGAACCCGACATCACCATGGCGGAGGGAGGTCTGGAGACGGCTACGTTGGGGCCCGCATCGACTAGCTCAGATGCCTTGATGGTGGAATTAAGAGCTGGATTCAAGACGCTAGATGGTCTCTTTGACCTGCTTGAGAAGCGGCTAGACAGCATGGGAGCCAGACTGGACGGCCACGAACGCCGCTTGGACGTTGCAGAGGGCAGGGTGTCCGATTTGGAGGATGGAGCCGCACAATCACTCAAAAGACTGGACCGGATGGAAAAGATTTTAAAATCCGTTGCTATGAAAAACGAGGATTTAGAAGCTAGGAGCAGGCGCAATAACGTGCGCATTTTGGTTGTTGCTGAATCGACTGACACGGGCCTCATGGACACCTTTGTTGAAACCCTGCTCATAGATCTTTTCGGTAAAGAGTCCTTTACTTCCACCTTCCTAGTGGAGCGAGCGCACCGCAACCTGGGGCCTCGGCCCATCCCTGGTGCTCCCCCGCGTCCAATATTGGCTCGTCTCCTAAACTTCCGCGATAGAGACACTGTACTTCAGCTGGCCCTTGAAGCTGGCACCCTAACCTGGCAGGGGTCCACAATTACTTTTTTCCCCAGACTTTACAGCCATGGTTCAGGAGGCGCGGAGAAAGTTAATCGGAGTGAAGGCCACTCTCTGAAATTTGGGCCTCAAGTATGGAATGATATACCCGGCACGCTTGCGAGTGGATGTTGCTGGAAGAACCAGGGTATTTGACTCACTCGCAGAAGTACAGGAATTCTGCCGGAATTATAAGGGAGCCGAGGGCACACAGGTCAATGAAGCTCTACGTGCCTCTCCTCCGCATAGCGGCTAGGCAGCTAGTGTGGAACTCTTCTCGACGGAGTGAATTGAGTTTATAACTGTATTGCAGGCTGATTAGTGACCATTGATAATCATTTCTTTTCTAGGACATTAGGTATTTCAATTCTCATGTTTTGCAAAGTGTGTATTACAGAATATTGGATATATTGCTCAGAATGTATGTTGCTTCTATCTATTCCCCATGGTTGGGTTTGTTTTTTATTGCATTCCAGCTATTACTCAATGGGGTATCTCCCTGCGGTTGGGGTTGCAGGGTTGGGTGTGGGGTGGCGGGGGGTTTGTTTGTTGGGGTAGTATGCAATTGCTTTTATCTACGGTCCCTCAATGTAGCTGGTGTGTTGTCCTGTTGTCAAAGGGTACAGATTTGTTTCCACCTTAGACTATGGCTGTGGGGGGTCTACTGTCGAACTTTTCTGATGTTACGCTGCTTACTTGGAATGTCAGGGGCCTCAACAATGCCAAAAAAGGAAAACAAGTGCTGAATTACTTACTGAGGCATCACGTTGACATAGCGTTCCTACAAGAAACTCACTTGCCAAAATTCACGGTATCACGTTTCGCCTCCTCCTGGGGTCCCCACAGGTACTTTGCTAACTACAGCACTTACGCAAGGGGGACAGCTATACTTATACATAAACGACTACCCTTCTGTCTCTCAGAGGTTCGCACCGATAAAGAGGGTAGATACACTATGGTAGTGGGGCAACTCATGAGGCGCCAGATAGCGTTAGTCTGCCTTTACGCGCCCAATGTAGATGACCCGAAATTTTTCCACTCATTACATTCTCAAATCCTACAACTCGATGCAGATTATATTTGCATGGGTGGTGACTTCAACCTTCTTTTAGATCCCGCATGCAATGGCACCTCAGAATCCCCAGATACGAAGCCCCCGTGTGCGTCGCGCCCTAGTTGAGTTGTGCGAAACGTTTGGCCTCATTGATGTGTGGCGTAGCTGTAGACCCAGGGAATCTGCGTACACACATTACTCCGCTCCACACGATACCTGGACGAGGCTAGACTTTTGGTTGGTGACCTCTAATCTGGCAGCTTGGTACAGTGAATCCCTACACCTACCTAGAACCCTCGCTGATCATTCCCCCGTGTCACTTACACTTAAGGTCCCCAGACCGAAAGGTTGCGAAAGGCAGTGGAGATTCCCTAGTCAGGCATTGCAAGACGAACTATTTCGTTCTGAACTCCATGATGCCATTATTGAATATTTTGACAAACAACGGTTCAGTTCAATCCTGGGCTACCCTCTGGGAGGCTTTTAAAGCATTCACACGTGGGATTTGCATCTCAAAACATGCTGGGGTATTGCGCGACTTAAGGCGTACACTGTCAAGCATTGAGAAGAAGCTGGCCGACCTACACGGCGGACAGAGGCGAGCAGTGCCAGCGGAGCACCACCTTTGGCGTAAGTGTGACTACAGGGGGTCTCCCCTTGCCCGCCGCCAGTTCTAATTCAACTTTAGGGTAAACTCGTACTTACATGACCCATTGGAGAAAATTCCTCAACACGGAAGGAACTGACCTTTAATTATCCTCTTATCTCAATTGGAGGTGAGAGTGAGAGCATACTGGGAAAGGTAGAGTCCTGAGGAAGGCCGGCGTGACCCTACACGAGGGGCATACACTAACGCCCGAAACATGTTGACCACCTTGCAGTTGACCACCTTGCAGTTAAGGAGGGGTGCTAGGAGCACATAGAATCTCCCAATCACCACCATCCTTCACACTTTTTAACTCTGGCCGGAAGATCCAGGAATAAAGTTTTAGGCACAGCGACACTTCCGAGCTAGTTTTAATTCACTTCACACTGCACCTTCACTACCGACGTTCCCAGTCACTATAGAATTATTTTGTGTCTCTTTTTGTGTGTTGTATTGTCTTCCCCCACCCTATTGCTCCACCCCATGCGTGGCTACGCTGGGGTGTTTTTGGTAGCAGCCCAATGATGAAGCATGTCACACATTTGTGTGAGTGAGGGCAGTATTATCACACATTGCAGGTGCCACCACGCTACATATTTTATTACTCCCTACTCCTTCATGTCCTGATCCGGCCCAACAAGGCCGCCGATTGGCACTATTGCAGGAGTTCAAGGAGGCAGCGGAGCGTGAGGCACGCTTCCTCAGCAAATACGCCATCGCGCGCAGATACGGGGAGGGAGATAGACCGGGCCGCACGTTAACGCAGCTATTGAGACCCCCGGCTCGTAACTCATGCATTGCAAGTCTGCGGTCGTCGCAAGGGCAAATTCTGACCGGCACTCCCGATATACGGAAGGAGTTTCTGGACTATTACACCCAGTTATATTCAACGCGTATTAAACATAGTGTTGCTGATCGCGATACCTACCTGGCTGAAGTAGCGCTTGTTTGGCTGGAAAAAGCCATGCAGCAATTCTTGGCGGGACCATTCTCTTCGGAAGAGATCGTCAACGCCATAGACGCTATGAATGGCTCAACCGCTCCGGGGTTAGACGGGTTTACTGGCTGCTTCTATAAGGCTTATAAAGACATTTTAGCTCCGTACTTACTAGAGGTGTATAATGAGGCCCTCGAGAGGCGAGAACTCCCCCCCACACTGCGGGAGGCTGTGATCGTTCTACTCCCCAAGCCAGGCAAGGACCCGCTTTTATGTGGGTCGTATAGGCCACTGTCATTGTTAAACCTGGATTATAAAATCATTGCAAAAATGATAGCGATGTGACTTGCGCTGTTGCTAGATCGTATTATTTCTCCTGCGCAGTTGGGGTTTGTACCTCGTAGGTCTACAGCCCTCAACCGCCAAACTCTCTTTGCCACCATTAATAGGATTGACCCTGACCTCCCTGCCGCTGCAATATTGCCAGACACGGAAAAGGCCTTCGACTCCTTGGAGTGGCCCTTTTTCCTGGCGGTAATGAGGAAGATGGGAATGTCAAAGGGGTTTATTGAACTCACTTCGTTGCTATATACCTCTCCCACAGCCCGATTGCGGCTAAATGGTACTTTATCCCTTCAATTTAAACTATTTTGTGGCACCAGACAAGGCTGCCCACTCTCGCTGCTGCTGTTCATAATTGCAATGGACCCCTTGGTTCGACAATTTCAGGAACGACACTTGCACAGGGGACTTCAGTTTAAGACTGGGCCTCTTTTAATTTCCCTATATGCGGACGATATTATATTATATGTTCGCCGTCCCCAAGAGAATTTGGAACCATTAGTTCGAGAGATCATCCGGTTTGGCAGATACTCAGGACTGGGCATAAATCTGAAATCTTTCCGCTCACGACCAGCACTTCCAGGTGGGAATGTGAATACCCGCTGAAGTGGTGTAATGATACCTCCAGATATCTGGGGATTCAGATTCATATTGAAGCTGCGCAGGTGGTTTTGCTTAATTACGGCCCAGCTATGCACACTTTGGAACAGCAGGTGGAGCGCTGGATCAAGCTCCCGCTCTCCTTAGCAGGGAGGGTAGCAATCGTAAAAATGGTTGTTCTCCCTAAATTTTTGTATTTGTTTCAAAATATACCCATCCCCTTACCCAAAAGCTTTTTCCGCACGCTTCGATCATACCTTATCAGGTTGGTTTGCAGTGGGAGAAGAGCCAGGGTCAGTTGGGACACCTTGACGCTACCATACGATAGGGGAGGATTGGGGGTTCCAAATTTTCAGATCTATTATTTAGTTGCACAGTGCAGCTATGCGCACTCCTGGTATCACCCTGATGCACATATCCCCTATTCGAAGCTAGAAGCCGACCTGGTGTTCCCGGCTCCGTTTAAAACAATCCTGCCAAAGGGGTTCCCAAGAGACCCCCGAGACATTCAAACAGTATCCACCACTTGTTGGGCTTGGAGGAAATTGGCACGAATAACTGGCGACCACAATCTATACTCTTCGGCGCTTCCATTACCCAATAACCCTTGGTTACCCATCACCGAAGAAAAGTTAGTACAACACACTTTTGGTCAAGTACTCCCTAGACACTTGTGGTGAGTTATTTCCAAACGGGCATGTCTTTCACTGTTCTGAGGACACCAGATTTAGCGAGGCTTCTTTTATGGACCATTTTCTTCTCAGTAGGCTTCGCAGTACACTGCGGGCGTTGATTTCTGACTTCCCACTGGAGCCAGAGTCATTTACACCTCTGACTTTGTTAATTACAAGCACTGGGGGGAACACTTAATCTCTAAGCTCTATAGGGCCTGCATGACACTAGTCCCTGCCAGGGAAGCTAAAATTCGTGAGACCTGGGAACGAGACCTGGGACACCCTATAGAGGATTCCCATTGGCACTTCTGCTGCACTTAAAGGAAGGAAGTCTCCCTCAACAGTCGCCATAAACTGATTCATTTTAAGTTCCTATGGAGAGCCTACATGTCCCCCCTCCAAGCTTAATTTGATTGATCCCTCTAGATCACACAGATGTCCTAAATGCGGGACTCGGCACGCTGACTTTGTCCATATGACTTGGTACTGTGAGAAAATTGGGGGGTTCTGGAGAGCAGTGTACCGAATCCTTTCACAGATGACGCACCTGGACCTCCACCCTACTCCTGAAGTGACCCTTCTAGGTTACGTTCGAAACATCCCCAAAAAGTTATGCCGATTCACCTCTATTGCGCTCCTACTTGCTAAACGTGGGATAGCTCTACATTGGGGCGATAAATTTATTCCCACTACCAAATCATGGTTAAATAGTCTCATTTATTGTAATATTAATGGGGAATTATTTGCATCAACACTTCCCATGACGTCGAGACCAAGGGATATTTGGGGCCCCTTAAAAGACTACCTACAGGAACTTGAGTCTGTTGCACCATCTCATCCTTCTCCAGGGGTTATTCCGACCGGGGTGGGCTGATCCTGGTCCACCTACATACCACTTGTGAACTCGGATATTCCCTCAACGCACAGCTAAGAGAACAACAGAGGGGCGTACTGATAATATGACATTGTTTGGCTGGGTTCGTAAGCTGGTAACATGTTGAAGTGTTCATTGCTCCACTGTGTGGATTACTGCCTATTTGATCTGGTCACTGTACGATGACATTGGTAGCACAGTATGCATTGTGGTGAATTGTGGATGAAAAATGTTAAATAAAGTTTAAAAAAACAAAACTGCTACCCATTAGCTCTGCAACGTGTAAAATGGCAACTGCTGAGTTCATATTGTTGGTGGTTTCTCTGCCCAGTACAAAACCATGCTGTTGCAGTGAAACCAAATACTGAATCAGAGGAGCCAGCTGAAAGGCTAACACCTTGGCAAAGATTTTCACATCGGAGTTGATCAGAGAGATAGGCCGATGTGACCCTCTCTCCTCCGGAGGCTTCTCTTTCTCTAAAAAGACTACTATATTAGTAAGGCTCCAGGAAGTGGGGATCTCTTCACCTTTATCAATATGCACCACCAGCCTCATAAATTCCAGGAGAAGTATCTTGCTAAATGTTTTGTACAATTCCAGAGGAATGGTATCTTTACCCGCTGCTGTCCCCATTGTCAATGATCTAATTGCCACCTCAACTTCGAGCATAGAGAAACCTCCCTCCAGTGCAAGAGCCTGATGTGAATAGAGGCAAGGTAGATGTGCCCCCTTTAGATATTCATTCATTTCAGACTGTCTGGTTGGCTGTGGTTGGCCGTAGATGTCATTTCAGAAATCACTAAACTGTTTCACTATGGCTTGAGAGCCATAGTGAAGGGAGCCCCATTATTCCTAATACATTATATTGAGTTTCTATGTTTCCTTTCCATGATTTGATGAGCTAATACCCGGCCAATGTTCTCCCCGTATTGGATACTTAGCTGCTACCTTATCTCTAAAACCCTGATCAAGTATGCAGCGATGCTTAACTAGCTTTAAATACAGGAATACATCCTCCAGGCTTTTAACTGAGAGTGCTTGGGCATGCTGATACTCTAGCTCCTGTATTCATTGATGTGACTTAGATGCCACTTCTTTCTCTAACTTATTAGTATCAAGTATGAACTGCAGAGTAGCCTCCCGTATGCATGCCTTCATTGCATCCCAGACAATATTAGGTAGAGCTGAGCCAGAATTCAAAGTTATAAACTCCCTGAGCAGGCCAGGCAAGTGAGTTCTATTAGCAGAGTTAGAAAGGATAGAACGAAGGAACTTAAACCAATGCCCCTCCTTGCCTGTATTGGGTAGCATCAATGTCAAGATGACATGGTTATGGTCTGAAGTTATCTTGGGACAGACCTCAATTTTAGCAAGTTGGATTAACCTATGCCCAATGAAGACCATATCAATTCTAGAATACTGCTTAGGAGGCGAACAGTGAAAGGTATAACTAGGATTCGCAGGATACAAAGTCCTCCATAGATCAGTTAGACCACGCACCGGAGCTCTCCGAAGAATAGATGTGTGGTTCTGACAATGCGAGGGTGGGCAGTGGGATTAGTAGTGTCAATTGCATAGTTCATTATACAGTTAAAATCGCCAGCAAGTAATAGATCACCCACCCAATCTAACAATTTTAAATTCAGACAGTCAAATAACCCAGGGTCATCAGTATTTGGGCCGTATACAGTGCAAACTGTAAACTTCCTGGGGGAGATCATAATCTGAGTGATCACCCACCTGCCCTTAGAGTCGGAGGTGTTTTAAGAATTTTATAATCAAGGTGTCTAGAGCAGAATACGGCAACTCCACGTATGGAGATAGATTGTTGAGCGCAAATTACATTGTTCTAGCCGAGCTCCCTCAACAGAGACTGATCTTTATAGGCAAGGTGAGTTTCTGTAAGCAAAACACCTGAGACGTGTAAATAACTACTTCCTCTCTGGCCAGCCGTCGCTTAAGAGGGCCGTTGAGATAGGCAACATTGCAGCATATTAGCTTAAGCTGAGACACAGTGGATACTTCCTACAAACAAGATGCCCATCCAACATTTCTGACATAGGCCAATAGCAAAGCTGATACCCCTATCCTGAACAGCCTTGTAATCATTCCAACTCATTTTTCCCTGCTCTCTTTCGAACCCCGGATGGACCCACCCAAGTATAAAAACCCTGAACAAATATAAAAATTGGATGATATATCCCCCCCAAAAGCCTTCCCCCAGTAGCTGGGGAAAAAAATCATCCCACCCCTGTAGCTGTCAGATGACTAGGCAACCCTTGTGCATTAGTACCCCGTGCCTTGCCACTGCACTCACCACCCGCCGAATACACATAAAATGAAGAAAAAAGGCCCCTACTTAAGGAAAGTATTCTAGGTCACTGAAAGTTGAGACTGAGGAAAGCCACTGAGCATAAGACCTAAAAACCATATTGATTAAAGACTTCCTACAACAGATAATAAAGAGGCATAAATTAAGAGCTACATCAGATTGGAGCCAGCTGCCCGTGCTATTGTCTCAGAATCCAGGTGTTACACCTCGAGCCTCGTGTGCGCTCGTTTGGAACAAGCCCTTAGGTAACTACAGCAGCCAAGATGCACCATTCTGACATGCTACAAGATCCGACATAGAGAAAGGCCTTCTTTGCGTATCACCACTAACTCTGACACCGCTTCATTACGTGATGGGTAATGAACATGAAAGAGGTCTTCATGATGATAGCGTTGCTTGGCTTACTTTCCTGTTTGAAGTTTGGACCACGCCCCTCCTGTTGATTCCTTCCTCTTCTGATCCTGTTACCGGCGGTTCCAACTGGTATTCTTGTCTTGGTTCTCGAGCGGGTGAATGTCGTTCATCTTTGGAGTCAGTCTGCTTCCACCACTTCTGAGGTAAACCCCCGCGCCTCATGAGTGTTGTAAGGAACCTCTTTAAGACGCGACTCACGCCCTAGCAAGCCAACGGATTCGCGCATTCCTGTCCGTGAAAGGCTCCGGGTCAGAAGGAACTTTCCTCACATTATTTCTTTCGTTTCCTTTTTTTACGCTCGTGGAAAAAACCTGTTTCCGGACTGGAGTACGGTTGGGGGGTAGAGAAGCCGCCATTATGAATTAAAATGCGCGACCAGCAGAAAAGAGGTCAGTGCACTGATGAAGAAATGATTTACTTACTTTTGTTGAAACATAAGGAAGAGACATTTTTTGATGCTACTTTGTTACTACCGTTTCAAAAGTTGCCAGGAGTGCATTCAACTTCTTGCTGTGGAGGAAAATATATTATTTGTGAGTATGCGGGCATACACAAAGAACGTGTAAGGGGAGGTAGAAAAGATTGAATTGATAGTTTATGCAGTAGCCTGATTTGATTAATGTTTGTTTGTTCTCTTCCCTTTTTTCTTATTTTATGTGTATGCAGACGTCGGTTTTCAGTATTGACGAGTTCTAACAGTGCAGAAAGTATTGCAGTTGCCTCCTGCCTCGAGTGGTCCATTTTTCCTGTCTCTTCTCTCCCGAGACGAAGTAGTCTATAATTGAGTTTGCTTATACACTCAATTGAGCACTGCTTTTTAGGGGAGTAGGGGTCCTTCTTCGCTCCAGTGGAATCGAGCTCTCCTGAGAGTAAAAGTTGGGACTTGACAGAAAGCCAAGCCCACAAATTTATTTCACCTGAGCGGAGATGGACAAGGGAGCAGCATTTGATCCATTAATGGATAGCTCCCCTTCTGCAGACTCGCAGAATACCACCATGAATGAATTAGCCTCTGCGGTGATAACTTTACAAGCAGAACTCCGAAACCTTAGAGGAGAGAACCAGCGGTTACAGCTGGAATTAGACCAAGTCAAAACACAGAGACACACAGATTCTCGTCCAACTGGTTTACACTTTAAGAACAAAAAGAGTTATATACAACCTGCACACTTCACTGTCCCTCCCTCTGCTACTGCAACACCTATACCTGGGGGGGGGGACTGGAACACAACCTGTTAGTTTAACTGTCGTCACACCTAGTCCATTACCTTTAGCCATGCCAGAGAGGTTCAATGGGGATAGTGCTAACTATAGTGTGTTTATGAACCAATGCCATCTCCAGTTTCTTTGTAGATCCGCTTCTTTTCCAGATGATGCGGCTAAAGTGGCATTCGTGATTTCATATCTAGTGGGAAATGCAGCACTTTGGGCAGTGCCATTAGTAGAAAACGATGATCCCATCTTGTATAATTTTAACCAGTTCAAGGAAAAGATGCAGAGTCTGTTTGCTTGACACACATATATGCAAGCCAGTGATAATGAATTACTGAACCTAAAACAAGGATCTAAAGATCTACTTACTTATATTACAACCTTCAATCGATTAGTGGCCGAGACACAGTGCCCTGAAGATAAAAGAACCTCTATATTTTACAGGGGGTTAAAAGATGAGTTAAAAGACATACTGTCTCAAATCGGAGATCCCCCCCAAGGATTGTCCCTCTTTTATTGACTTAGGGGCCGATTCCGATTCGGGCCGGAAATCTCTCCGACCGAGCCGGACCCGGAGAGATTTCCGACCGAATCGGACCCGTGCAGCCCGACCGAACGAGTACGATGCGCACGTATGCCATCGGACTCGAGTCGGTCGGACTCCCATTGAAGTCAATGGGAGCCTGTCGTACAACGCGTACGCGGGCTCCCATTGACTCAATGGGTGCGATGCGGACAAGGGCGCCCCTACAGCGTGTACGCGGCGAAGCGATTCGCGCCGTACACGCCCAGGTAGGGGGACCCATGGGTCCCCCCTGTGTGCGACTCGCGTGGCTACGCATACAGGGGGTCCGACACGGACCCCCAAAGTACGGCTCCGACAGCTCTTTCGAGCCAGAGTGCGCGGCTCGGTCGGACTGCTCGCGGCGCGCATCGTACTCACCCGGCCGGGGAACGTCTCCATTGCGCGGTGCGAGTCGTGTCCGTGCGAGTCGGTCGGTGCGGTTCGACCCGGGATCGAGTCGGTCGGAGCGGTCGGGACGCCCGGACGAGTCGGTCGGCGAATCACGCATCGTACTCGCTCGCCCGGACGCGCGTACGAATCGGTCGGGAAATAGGGCTCCGAATCGGATCCGGTTAAGCCGAATACGATTCGGAGCCCTACCGGCCGAGATCGGAATCGGCCCCTTAGTGGTGAAACTAGATCACTGACTAGGTGAGAGAAATCCAGCAGTGACTTTTCACGTCTGGTGATCTTGCTTGGAGATAAAAAAGAAATAAAAGAGCCTAAAGAAACTAGTAACCCATGCAGATTGGAAGCATTCGAGGACCTCTTTCGGAGGAGGAAAGAGACAAGAGAAGAAGACTTAATCTCTGTCTATACTGTAGGAAAGGGGGACATTATGCTAAGGAATGCCTTGTGAAACCTAGACCAGTCCTTAAAACACCTGTTGTGAAAGCTAGTTATTCAATACAGTCGGAAAACTAGCAAACTTGATAGAACAAGAGATACGTCTTTCAAGTTCAAAAACGTATGAGATCTCTCAGTACCTAGTCAACACTCTAGAACGAGTGCCCAAACATTTTACAATATTGGTCACATTGATCATGCCTGCTCAGCGCAGAAAAACCTTATCTATTCTGCTAGATTCCAGAGCAACTGGAATTTTTTTTAGACCTCACTCTTGCTAAATCTTTAGGTGTAGAATTTATCCCTAAATCTCAACCAGAAACAGTAAGAGCCGTGGACAGCTCTGAAATAACCTCTGGGTTGATTACTTATCAGACTTCAGATATAGTAGTGTTATGTGATAACGGGCATTCTGAAGTGATCCGATTTGATTTAATCGATACACCCAATTTTGGAGCCATCTTGGGAGTTCCCTGGTTACAACTACACAATCCATATATTGATTGGACATCTCGCAAAGTCATTTTAAAATCTCATTACTGTATGTTACACTGCTATCAAGAATCAGTAGAATGGAAAGTTCCATTGTGTTGTGCAGTAACTAGTACACTGAGCACCCCCACTTTACCAGCTGTATATTCTGAATATATAGAGGCATTTGATGAGACAAAGGCTATAGCATTGCATCCGCATAGATCCTTTGACTGTAGAATAGATCTGGTTCCGGGAGCGAAATTGCCGGTCAGTCGAATCTATGCCCTAACAGATCCGGAAAATGAGTATCTTCGAGAGTACATTCAGGACATGTTACAGAAAGGCTTCATAAGACACTCCACTTCACCTGTTTTGTCTCCTCTGTTTTTTGTACCTAAACGAGAAGGTGGCTTAAGAGCTTAAGAGCTTGTCTGGATTATAGAGCACTAAACAAGGTAACAATTAAAAATAAATATCCTCTTCCTCTTGTTTCCGTTCTTCTGGATCAGATATGAGGAGCCAAGGTGTTTACCAAGCTCCATCTCCGGGGTGCTTATCACTTGATCCGGGTGAGGGATGGAGACGAGTAGAGGACTGCATTTCGTACTAAATTCGGTCTTTATGAGTATTGCATTATGTCATTTGGCTTATGTAATGCCCCAGCAGCCTTTCAGTTTTTTGTTAATGAGATTTTGAGAGATCACCTAGAACTTTTTGTGATAGTATATGTCGATGATATATTCATAGTCAGAAGAAGAACATGTTAATCATGTTACAAAGATCTTACAACATCTCAAAGAAAACCAGCTCTTTGCAAAACTGGACAAATGCACATTTCATGACACACAAGTAGATTCTCTTGGTTTTGTCATATCTCCAGAAGGAATTCACATGGACCCAACTAAAATCTCAGCTATAATTAATTGGTCAAGTCCCAGTACCATACGTGAAGTACAATCTTTTCTTGGGTTTGCAAACTTTTATAGAAGGTTCATTGACCATTTTTCAGACATCATTACACCTATTACTAAGTTACTAAGGAAAGGTACTGCATTTGTGTGGTCGGAGGAAGCAGAAAAAGCCTATAAAACACCAAAGGACCGGTTTACTTCTGCTCCCATTATACGACATGCAGACAATACACAACCCTATTATTTAGAGGCAGTTGCTTCTCAGTATAACGGAGGGGGGGTGTTATCCCAAAGAGACAACAAGACTGGCTATTTGCATCCTATAGCACATTTTTCTAGAACACTTCTACCAGCAGAGCAGAATTATACTATAGGAGAAAGAGAACTGTTAGCTATTAAATTTGCATTCCAAGAATGGAGACATCATCTGTTAGGGTCTCCACACATTATCACAATCTATTACGACCACAGAAATCTGCAGTTCTTTAAGTCAGCCAGAGCACTCACACCAAGACAGATGAGATGGGTTTCCTTTTTTAGTGAGTATGATTTTATCATTACATATCGACCAGGTGAAAGACAGGGCAAAGCAGACGCTTTATCTCCTTTAGGTAAAGAAAATAAGACTAACATAGAACCTACAGTTCCCATCATACTCTGGCAAAAGGTGATTGCCTTAGGTGAAATAAAGAACGATGACTCCAAAGTTTTTTGGGAGAAATTGACACTAGCCTGTGCAACACTTAATCCCTTGGACTGGATAAAAGACTCTGGTAACGCTATAGAAAACGGACTGTTCTACCATGAAAACCACCTCTTTGTCCCTACAGCTGAGCTTCGCCAATTGGTGATGCAATGGTGTCACAAACTTCCTCTGGCAGGACACCCTGGAGAGGAAAAGACAGGACAGACTTGTCAAAGATGGTTTTGGTGGAAAGGAATGATGAAAGAGATAAGTGAGTTTGTTAAGGCTTGTCCTTCCTGTGCTAGACAGAAGACCTTGCATTGTGTTCCTACTGGTTTATTACAGCCATTGCCCATTCCCCCACATTCCATGGCATTCCATCAGTATGGATTTTATAACTGATCTGCCTGTAGCCCAGGGTTTTACTACGATCCTGGTAATAGTTGATCTACTAACGAAAATGGCTCATTTTTTACCACTTAAGAAACTTCCTACAGCTAAAGACTTAGTAAACGTATTTATTGAACACATTGTGTGAATCGATGGATTACCATCTGTAATTATTTCAGAGCGGGGAACGCAGTTCGTCTCCCAGTTCTGGCAAGGGATGTGTAAGGCTCTACGCATAGATCACAGACTTTCCGCGGCCTATCATCCTCAAACTGATGGCCAAACGGAAAGAACAAACCAAGCCCTAGAACAGTACTTAAGGTGTCTGTTAAGCACTACTACTAGTAACTGGGTTCAGGCTCTTCCTTTGGCTGAATTTGCATATAACAATACCACGCACTCTGCAACAAAGATTTCACCCTTCTTTTTTTCTTATGGTTATCATTCCAAGTTTTTACCACTACACACACCTGTGAAAATAGCTGAAATACCTGCAGTTAAGAAACACCACTCCATACTTTTAAAGATATGGGATAAGGCCAAACAAGAGTTACAACATGCTAAAGATAACATGAAAGTACAAGCTGATAAACATCGGCACACTGCTGCACTCTATGCCATAGGGGATCAGGTTTGGTTATCCACAAAGAATCTCACACTAGCGGGACCCAGAAAACTACAACCTCGATATACCAGGCCAAGTAATCAATCCTGTCACCATGAAGCTAGACTTACCACAAGAAGTACATATCCACACCGTCTTTCATACTTCATTATTGAAAGTCTATGATCCCTTATCTAGCTCTGAACCCCCTCCCCCACTTGTGAGTATAGAAGGAAAACTGGAATATGAAGTCAGACGCATCCTGGATTCTAGGAGATATCTAGGTAAACTACAATACCTAGTTGATTGGGTAGGCTATGCTCCCGAGGATAGATCATGGGAACCTGCTGACCACGTTCACGCCCCTTGTTTAGTGCGTAGATTCCATGCACTTTACCCCACAAAACCCCGTCCCGTTAATAGGCCATTGGGTGGGAGAACTGTTACACCTCGAGCCTCGTGTGCGCTCGTTTGGAACAAGCCCTTAGGTAACTACAGCACCCAAGATGCACCGTTCTGATATGCTACAAAATCGGACATAGAGAAAGACCTTCTTTGTGTATCGCCACTAACTCTGACACCGCTTCATTACGTGATGAGTAATGAACATAAAAGAGGTCTTCATGATGACAGCGTTGCTTGGCTTACTTTCCTGTTTGAAGTTTGGACCACGCCCCTCCTGTTGATTCCTTCGCCTTCCGATCCTGTTACTGGCGGGTCCAACTGGTATTTTTGTCTTGGTTCTCGAGCGGGTGAATATCGTTCATCTTTAGAGTCAGTCTGCTTCTACCACTTCTGAAGTAAACCCTGCACCTCGTGAGTGTTGTAAGGAACCTCTTTAAGACGCCGACTCACGCCCTAGCAAGTCACTGAGACCAGTTTCAGAAAAGCGCTGAAGACATGGCTCTTTAGCAATGATTAGGCCTGACCCCAGTGCCTAAACTTATGTGCATGCGCTGCTTGCTGCTAGAGCGCCGGGACACCTCTGTTTTGAGGTAGCTGTTCGCGCTATACAAGTTTCGGTATTATTATTATTATTATTATTATTCCTGCCCGTGAAAGGCTCCGGTTCAGAACAATATTTCCTCATGTTATTGCTTTCTTTTCCTTTTTTTTATGCTCGTGGAAAAAAAAAAACGTTTCAGGACTGGAGTACGGTTGGGGCTAGAGAAGCTGCCATTGTGAATTATATTGCGCAACCAGCAGAAAAGAGGTCAGTGCACTGAAGAAGAAATTATTTACTTACGTTTGTTACAACATAAGGAAGAGACATTTTTTAATGCTACTTTGTTGCTACCTTTTCAAAAGTTGCCGGGAGTGCATTCAACTTCTTGCTGTGGAGGAAAATATATTATTTGTGAGTATGCGGGCATACACAAAGAACGTGTAAGGGGAGGTAGAAAAGATTGAATTGATAGTTTATGCAGTAGCCTGATTTGATTAATGTTTGTTTGTTCCCTTCCCTTTTTTCTTATTTTATGTGTATGCAGATGTCGGTTTTCAGTATTGACAAGTTCTACCAGTGCAGAAAGTATTGCAGTTGCCTCCTGCCTCCAGTGGTCCATTTTTCCTGTCTCTTCTCTCCCGAGAGGAAGTAGTCTATAATTGAGTTTGCTTATACACTCAATTGAGCACTGCCTTTTAGGGGAGATGGGGTCCTTCTTCGCTCCCTTGGAATCGAGCTGTCCTGAGAGTAAAAGTTGGGACTTGACACCAGGCTGTGTTGGATTCAGTGTAGCAAATCTACGTTTGTCTATCCCTCGTACTTTTAAGTCTAGTAGGCTCTTGAAGAAAAACTTGTGCCACCATGGCTCTCAATGGATCAATCGATTGTCGTAGCTTCCAGCACGGATCCATTGTTACCTTGCAGAGATCCGTCATACAGATAGTCAATGAGTGAACGGAGATTGGTGCTGAGGGTCGAGCTTTCAGCTATATCACCTGTCTTAATAAAACATTACCCACGTAGATCTATATTGGCCGGTGATGGAGTTTGCTGCCTTAGGTCACATCGCTGTGCAATGGAAGGTGATGTCCACTTTGGATTTGAGAATCCATGTCCCTATCTGACAAATCGGGGAAGGCTCTCAGAAACAATTGCATGATGAATTCATCCCTTCCTTCCTTCGGAGATCCCAAAGACCCAGAGATTGTTGCGGCGCTGATGGTTTTTCAGATCTTCGATTGGACTGATGTGAGACGCCCTTGTGTTCTCAAGTGACCTTGCTGAGGCTGTTTCAACCTCCTCAGTATCGGGCACCCACTGCTGAAGTTTTGTGACCTGTGCAGTCAATACCATAACGTTCCCTGTTATCTCAGCTAGGGACTGCTGTAGCTGCAGATTATCTGCTTTAACCTGAGCATAATGTTGAAGTGCCTCGGAGCGTTGAACCTGCGTAAGTTGAATAATAGTAGATAGTGAGGGCTCAGATATGGCAGATGTGGTAGGTATAGCAGATATAGAAAAAATAGCAAGGTCGAAATTAAAGGTGACCAGCCCACCTGCTATGCTGATGTTAGGCTGAGGGGGGACTAAGATACAATTTAGCTCCTTAGAGGACGTCGCAAGAATTAGATCATGCCCACCAGGGTTAATGCTGCCAGATGGAGATGGATTACCAGCAGGAGAGACAGCCACATGATTCTGATGGTTACTGACAATACTCTGTTAACCAGGCTGGGCCCCACTCCAGTTAGTAGTAATCACCCAGGAAACGATGGCTTTCCTTTTTTTTTGGAGGTGATCCAATGCAGCAGGGTCTACCCTTAGGTCAGGCTGTGAGTGGGTCACTCAGATTGGAACTCTTCTGGGTAGTTAGCCCCTCCCACACGTCATTACGGCTGGTATCGATCCCTTTCATCCCTATGGATGCAGTGTTGTATTTCTCCAGAGACCCTCCACAAATATGAGCCTGACCAGCCACTAAGATTGATTGAGCATTTCTGTTCGATATGGCTGCCAGACAGTGTAGTGGATTAGAGAGAGGGAGATTCTTTTATGAGAAAAGCAGGGTTCAATCCCACTGGACACATAGTGCATGCGGAAGGAGGTGTAATTCAATTTTATTTTTTGAGTGGGTGACAGGAAGTGGGGTTGAGGACCACTTGTTCAGTCGAAAAACTTTAGTTTTGTAGTTCGAGCAACAAAGTGCAGGTGTTTGCAATATAGAGTTAGAAAGTGATTGGTAATGGGCAGAAATGTATTTAAAGGAAAGCTTGGAAGGAGCATGGTTTGACAGGCAATATCAAGATGGGAAAGTAAGAGGAATAGTAGGATCTGGTGAGTATTTAAAACCGCGGGTGGAAGATACCGATAGATTTACATGATGGGACTTTGATATTAAGTAGGATTTTTTGTGACTACAGGTAATGCCCGCATGGGGTTAGAAGGACTGATGAGAGAGCTATATGTTGGACGCATGGGAGTTTGAGCTCAGTATTGATGTGTATAGAGTGCAGTGTTAAGAATTTCCACTTGGTGTTGACACATACAGGTAGAAGATATCTTACCTCACTTAATTCACTCCGACTAATCTGGTTTCATCAAGGAATGCCAGACCCACGATAATTTGCGTAGAATGATCCACCTAATTGATAAAGTTAAAAAGAAACGCATCCCTTGAGAATCTGCAAAGATAAAAAAAAACGCATAAGAGGGAGACAAGATTCAGAAGGGAAACACACACTGAATTGGTGAATGTAATTTGTCAGGAATCTATCAGCTGTGGGTGGATACACACCCTATGGTGATTATGTGCTAAAAGCTGTGATGGTGACCCATTGAACTAGGGTGAGGAGCTTGCTGCAAGTGCCACACTTATCGATTAGGGACAAAGTGCTTATAGATTTGGAAGGATTATCCCGTTATTTGGGAAGTGGATGTGGGAAAGAAGAGGGGGTGCAAATAATGAAACCACTTATCCAATGTTAAATGGTTCAATAAGGATGTTAACTAAGTACAATGTATATAACATACTATAGTGAATGGATTAATATATGTATTTAAGGAATTGTTTTCAAGAGAATGTTGTGGAATTTTGTAAAGTTGATGAACACTTTATTGCTTCGAGGTTGGTTATATTGGTGTTTTTTGTGTTGCAGCCCTGAAGAAGTGGCAGAAGCCATGAAACACGTGTTGACTGTTGAAATTTAAAAAAAATTATAAATAAAGAAGATAACTTGTGTTGAAGCTTACAACCAATGTGTGATGTATCATTGGAGTAAGCCATTGTGAAATGCTCATGGACTGTTTATGTGGAGATGAAACTCTAAATTTTCATATGTAATATGGCTCTGGCTGGTATCAAGAGAATGAGAGTGCGGCAGGCGTGAAACCGTATTACCATTTTTTGCACACACACATATATCCCACAACAAAAGTTCACTCTTACCCAAGCCTTCCAGTGACGGCGTTCCGAGTCCCAATCAATCCAAACAACGCTGATCACTCATCCAAGAAACAGCATGCCGCGGACTCCCAATTTTGCAAAAGCGGTGATTTTAATGGTATGGCAACAACTCAACGCGTTTCGGAGCCAACGCTCCTTGTTCACGAGTAACTTTGTTGCAGTGACACAAACGTTTTAAATAAAGTAAACGTGACCTTTCATCATAGACATAATAAACAGACTTCCTATTTACAACGAGTTCAGTCACTCGGTAAACATTTCATTATTCCATTTAAATTCACTGAAAAATGTATAAATGCTGCCAAAGCAAATACAAAAGTCGAAACGGGTTTACAAGTGGGATAATGTATAATCTAAGTGCAATTATGCGGCTCGTGGTATAAAAATTGCCCGTCACCCGCACCTAAATAAAGTTTTGGACCAGCTTTATTAGCCATTAATCTTAAAGACAGACAACGTAGTGTACTCGTAATACGAGGACTTCACTTGAAGACAGGGTGTGTCGTGAGATCCGCTAATCACAGGAAGAACCTCTTCCATACTAGCAAAATAAGATAAACTCTGACCCCGCTGTAGACGGTGATCGTAACGGAAAAGATATATATACATTGAACACCCCAGTGATATTGATGACGTTCTTATCATCTGGAGAGGTGATAGAACTTCAGCTGAATCCTTTCTTGACTGGTTGAATCAGAAGAATCCATTCTTGTTCTTTACAGGCACGATGACAAATGACTCCTTGCCTTTTTTGGATCTAAACATTAGGGCAGAAAATGGTGGTCTTAGTAGTAGTGTCTATCATAAACCCACTGATAGGAACAATTTGTTATCTTTTGATAGCTTCCATCCTCGCTCTCTAAGGGAGAACCTCCCTTATGGACAGTTCCTGCGCTTGCGCAGGAACTGCTCCACAATGAAGGATTTCAAAATGGAGGCATCGAGTTTGAGTGATAAACTCAAGAACAGAAATTATCCGCCTCAGGTGATCAAGAAGGCACAAAAAAGAGCTAGGAACTGTAGCAGAGAGACCCTCTTGGAAACGCAGGAAAGGGAACCTGTAGACAGAAGTATCTGTGTAACAACTTATAACACTGTATCCAACTACATGAAGAAAATAATAAAGGAATTGGCGAATTCTTAATTCAAATGGATTAGCACAACCTGTTCCATTATTCTCCTTTAAGAAGAGTGCAAGCATAAAAGATACCATTGTGAATACTCGTCCGAGACCACCTAAGAAGCCCAGTAACAACCGGGATAACAACAGTTTTTTACCACCAATTATGGGTCATTATGCGTGTGGCTATTGTAGAGCATGCCCGGTGTCACTCGATGGAAAGAGTATTGACATAGGACTTGCAAGTCCCTGGGAACAGAGGAAGCACACAACATGTAACACCGACAATGTCATCTACCCTATGAAATGTCCGTGTAATATGCAGTATGTAGGAATGACCACGCGCAGGGTTAAAGTTCGGATATTGGAACATATGAGTACAATACGGTGCGGTAGAACTAATACTAAATTTACGACGCACTTTAAAGAAATGGGACATACTGAACACGACTTGAGATGGACAGTTATAGACAGACCGTTCATTCCCCCTAACATTACAGATGTTCCTAATTTTTTGTTTATCAGAGAACAGCGTTGGGTGGATAGACTTAAGAGTAGTACTAGGGGTTTAAATGACAGCATCCCCTGGTTTCATCTGTATGGGGTGACAAGCAAGTAAACAGCATCCAATGTTCTACCTTGATGGGCTTGCATGCAACTACAGAAGTAGTAAGCACCAAACACAAGTAACATGGGATACATTGACTGATGAATTGGTGTACTTGACAGGAGTTGGTACGATAGTTTTTGGATCAGAGAGACATGGCCCAACTTAATACACATTGTACATGATTTGAAATTAAAGATCAATACACTATAATTTCCAGTACTTATGGGCCTGTGGGAGCTATAGAAATACCAATGCACTTACTAGAAGTAGTATAGGATTCACTGCCGAATGATCAGAAGAACCCGGCAGTAGCTGGAATACTCTATTTTGAAGAGTGTTATGTTTCAATCACATACTGATTACTGAAATTACTGTGGCTAAGACCCTGCGCAGGGATTCGTGCACGGGTAACAAACCGGCATTAGAAATGAGCCGGAATTCCAATATGTCCGCCAAACATGCAGGATCCAGGAACTAAGGGCTCGCGCACTAGTACTGGGTTTCCTGCTAGGCCACGCGAGGCGTGGTAACGCACTCACGGGATACGCTGTTCATGGTGCGTCGGAAAAACACCGGAGGAGGACCGTTTAAAAGCTGGGTTCCTGTCGAGCACTCTCATCGTCGGAGGACGGAGGTGCGGTGATCTGCAATGGCGGCTCTTTGTGACAGTAAGTGGGCCGTGTGGGGGTCTGACACGAGGACTTGGTGAAATTTATTTACGATTGGCACCGAACCCTTTTAACTAATGAATTATCCGGATGGGGACATCTCCTTTCTAATAGTTTCAACGCCTTAGAAGTACGCATAGACTAATAGTTCGATGATAGTCAACACTTCTTGATATATGACACCCGGGATGATGACACGACATAGAATCCCTTTTGATGAGACACCAAAATATAATAAGAAAGTACTAGGGAAAATGGTGAACCACAGGCAAATGCACATAAATGAATAAGATAAACAACAACATTGAATTATAGGCAACAGGTAATACCTGTATGGTGTTAACGTCATTATTATACCCTCTCTAGGTTGCACAGGGTGTAACTACAAGACCCCGTTCCCACCTTGTGTCCCGGGTTTGGAGAATTCCTTTGAAACTCTTATGAGTAAGATGGAGAAACTGATAATAACAATATAATTCTACTTCTGAATGGAGGTGAGTTCCTTCAAGGGAATTAACATGTATGTGACAAAATGTTTCTGATTGTTGTAAACATTGATAATGGCCGTGTGTGAGCAAATTTGGAGAACTGGAAGGTGTGTCCCATCGCTTTCTACGAGTGTGACTGTGTGTGAGACAGCATACTGGATATATGTGCATACTCGGGAGACAAGAGTGTGTAGATATATGCATTTTTTTAAATTACGTTGAGTTTACCAGACATAGTTAAAACCAGTGGGGACAAGGGAAGGAAGCACTTACACAGATATGATGGGTTAAAATACGCGTTTTCTGTTTATTTGTTTCACAGAAAGAATTCCTTCTCCGACTGGTGAAGATTATATAAGTGGAAACTGTCCATTTTGGTAAATACGGTAAAAAAACACCAGAGTTTGGGTAGTGACCAGAAAAATTGGGGATCTATACCCTGACGAATGCCACTGTGACCTAGATTGGCTCATTTCATTGGCAGAAACATGTTGGTTATTGCAGTAGGGGTATAGGGGTCTTTACCTCCCGGTATATCCCCTGGTGAAATTTTTAATCCTACCAAGGGAACACAGGAATAAAGATAAAAGTGTGTTTCTCCTTAGGTAGTTTTAATTGTCTTTTCTGCACTTCTAGATCCCTTCTTTGGGGAAATATTTCTTCCTCTTTATTACTTTTGTTTGTTTGTACCTTTTCCTTCCTTGTGTCCTCCACACGTCTTCTCATTTCTTTAAAAAATAAATGCGCTCCGTCCAGTGTGTTGGTCTGCGCCTGGACGTACGATGCGGCCCAATAATGAAGCATGACACTGCAAAGTGTGTGAGGGCAGTATTAAGAAAAATAATTGTTTCCCCCTGGTTCTCTCCTATTGTCTGAATTTTTATGTTTAGTCCTTCTCTGTTCAGTGAGTTTATATAGTTGGTAGGGGAGTCGGAGAGGGCTCATTCCCTTTTCTCCTTTTTGTGAGATATGGCATAGTGATCCAACCATAACTAATATTCACAGAACTGTGTTACAACAACTCATCCATCAACTTAAAAAATGGATCTCCTTCACAGTTTACCCAAATCAGTGCTGCCCCAGTGGGCTATGCCACATACTGTTCTACTTGTCTGACTCGTCAGCCAGTCCACCAAATCAATTTACTTTAAATCCGAGTGAATACTGCCCCAGTGGGCTTAGCCAACTGTCATTGCTGGTGTACCATTCGTCAAAGGGTTATCTTTCTGTATCCCTCGTATCAGGTAGATATTTGTAGCTCCAGTGCCTTCCACTTGTCACCCAATTTACAGGAAATCTGTAAAAACATGAACAATCCAACTAATGGTCATATTAAAGTATTAATTCATACAACAAAATCAGGGACCGCTTCGACTTTACAATGTTATTTTGAGAAGCAGCTGTCTTATAAAGGCAATTGAAGCAGGCTCTGTAAGAACGTTGGATCTAAAGTCAGAAAGTAATGCGTCCAGATTGGTTTTAACACGGGGCAGACGGTTCTCCTTTGGATCAACCGACTTGGGTTGACTGAAGGATTTGCAAGCGGAGATGCGCTATTAGCGTTTCAAAGAAGAAACAAAGTATCACATTATGGCAATGGCATGGAATATAAAACGTTGTGAGGCAGCAGTCAAGATGTTTGACAACAGTAAGCCATCAGGCGACACTGAAGCAGTGGAATCGACAAGCATTACAACTCCGTCCCCCAATAAAAAACAACTTTGGGATAATTTGTGGAAAGCCCTCAAACAAGAACAGACCAAATGGTGGGAGACAACAACTTTACAAAAATATATTGAGGTAAGCTGGGTGCCACGCGGACTCGGGATTTTCATCACCCCTACATTTAGCAATCCCGACCCTGAATTGGTGAATGAATGGGTGGTGAACAACCACAATTGTTCCACCATAATGCTTGGATTGTTGGTAAAATATGCACGCAAGGACTGTGAAAGACTCACTGAAGAAATTGAAAATCTAACAAAGAAGCTCAAAACGATATGTGGACAGGAAGAATTCCAAATAGATATGGATAAAATGGATATGAGACTTAATGAAATAGAGGAAGAAATCAAAGCAAAAAAACAAAGGAAATTCCACCGGGACCAGGTGGACTGTGAAAAAGGACAAATATTAACTTTTGCTAAAAGGTATGATCACCTTAGAAGTACTTCCTCTGAAAGAAGAATAACACCAAAGACAAAAAGTACCACTGCAGAGAATGGAGGCGCCAGTGGACAGGTGTCAAGTAATTCGCAGAAAGATGGGATTGAGAGTGATTACAGCGAAAGTGACATATCCAGTGTATCCGAACAAAATGGAGTAAAAAACAAAATTTTAACAGAATTCAACCTGATGGCCAAAGGGAGGCTCTCAACACACAACAAACAAAGAGTAGCAGGATACAGAGGTCGCGGGCAAGGAGGAAGAGGCGGCGCAAGAGGAAACGCGAAATCGCGAGACGACTCGGGAAGCCCTGTGGGAAGTCGAACAAGGGGCCAGAAGAAGGCGAAATAATGGATCAAAGGACAGTCATCAACTTGTCAGGTCGTAACCTGAGTAACGCAGAGGTAGAAATACTGTTGTTAGGTCTATCCTTCTGCCCTACTACCAATTTCAACTACACACAGAGTAGAATTGATTTATTTCATTTTACAAGAAAACTGAGATTAAAAAAGTGATATGCCACTAGAGTGTCAGAAAGACCTGGGAATAAGAGAGAAATGCCCAGTAACATCAACATTGGGGATATCGAATTGTTGCATATGATAAATGAACTAGAGGGAGAACCGGGATTCATTCAATATCCAATCATCAATCTAATCAATGATGACATTAGACTTGACCTCAGTGTTGAAAGTGGTTTTAAACCAAAATCTATCTTTCTACCACAGATAAATAATGACGCAATTGATGTGTTTGAGAAAGGTATGATGCAGGAGTTCCTTTGTCTATCTAAGAAGAGATGGTATGTCAAGAAAAATATTACAGAAGCACAGACCGAGGCAATAAAAAGTCTGAAAAAAGACTAATCCATTGTAATAAAAAAATCAGACAAAGGGGGAATGTTGTGGTACTCTCAAGGGAAATGTATATTGAGGAAGGCAATAAACAACTAAGTGATATTGACAGATATGAGTTGAGCACTAGAGTGAAATATGAGGCATCTATCAAAATTTATCAAATAAAATTAAGTGAGTGGAGGGAAAAAGGCCTGCTTGAATGGGAGGAACATGACTTCTTGGCCTGTAAGTTTCCTAAACTACCTGCCTTATACTTATTACCCAAGATTCATAAAAACAGTGCAAAACCGTCTCCTCAAGAGGAAGTTGCAATGTTTTTTTCTTTTCAAAGCATTAGTGATATAGATGACAGCCACATGGAAGGTTGCAGCATCATGTTTCGCAACACCAACTGACACTAATCGCCCTACCTTGAGAATAGTCATAAGATTTTACTCTTATTCTGGCACGCAATGCCCATTGGGCTAAAAGTGCTTCAGGCCCTCCCCCGCCCCCTTGTGTGTCATAGCCCGCACTGCAGCTTTATGGGTGCTTGTCAATGGGAAAACCTGGGCAGAGTACTGCTGCTGAAGGGGTGCCAGAGCAAACATTTTTATTTTTTGTAAGAGAGACACCTTCAGCTTCTCCTGCTACTGGAAAGTGTATTGACATGAGGGAGTGGATGTCACCCGTGATTCACAATATACTATGGCACAGACCCCATTCCAGGGCTCTCGTTGTGCAGGGCAAGGTGTTGTAGCTTTCACCATTGTTTTAAAGCAGAGAGAATGATTGTCCGTTAGCACTGGGATAAGAGAGAGCATATGCGCATGAAAGGCAATCTCTGCCCGCTCCTCAACTTGACTGATACGGTCTGAGTGCTTCCAAGGAAATAAAGCATAATATCACTAATTGTATTGCATGTAAGTGCATTTATATAGTGCTTACTACCCATGTCTAGGGATAGGAAGCTCTAGATAAATGGAAAAAGGGAAGAAAGAGTTTATTATTTTTTTTAATAGCTTTTAGTGATTTAGTGTCAACCAGTTAGTCCAGACTTTTTTTACCAACAGGATGTTACATCCTGGTAGAGGGATATCTGGTTTTGCTTCTTAAAATTTCAGTACTGGCTAAAAAATAAAATCTTATAAAGTGACATTGGCAAATAGGGGTATTGTAAGTTCTTAGGGCCTGATTACGAGTTTGGTGGTCATGGTACCGCTGTCAAAACGGCGTCGGATTCACCGCCTCCCAGTTGGCTGTCTGCCCACCCTATTACAATGCATGCGGTTTCATAGATGAAAGAACGCTGTGGTACTGCCGCCACCTCCAGGAAATCTCGACCGCAGCGGTATAGGCCAGTGCGTCTGTCAGAGGGCAGACCACAAGTGTTACCGCCAGCCCAATCACGATGTGCCTTCCTGCCACCGTGACTTTGGCGGTCCAACCTACACACCTGAGATGGCGGAAAGGGACAGGTTAAGGCTGAAGTTCACCTGTGCTCAGCTTCACATGTTCTTTGCTGCCATGGAACCGATCCTATACATCCTGCTGCTACTGCTCCTGCTTGATGACATCCAAAACAACACCGTTGTGGACGCAACCGACGGTAAGCCACACTCCTACCCATTTTCCATCGACTCCACAGCAAATAGATGCCCCGCCATGAACATGTCAAAGGGTTTTGGGTCCCTGGCCCAAACATATTTTGTGGGCCCCTGTTCGTAATAGTTCTGAATGTATGATCCAATTACAGCTCTATAAAGCCCTCTGGCCAGATCACTGACACTGCACAGGCACACTCTACCAAAGTCGACATGTGTTTACATCTAATATTCAGGGATAGTGATGTGTGCATTAAATTGTGTAACACAACAGCACCTCCTCCTCAATATCACAGCTATTAATCTCTGTGACACCCTCACATTGCTCACATGCTAGGTAGGTCCTGTTATGATATCAAAGATACATCTGTATGGATGTGTGATGAAACTGAAACACACCTTCTCTGCTAAATCCTTGTAATGGACTCTGAAACATCGCCCACATTAAAAGGTAATGTCAGGTAAATGCTATTCCAAATAATCAGTGTGAGAAGCATTCCAAGGTCACAACGTAAAGGCTCTCTACAGAATAGGGTTACCTCTACCAGGGCGACTCCTGAAAGGCTGGGGCTCTAGGCCACAGTATACTTTGCACATGCCTCAAAACCTCTATGTGCACAGGACTTGTGGCTTGAAGTATATCAGGGACAGCCAATAGCATAACCAAATGCCATGCATGGAAATGTATAAGTGCAAGTCATAAAAGCAAATACAGCAGTAACAGCATTTGTCTCACATTTAGAAAAAATAGGTGTAAGGTAGACACAGGAAAATTGACACATGTCCATAAAAACGTCTAAAACTGAATGGCAATTTAACACCCTCCATGTGTGGATAAACAAATAACTAACTTGCACGCATCAAACACATATCCAGCCTACATCATAGGGAGAAGTACAAGCTAAATGATATTGACATTGGCCAAGCCAAGCTGAAATATTTATCATATGAAATACCACCCAATGCAATGTCAGCCCAAATAGAAATTCATCCCACATTTCCATCCATTGACCATTTCCCCTTGTCCTGTGTAATTCCAGCACTTGTTCCAAGGTCAGATCATACTAACAACTTCAAATGGATAATCAATCAGGGTGAAACAAACACAACTGTAGTCACACATCCTAAAGTATCCAATAACATCAAATAGTTAGAAAAGTAATGCAGGACTAATGTGTTCTAAACCAAGCAATTTGTTTTATTTCTCCAAAATAAGCAGCTGGAGTGAACCAAAGGCCAAT
Source organism: Calotriton arnoldi (assembly GCA_963921515.1). Classification (NCBI taxonomy): domain Eukaryota; kingdom Metazoa; phylum Chordata; class Amphibia; order Caudata; family Salamandridae; genus Calotriton; species Calotriton arnoldi. The sequence continues at coordinate 1,738,032 of CAWUFW010003621.1, forward strand.
GGTCAGTCAATTTACACCTTGTGTGGTTCAGCACACTGCTGTGTCACTAAACTTTCCATTCATAACACTGCCAGGGAACCTCCTCACAAAGGGGCATTCATTGGGCATGGCAGGCACCTTGAAGATGTTAGCCCATTTGCTGCGTGCGTCGGTCAATGGCACGCAGTACCTCCCTGGTGTGGCACACGTCCAATGGCCCACACCAGGGAGGGCCCCCTTCGATCCTCCGGTGCAAAGCACAGGAGGTTTCCTTTTTTTTTTCTCCCGGGGGAGACACTGAAGGCTTTCCGCATCCCTCCCCGACCCCCCTCCCGCCCATCTGTGACATCAGTGCGCCGCGAGGTGCGTTGACGTCACAGTTTTCCCCACTGGAGCCAGGACAGCCACAGGTAAGGCCTCTCTTGACTCCGATGGGAAAAACAGGCTGAAAATGGCCTACCCAGCTTTCAGGGAGGCCGTGTTTGAAAGGGGAGAGTCTCCCCTTTCAAACGAGCCCTTCCTGAAAGGGTTTCCTGGCCGTGGATCGCAGCAGCGCTGCGATCCACAGCCAGGAAACCACACTAGACACCAGGTATTTAATGGGGGAGTCAGTCCTCGTGGGAATGGCTCGCCCCCGGGGGCATATATTTAATTTTTAAAAATTGGCTTTCCTTTGGGGGGTGCAAACGCAACCCACCCCAATAAAAAATGGCGGCGATATTGGCAGGGGGTTGGCCCTCTTGCTCAGTGGCTGGCCCCCTGGGGGGGCAATTTTTTTTTATAGATGTGTGCTTTCCCTGGGGCCGCAATCTCTCCCCAGGGAAACCACACCTATAAAAAAAATAGAGATCTCCCTATATATATATACATATCCAAATAACTCCAACTCTTCACTCCTCTTAGAAAAGACAACGGAGCACGGACCTCAAGTAAGTGCAGATTTTCTATTTATTGGGTTTCACATCCGCACTAGCAGCATAACGCGTTTCAGCACTCAAAGTGCCTTGATCACATGATGCGCAGTAACGGTCAGAATCTTGTTTTTATACACCCATTTTTTAAAAACTTTTTTGACTTTTTTCTCTGTCCATCCTTAAAGTGACAGGTGCCTAAAGTGCACAGATTGGCATAGACATAAACAACATACTATTCAAAATTCATTTCAAATGTTTACAATAATTTATCTGTTCAGGTTTAAATACCTTAAAATTATGTAACATTACTGTCATGGTATAATTATTAGTTCTTATTGCGTCCAGGTTTAAATACCCTGTCATACATGTTTTAACCATTTTGCAATAGATTACATAAAGTGCTAGTGCAATCTACAGTACTAATGCAAACCAACATGAATATGTTTAAAATGTGGCTTTGCTCTACCAAACTATCTTATCTAAAACCCATGAGAATAATAAAAAAATAGTGTATAAAAAGATTTACTAAGATCCTTTCTAAAAACCGTGTAAAAATGTGTAAAAAGTATTTTTATATGTAATATACAGATGGGATTTTTTAGCAGCATAACATGTTAGATAGCAACCTTATAGTTGTACAATAATTTTCATGTCATTTCTCTCAGCTAGATTTCCCCATTCAATCTCCTTCATTTTTTTGACTGTACTCTTTTTTGAGATTGGGTAATCTGCTAGGTTTTTGTTTTTTTGGACCCCTTGATTTATAAGCAGGTATACAGCTCCTCAGTAATATTAAGGCCTCCTGGGTGTTTACTGTCCAGATCTAAAATATACCTGGTTTCCAACCTCCAGAGTGCCCTTTCCCTGTCCCCACCCTGTTTGTAGGGTGGAATAGCATCAATTAAAAAATATTTGAGTTCTTTGGGGTCCGTATTATGTTTTTCCCCAAAGTGTCTCGCTACGGGGTAGGTTGTGTCCTTGTTTTTAATAGCTCTGATATGTTGTAGTATGCATTTGTGTCCCTGTAGTATTGTACTCCCTACATATCTAAGGGTACAGGGACATTCCAACACATATATTACAAAATCCCATTTGCAAGTTAGAGCTTTCCCAATTGGTCTTTCTATATCACTGAAAGGAGTATCATAAGACGTTTTGTTTACTCCAAATTGGCACGCTTTGCACGTTTTGCAGCGGAAAAAGCCCTTTCTCTGTGACAGCCAGGTGTTTTTAGTTTGCAAAAAGGGGTCGTTTTTGACCAGGACATCCTTCTTCGATGTAACCCTGGTATATGTTATAGAAGCTCTTTTTGGAAGAGTATGGCCAATAATCGGGTCGTCTAGGATCAGTGGCAAGTTTTTTCTGATGATTTGTCTGATCTGTTTATCCTGTTTGCTGTATTTTAGGATAAATCTAAATGTAGAGGATTTTTGGATCTGTTTCTCCTCTTTACTATTCTTCCCAATCAGATTTTCCCTTGTCACATCTCTACTTTTCTGTATGGCCAGTTCTATACATTTGTTGGAGTAGCCCCTTGCCCGGAATCTACTTGCACAAGCTTATTGTGCCATATTTAGATCCCTCTCTAGGCTGCATATTCTTTTTAGTCGTAGCATCTCCCCGTAGGGGATGCTTTGTATCAAATGGCGCGGGTGGAAGCTGCTTGCGTGCAATATCGCATTGCCAGCAGTGGGCTTTCTGTGTAACTTGGTTTCAAGTTTGCCTTCTTTGATATAGACTTCTACATCAAGAAAATTTATAGATGTTGGACTGATAGCTGTCGTAAAATGTAGATTGAGATTATTCTTGTTTAGTTCTGCAATAAACTGCTCTGCTGTTTCCACATTACCTTTTACACCACTCTGCAAACGCGCCTCTTGGCACACTGGTGGTGGGGCGATGAGGTCCTCTTATGTCCTGAGGACCTCAGGACACAAGTGGACTCCATCCCCCGAGCAGCAGTGCGCCAGGAGCTGCGTTTGCAGAGTGGTGTAGAAAGGGGGCGTGGCTTCGGACCACCTCTCTGCAACGCAGCTCTGTGGCGCATACTGGAGGTACCTGGTAGGCTAGTTGGCCCACAGGGACCCTCAGGAATGAAGGGGACTTAATACCCCAACTTAGAACGCGCCAGGTGGCGCGTTTGCAGAGTGGTGGGGAAAGGGGGCGTGGCCTTTGTCCACCTCTCAGCAATCCCACTGTGTGGGGCTTACTGGCGGTAAGACGTAGGCTAGTTGGCCCCTAAAGGACCCCCAGCAGCGAAGGAGACTTCAATCCCCATCCAAGAGCGCGCCAGGGAGCGCGTTTGCAGAGTGGTGGGCAAAGGGGGCGTGGCCTGCTATGAGAACTTAGCAATCCTGCTGTGTGGGAGTTACTGGAGGTAATAGGAGGGGTAGTTGGCCCCCAAGGTTGTCGTTGGTGGCCAACTACCCCTCTTGTTACCTGCAGTAAGTCCCACACAGTGGGATTGCTAAGACGTCTAAGGGATGCCCCCCTTTCTCCAACACTCTGCAAACGCGCCTCCTGGTAGACTACGGGTTGGCGATGAAGTCCAATTTACTCCGGAGGGACTTTGGGGGCCAAGAAGCCCTCTTGGTACCTTGTCTAAGTCCTATGCCACGGAATTCATGAGCGCTGGTCGGAGGCCCAGCACCCTTTCTCCACCACTCTGCAAATGTGACTACTACTTAAAGAAGCGTCTTTCTGCACCTCTGACTTGGAGGTAGTTTTAATCCCCCCTGCCCTATTATTTACTAGGGCCTTACAGAGGAGGTCATGCCAATCACAGGGGTACCCAAACGCATAGTGGTCCCTAGTGTATGTAGGTGTTTTCACTGTATTCTAAGTGTCTTTTAGCATAGCACTGGCTCTAGGCCTGGTTAGTCAGAGTCAGTTACCACCAGTACCCGTCAGCAAAAAGTTGGGGGCACAGGATGACTTTGCAACATGGCCTCTTTCTGCTCCTCTGTCGGTTCTTTGTGCACATCTCTTGCTTCTTTCTGCACCTTTCTTTGTCTTTCTGGACTTCTGTTGCCTCTTTCTGCATTTCTGTTGCTTCTTTCTGCGCCTTTCTTCCTCTTTCTGCACATATCCTACCTCTGTAGGCATAGTTAGAAATTGCCATTTAAAAAACCTTTGAAATTCACTGAAAAAACCATAGGTTTCAGGGACGTTATAGTTAGAAATTAGCATTTAAAAAACCTTTGAAATTCACTGAAAAAACCACAGGTTTCAGGGACGTTATAGTTAGAAATTAGCATTTAAAAAACCTTAGAAATTCACTGAAAAAACCACAGGTTTCAGGGACGTTATAGTTAGAAATTAGCATTTAAAAAACCTTAGAAATTCACTGAAAAAACCACAGGTTTCATGGACGTTATAGTTAGTTGGACATTTCACTCGTACAAAACCAGTGAAATTCGGACGTTATAGTTAGTTCAGCTAACTATAACTCGCGCCCCCGCAATGCACTGCTGATGACGTCACATATTACATCACTCATGACATGGTCAGTGACATCACTGATGACATCACTGATGACATCTCAAATGACATCACTGATGACATCACTGATGACATCATCCACGTGATAATTTGATGCATCTTCTCACACCCTAATATAACCATTGATACACCCACTCTAAATTACAGACTGCCATTCTCAAAACCATAGACACTCCAACACCAATAACTACATACCCACTCACTGATTCTTAGGTCTATACACCCATCCACTCACTCACCCATACAGTCACTCATACTTTCGGTCACTCATCAGTACAGGACTATCATATGCACTCATACACCTATATAGGCACTCACACACTGCCACTCATCCATAGAGTTACTCACACACCTAGTCAGTCATGCAAATAATTAATCACACTCCCATTTACTCACCTATACAGTTATACACACACACCATCTTACTTACTCATACAGATACTAACACATACTTACGCTCTTATACAATCACTGATACAAGCACATACTCATCCATACAGCCACTCTCACTGTAGGAAGGTGGAATCTGACTACATGGTTGCCCCCACTTTTTTTTCTGGTGTTTTAATGGTTTTTGACTTAGTTTGGCTGGGAACCTGCTATTCAGGTCCCCAGCCTATCTGCTTTCTCTTATAAATTGATTCCATGTACTTTAGATTGGATTCTGGGGTGCCCTTATAAGTCCCTGTTATATGGTATACTATGTACCAAGGGCATAGACACCCCACAGGCCTACCAGGGGCTGAAGCATGTATTGTGCCACCCCTGGAAGGCCCTCCAAAATGACACCACAGGTCTGCTACTGCAGCCTGGGTAAGGTGGTGCATGCACCCCTTACTGTGGTATAGGCTACCTATATCACTACCATTGCACACACATATAAACCTATAAGTCACTCCTATGGCAGGCCTCAACAATCCTGAAGGCAGAGTGCTTGGTTTTTATGTGAGAGGGTGCCCCTGCATGAGCAGAGCCCCTCTGCAGCTTTCGGAGTCAATCCTCTGGTGCTGTTTGTGGTACAGCCTGACCATATACTCTTAAGTGCATTATAACCTCGCGTTAAATGCTAACTTTGGGATGGCTGCACGGAAACATGTCGTGTTTGGTGTCAAACATCTTGGAATACTACCCCCCCGCCAGTTCTGGTGGCAGCATTCCACCCTTCTAGAGGGAGAGACATGTACACACCGGCATACCCGGTATTAACTTTACAGAGCCCTGGCATCACAAAATGGATGCCGCTGCCACAGACACGGGTCTGGCCTCCTGCTGCTGACCGAAACTCCGGCAGGGGAGGCCTGGACAATAGGTTTCCTGTTGAAGGGAGGTGTAACCACCTCCCCAGACAGGATAGTGTGTATTGAGGCTGGGCGGGAGCACTCTCTGGTACTTTGAAATCTTGCACTGGGGGCACATTTGGTGTCCCTGTGCATAGTCCAGTTCAAACCGGTTGTAGGGGCTACCTGCCCCTGCTGTGGCATGAAACTGGACAAAGGGAATGGGTGTAACCACCCCTCTTCCCTGACCCTCCCATAGGTGGGTCCCCAGAGTATGTCCAACCCCCTAACTTGGTATAAGTATGGGACCCCAGTCCTTAGGACTTTAGATTACCCTGGAAGAAACTCTGAAGCTGAATCCTGGACCTTCGATGCTCTACTTGAAGATTAGAGGACTGAAGAATCTCCCTTGGGGTCAAGGAGTGACTCCCCTGCTTGGCAGGCACCTAAGAAGCAATTGTCTGGTCTGCATTGCTGAAGCTCCCGCCGGATGCCGAAGTCTTTGCAACACCAGAGGTGGATTTCCAGACTTTCCGAGGCTGCCCTGAGACCCCAGCGAAGCTGAGGCACGTAGCTGTCGTGGGTAACGTGGAACCATGACCCCTGGACACCGAGAACTTTTGTAAGTGCATCCTCTTCCTGGTCTCCCACAAAGTTGTGCTTTGGGCTCCGAGTAGCCCCAGCCTCCAGCACCGACTGCACCGAAGATCACTGGCCTCCACTCCACGAGTGTCCTGTGAGCCAGCTCCAAGTGCGTCCACTCGAGGCTCCTTCGCGGTCGCTAGTCATTGGCTAGTGGGTTCTCCCGAAGGCAACTCTTCTTCTGCTTGAGCTTTCCTGGTTGCTCCAGATGTGCCCTGACTTACCCTTGCTGGGTGAGTCCCCCAGACCTTGCTGGTCTGCATCAACATCCTTTCTTTGTTTCCACGTGACTTGCCGTTGCCAAGGCTTGTTGGGTCCAATCCGGTCTCCGACACCGCAGCAATCGACAGACATCATGGGACAGCTCAAATCCAGCTTCTGGTTGTCGTCGACACCTCCTGGACCTCATGGCTGAAGAGTCAAGATGACCGTCAACCTACCTGAAGCACCCAACATCGGTGGGCATCTGCTCATCGCCTTCCTGGTCACTGGCTTGTGACCCAGACTCTGTCCCTTCTGCTTTCAGGTCCTTCAGATCTTCGATCCACCCTTGGATCCACCCGGACACTTTCGACTTGGTCGCCAGCAGCCTGCTGCAGCAGATCGCCATTGAAAACGACGACGAAACCCGACGCCAAAAGACACCGTTGCACCCGGCTTCCCTGGGTGAGGTAACTCCAGTACTCCGGTGCTCCCGTGGGTATTGACTCTAAAACTGCCTAGTTCTAAAGGGGTTTGCTCCAAGTCCTCCTCTAAGTGCCCTTTCCTTTTAAAAATCCAACCGCGACTTTCCCCATAGAAGTCAACGGTGGCTCGCGGCTTTGTTCTCACACTGCACGCGTCCCCGTGGGTTCCCTGTGTCACTACCATGGGTGGTTCCTTGGGGTCCAAGCACTTCTACAGGCTCTAGGCCTTGTGTCTAGATTAGTCATGGTTCTTATACCACTATTTTAGTATATGGTTTGGTACGCCCCTAGGGCTCAAACGTGTATTGTGCTAAATACTGCTGATATCTGACTTGTAACTTATGTACTTCGAACTCTAGCCTCATAAAGAGACTAGAGGGGTGTGTTTAAGACTAAATACATATATTTTATATATATACCTGGTGTGGTCCTCTTTCATTTGGTCACTCAAGAGATTATAGACTGGTAAAACAAGCTGCTTTACATTACTTCAAGACTTAGCCTGAAGGCTGCTCTCCATAGCTACCACTAGGATAGCTTTCAATAAAGGTTGTCTTTAACCTATCTCCATAAGGGGTTGTTTGGACTGGTGCAAGGTGCCCACTAGAACTAGTGGACCGCATATGCCAGGCCAATTTCTCACACTCACAATCACTCACTCTCACTTATAGTCATTTATATACTCCAACACTCACATATACTGCCTTTCACATATGTAGTTACTCACACATGTACACATGTACCACTGAGACATCCATTCACTCACCAACACACCCATACACACACTCAGCCACCCATACAGACCATCACAGATGCACTCTTGAATCCATACACCCAGTGAATCACCCACTCACACATCTATGCACAGAGTCACACCCCCCCCACCCACACAAACACTCAGGCACCCATACAGATACTCAGACAACCAATCAATAACCCATATAGACACTCATGTAGCTATTCACAAACCCATGCAGCCGCTTACACACCAACAGACAGACTGATACAGACATTCACACCGTTTAGTCACTAACCCATGCATTCAGTAAGATACGTTTAATCACTCACTTATAGAGTCAGTCACGCACCTACTAAATCATCCATTCAGACACTCATACACCCACTCATTCTTCAATACACCTTGGCCTATATATATTAAACATATTTAAACTTTACAGAAACACACAGTCACTGGATGATGTCATCAGTGATGTCATTTGAGATGTCATCAGTGATGTCACTGACCATTTCATGAGTGATGTAATATGTGACGTCATCAGCAGTGCATTGCGGGGGCGCGAGTGATAGTTAGCTGAACTAACTATAACGTCCGAATTTCACTGGTTTTGTACGAGTGAAATGTCCAACTAACTATAACGTCCCTGAAACCTGTGGTTTTTTCAGTGAATTTCTAAGGTTTTTTAAATGCTAATTTCTAACTATAACGTCCCTGAAACCTGTGTTTTTTTTAGTGAATATATATATAGCCTTCTGGGGTGGCTGCGTTAAGGTCAGGTCCTGATGACGGGTCTGTCCAGGTCTCAGTTATAAAGAGAATATCAAGATTATAATCAATTATCAAGTCTGCAATCTCATATTTATGTTTCCCTAATGATCGCGCGTTTATAAGTGCTGCGGCGATATTTCCACTGTCAAGAAAGGGGGAATGTGCTTTAGAAACATTCGGGTTAGATAGCAGAGAAGGTATATGTGATCAAGACTGCCGTTGGGCAGTCGAAACGCGTCATGCTGGGCACTCGCTTTCAAAGAACTATGCACTGACACTTTGTTAAATCTGCACTGAATAAAGAAAAACTTTTCACCGCATTTGTGGTCCGTACCTGCTTTTTCGACCAGGATTGTGATCGTTCCAGGACTGTGGCTGTCATATATATATATATATATATATATTTCCTCTCAGCCTTCATGCAGAAACGCCCTCCAATTCACCACACGTTCCGAGGGCGAGCAGAAGAACGGCACAGCACAATCCTTTACAACGAGGTAATTTTTTTATTTTTTATTTTTTTAGGGTTGAATAAGCGTCCATTCATCACGGGGCCATGTACAGAGGTGCATACTAACAAATATATATATATATACCTTCTCTGGGGACGCTGCTAGCTGCGGAGTGCGTGCCTTTAAGCTGGAGCTCTGCATGAAAGTATTTTATACATATTTTAAGACGGTTGCCACTTTATTTTAAATCTTAACTTGGATTTTAACTTGTATTTTGCACTTGCACATTACCTGTCTTTCTCCCTGGCCTCGGTCCGACGCGGCAAGTGCCGTTTGTTCGGAGGGCTTCCGGGAGCAGCAACAACTTCCGGTTGGGGTTAGCGCACTAGTTTTGGCGCCCCCACCACTACTTAGGTCTACCCTGATGCGCACGCGCAGCGGACGCGGCAGTTACCTTTTCTGGGGACGCTGCTAGCTGCGGAGTGCGTGCCTTTAAGTAAGCTGGAGCTCTGCATGAAAGTATTTTATACTTATTTTAAGACGGTTGCCACTTTATTTTAAATCTTAACTTGGATTTTAACTTGTATTTTGCACTTGCACATTACCTGTCTTTCTCCCTGGCCTCGGTCCGACGTGGCAAGTGCCGTTTGTTCGGAGGGCTTCCGGGAGCAGCAACAACTTCCGGTTGGGGTTAGCGCACTAGTTTTGGCGCCCCCACCACTACTTAGGTCTACCCTGATGCGCACGCGCAGCGGACGCGGCAGTTACCTTTTCTGGGGACGCTGCTAGCTGCGGAGTGCGTGCCTTTAAGCTGGAGCTCTGCATGAAAGTATTTTATACTTATTTTAAGATGGTTGCCACTTTATTTTAAATCTTAACTTGGATTTTAACTTGTATTTTGCACTTGCACATTACCTGTCTTTCTCCCTGGCCTCGGTCCGACGCGGCAAGTGCCGTTTGTTCGGAGGGCTTCCGGGAGCAGCAACAACTTCCGGTTGGGGTTAGCGCACTAGTTTTGGCGTCCCCACCACTACTTAGGTATACCCTGATGCGCACGCGCAGCGGACGCGCCGGCGGCGCGCCAAAGGCAAGCCCGTCTGCGCCCGTCCGCGCCAGGAGCGGGCCTAGGGCCCCCCACCCTGGTCCTGCATCTTCAGATTATAAGAAAATAAGCTACTCAGGTATGGAACTTCTAAGTCTACGCCCGGTACCTAATATGGCATGTTCCTGTATGGACTTAGATGCCACTAGTGAGTCTAGTGGACTCTGTATGGCTTGTCCCCATTGTAAATTCATACCTTCTCTGCTATCTAACCCGAATGTTTCTAAAGCACATTCCCCCTTTCTTGACAGTGGAAATATCGCCGCAGCACTTATAAACGCACGATCATTAGGGAAACATAAATATGAGATTGCAGACTTGATAATTGATTATAATCTTGATATTCTCTTTATAACTGAGACCTGGACAGACCCGTCATCAGGACCGGACCTTAACGCGGCCACCCCAGAAGGCTATATAGCCGTAAGACAAGATAGAACAAAAATAAAAGGTGGTGGGCTGGCGATAATTCATCGCAGCAATCTTACAACAAAAATTGATTATATTCCATCTTTGACCTGTGAAGCAACATATTTTTCTATCCAGCTTACCCCTTCTCAAATCTTTAAAGGCATTTTACTCTACCGCCCACCTGGACCTAGAACAGAGTTTCTCTCCACACTAAGTACTCAGGTAGAATCTATAGCAGCCGAACCCACCCTCACGATTTTGGGGGATTTTAATTTTAATTTAGAAAATCATCTTGATAATGACACTAATACACTGCTCTCTGACCTGGAAGCGATCGGTTTATTACAGCAAGTCTCAAACCCTACGCATATAGCTGGCCACGCTTTAGATGGCCTATTTTCGAACTCTAAAGCTATTCTTTTAAACCGTATTTTACCTTTAGTATGGACTGACCATTATGCGTTTTTTTTAACATTCATATCCATACTAAGCCCTCGCCTAACACTTTAATAAATAAGCCGGTTGTAATAAAAGCCTGGAAGAGTATAGATCACCAGCAACTTAAGACGCATTTAAGCTCTACCCTCCCAGTTGTTTCCACAGACCCTAACCTTGCTTCAGTAAATTATACCAATTGGCTGCTCAATGCAATCAATCTGCTGGTGCCAAACAAAACCTTCTCAAAAAATCGGCTTTTGCCGTCAGCCCCTTGGTTCTCTGAACTCCTCAGAGAACAGAAAAATTGTGTAGAAATCGTGAAAGACAATGGCGCAAATCTTATAACTGTCAGGAGAAACTTTTATATAAAGAAGAGCTTAGCAAATATAAATTACTAATTATGCAGGAAAAAAAGTAAATACTTCACTGCTCAGATTGAATCTGCGCAAGACTCTAATAAACAGCTTTACCAAGTAGTTGCCAAACTGTCAGGGCAAACATCCTCCTGTTCTTTAGCCCCCTCACAGTCTCTATGTGACTCTTTGGCGAACTACTTTTTTGAAAAAGTAAATGATGTTTATTCTAATTTTGCATCCAAGGCCAATACTACTAACCAGTCTTTAGCAAGGAACACTACTGAATTTTCCTTGCTACAATTTGATAACACTACACCTGATCAGATTGCAACCCTAATCTCTTCCGTAAAATCAGGCTCTGCTACTGACCCTTGTCCTCCGGCTGTACTTTCTTTAGTCACAGAATATGTGGCACCTGTTCTATCTAGCATTGGTAATACTATGTTTGCCTCAGGCATATACCCTACGGCCTGGAAGAAAACTATTATAAAACCATTGTTAAAAAAGGTAAACTTAGACCCTAATGACACAAAAAATGATAGGCCAATAGCCAGCTTGCCTTTTCCAGCTAAAATCTTTGAAAAGGTGATGAATATTCAACTTTCCAAGTATCTTGAAGATCATCATCTGTTAGACGACACTCAATTTGGTTTTCGCAAAGGCCATGGAACAGAAACCGCACTCATTAAGGCAGCTGAAGATATTAGAATCATTTTGGATCAAGGAGGCACAGCAGTTCTTGTATTGTTGGATCTCTCAGCAGCTTTTGACACGGTCGATCATACCATTTTGATCGACCGTGTCACTAAAATGGGTATCCGACACAATGCAAGAGCACTGTTGACTTCCTTTCTCACCAACCGGACTCAGTCGGTAAACTTTGGCACCTTCCAGTCTGCCCAATTGGCCCTCCCATGTGGTGTCCCACAAGGGTCATCCCTAAGTCTGACACTATTTAATATCTATGTGTCGGACTTAGCTAGAATAATCAAGTCTCATGGGATGGGCCTTACATCGTATGCCGACGATACGCAACTGGTGTTGACTATACATAATGATGGTGAAAAGGTAGCAGCCAACTTTCAAAAGGCATGCTTGCAATTAGTATCTGGATGTCCAGCAATTGCCTCAAATTAAACTCTGATAAAACAGAGGTTATGACATTTGGCATGCTATCTCCTATTTGGTCCTCCTCTTGGTGGCCTGTCTCACTGGGTTCCCCCCCACTCCCAGTTACCAGGGTTAGGAACCTGGGCGTCATATACGATGACAAATTGACTTTTTTGCCTCATGCTAACTCAGTGGTCTCAGCTTCATTCCACAAGTTACGTATGATAAAAAAGATGTTACCATTTCTGCCGTTGACTGCAGGGAAAACTTTGGTTAGTACATTAGTTATGTCTACTATTGATTATTGCAACGGGCTTCTTGTAAATGCCCCAAAAAAGTCGTTCATAAGCTACAGTCAGTCCAAAACGCAGCCGCCAAGATGCTATCAGGAACCCCTAAATACAAGCCAATTTCTCATGTCATTCGGAAGTATCACTGGCTTTGTGTGAAGAATCGTATAAAGTTCAAGGCCTTGTGTATTGCCTATAAAGCCTTTCGTAAAACAGGACCTCAGTTTCTAATCAGGGAGCTAGCAGTTTACATTCTGGGCCGAGCCCTTCGCTCATCCACTGCTTTTCTGCTTAGGGTCCCTCGCACTAAAACAGCCTCATGGGGCGATAAACGTTTTATAGTCGCCACTGCAAAACTTTGGAATTCTCTTCCACTAAAGATTAGATCTTCCCAATCTTTGTTAACCTTTAGGAAAATGACAAAGACCTGGCTGTTTAATCAGTAAGTTTCTCCGATATATGGTATCTGCCTGCTGTCCTTAGCGCCGAGACACCCATGGGTAATTGAGCGCTTTACAAATCTCATAAATAAATAAATATATATATACAGAGAGAGATCTCTCTCTGTGTCAGGGCTTTGCGTGGGATGAAAAAAGCTGGGGGGGCTCTAATACGTGTGGCTGATGTAATTAAGGGCCTGGCTTTAAAACACGTAAGCTGAAAATCTGTGCTTAGCTTAGTGTTCTGCCCGACTGGTATTTTGCTACTTCTGTCATGGCATCCAGGTATAATACAGTGATGTCGTTTGAGATATCATCAGTGATGTCATCAGTGATGTCACTGAACATGACATGAATGATGTAATATGTGATGTCCTCAGCAGTGCATTGCGGCGGCGTGAGTTATAGTTAGCTCAACCAACTATAACGCCCGAATTTCTCTGGTTTTGTGCGAGTGAAATGTCCAACTAACTATAACATCCCGGAAATCTGTGGTTTTTTCAGTGTATTTCTAAGGTTTTTTAAATGCTAATTTCTAACTATAACGTCCCTGAAACCTATGGTTTTTCAGTGAATTTCAAAGGTTTTTAAATGAAAATTTCTAACTATAACGTCCCCGTAACCTATGGTTTTTTCAGTGAATTTCAAAGGTTTTTTAAGTGCTAATTTCTAACTATAACGTCCCTGAAACCTATGGTTTTTTCAGTGAATTTCTAAGGTTTTTTTAAATGCTAATTTCTAACTATGTCTACATAGGTAGGACATGTGCAGAAAGAGGAAGAAAGGCGCAGAAAGAAGCAAGAGAAGTGCAGAAAGAGGCAAGAGAGGTACAGAAAGAGGACAAAAGGTGCATAAAGAAGCACCAGAAATACAGAAAGAGGCAACAGAAGTCCAGAAAGAATAAGAAAGGTGCAGAAAGAAGCAAGAGATGTGCAGAAAGAGCCAACACAGGTGCAGAAAGAGGCCTACTTTGACTGTACCTTACAACAGACTCATACGAAGTAGCCTAATCACTAATACGTCTCCCAAGATGTCTTTAACCTCACTTTTCTCTTGAAGGTTCTATATTCATCGACTGCTCAGAATGTTAGGCCTACCAAATATAAAACAGCAATTCTAAGCAAATCACTGTTGTAAGTCTGACCAAGTTTGTGAAGGTATGCATGCGTGTGTCTTTGCTTTTACCTAGTGACACGGTACATAAAAATAAACATACAAATACTTGAATACCTGTGTTTCAAATAGTATACTCTGTAAATTTGTGTACAAAAAGGTAGAAGCAAGAGAAGTGCAGAAAGAAGCAACAGATGTGCAGAAAGAGGCAAGAGGGGTGCAGAAAAAAGCAAGAGAGATGCAGAACAAAAAGCAAGAGAAGTGCACAAAACCAACGGAGGTGCAGAAAGAGGCAAGAGACGTGCAGAAAGAAGGAAGAGCGGTGCAGAAAGAGGCAGGAGGGGTGCAGAAAGAAACAAGAGAATAGCTGAAAGAAGCAACAGAGGTATAGAAAAAAGCAAGAGAAGTGCAGAAAGAGGCAAGTGAGGTTCAGAAAGAGGCATGGGTAAGAGGTGCAGAAAATGGCAAGAGAACTGCAGAAAGGGGCAAGAGGGTTGCAAAAAAGGGAAGAAGGGTGCAGAAAGAAGCAAGAGGGATGCAGAAAGAGGCAAGTGAGGTATAGAAGGAGGCAAGGGAACTGCAGAAAGAGGCAAGAGAGTTGCAGATACAGGCAAAAACGGGTACAGAAAGAGGGAACAGGTGTGCAGACAGAGGCAAGAGAGGTGCGGGAAGAGGGGTACAGAAAGAGGCAAGAGGGATGCAGAAATTTGCAACAGAGGTACAGAAAGAAGCAAGAGCAGTGCAGAAAGAACCAACAGAGGTGCAGAAAGAAGCAACAGAGGTGCCGAAAGAGGCAAGAGAGGTGCAGAAACAGGCAAGAAAAGTGCAGAAAGAGGGAACAGGGGTGCAGAAAGAGGTAAGAGGGATACAGAAATTTGCAAGAGAGGTGCAGAAAGAAGCAAGAGCAGTGCAGAAAGAAGCAAGTGAAGTGCAGAAAGAAGCAAGAGAGGTGGAGAAATAGGGAAGAGGGATGCAGAAAGAGGCAAGAGGGATGCAGAAATTTACAAAAAAGGTGCAGAAAGAAGCAAGAGCAGTGCAAAAAGAACCAATAGAGGTGCAAGAAGAGGCAAGATGGGTGCAGAAAGAGGTAGGAGAGGTGCACAAAGAGGCAAGAGGGGTACAGAAAGAGGCAGGAGGGGTACAGAAAGAGGCAGGAGGGGTGCAGAAAGAGGCAAGAGAAGTGCAGAAAGAAAGCAACAGAGGTACAGAAAGAGGCAATAGAGGTGCAGAAACAGGCAGGAAAGGTGCAGGAAGAGGGAACAGGGGTACAGAAAGAGGCAAGAGAGGTGCAGAAAGAGGGAAGAGGGGTGCAGAAAAAGGCAAGAGGGATACAGAAAGAAGCAAGTGAGGTGCAGAAAGAGGCAACAGAGGTACATGAAGACGCAAGAGAGGTGCAGGAACAAGCAAGAGAAGTGCAGAAAGAGGCAAGAGAATTACTGAATGTAGCAACAGAGGTGTAGAAAGAAGCAAGAGAAGTGCAGAAAGAGGCAAGTTAGGTGCAGAAAGAGGCAAGAGAGGTGCAGAAAATGGCAAAAGAACTGCAGAAAGAGGCAAGATGGATGCAAAAAAGGGAAGAAGGGTGCAGAAAGAAGCAAGAGAAGTGCAGAAAGAAGCAAGAGAGGTACAGAAAGAGGAAAGACGGGTGCAGAAAGAGACAACAGGGGTGAAGAAAGAAGCAAGAGAGGTCCAGAAAGAGGCAAAAGAAGTGTAGAAAGAAGCAACAGATGTGCAGGAGGCAAGAAGGTTGCAGAAACAGGCAAAAGAGGTACAGAAAGAGAGAACGGGGTGCAGACAGAGGCAAGAGAGGTGCAGAAAGTGGGAAGAGGGGTGCAGAAAGAGGCAAGAGGGGTGCACAAATTTGCAAGAGAGGTACAGAAAGAGGCAGGAGGGGTGCAGAAAGAGGCAAGAAAAGTGCAGAAAGAAAGCAACAGAGGTACAGAAAGAGGCAATAGAGGTGCAGAAACAGGCAGGAAAGGTGCAGGAAGAGGGAACGGGTACAGAAAGAGGCAAGAGAGGTGCAGAAAGAGGGAAGAGGGGTGCAGAAAAAGGCAAGAGGGGTACAGAAAGAAGCAAGTGAGGTGCAGAAAGAGGCAACAGAGGTACATAAAGACGCAAGAGAGGTGCAGGAACAAGCAAGAGAAGTGCAGAAAGAGGCAAGAGAATTACTGAATGTAGCAACAGAGGTGTAGAAAGAAGCAAGAGAAGTGCAGAAAGAGGCAAGTTAGGTGCAGCAAGAGGCAGGAGAGGTGCAGAAAATGGCAAAAGAACTGCAGAAAGAGGCAAGATGGATGCAAAAAAGGGAAGAAGGGTGCAGAAAGAAGCAAGAGATGTGCAGAAAGAAGCAAGAGAGGTACAGAAAGAGGAAAGACGGGTGCAGAAAGAGACAACCGGGGTGAAGAAAGAAGCAAGAGAGGTCCAGAAAGAGGCAAAAGAAGTGTAGAAAGAAGCAACAGATGTGCAGAAGGAGGCAAGAAGGTTGCAGAAACAGGCAAAAGAGGTACAGAAAGAGAACGGGGTGCAGACAGAGGCAAGAGAGGTGCAGAAAGTGGGAAGAGGGATGCAGAAAGAGGCAAGAGGGGTGCACAAATTTGCAAGAGAGGTGCAGAAAGAAGGAACAGAGGAGCACAAAGAAGCAAGAGGGGTGCAGAAAGAGGGAATAGAGGTGTAGAAAGAGGCAAAAGAGTCGCACAAAGAGGGAAGAAGGGTGCAGAAAGAGGCACAAGGGGTGCAGAAAGAAGCAACAGAGGTGGAGAAAGAAGCAAGAGAAGTGCAGAAAGAAGCAACAGAGGTGCAGAAACAGGCAAGAGAGGTGCAGAAAGAATCAAGAGAAGCGCAGAAAGAAGCAATAGAGGTGCAGAAAGAGGGAAGACAAGTGTAAAAATAGACAACAGGGGTGCAGAAAGAAGCAAGAGAGGTCCAGAAAGAGGCAAAAGAAATGCATAAAGAAGCAACAGAGGTGCAGAAGGAGGCGAGAGAACTGCAGAAAGAGGCAAGAAAGTTGCAGAAACAGGCAAAAGAGGTGCAGAAAGAGAGAACAGGGGTGCAGACAGAAGCAAGAGCAGTGCAAAATAACCAATAGAAGTGCAGAAAGAGGCAAGAGGGGTGCAGAAAGAGGGAAGAGAGGTGTAGGAAGAGGCAAGAGAGTTGCACAAAGAGGGAAGAGAGTTGCACAAAGAGGGAAGAAGGGTGCAGAAAGAGGCAAGAGGGGTGCAGAAAGAAGCAAGTGAGATGCAGAAAGAGGCAACAGAGGTGCAGAAAGATGCAACAGAGGTGCAGAAACAAGCAAGAGAAGTGCAGAAAGAGGCAAGAGGATTGCTGAAAGAAGCAACAGAGGTGTAGAAAGAAGCAAGAGAAGTGCAGAAAGAGGCAAGTGAGGTGCAGAAAGAGGCAATAGAGGTGCAGAAAATGGCAAGAGAACTGCAGAAAGATGCAAGGAGGTACAGAAAGAAGCAAGAGGGATGCAGAAAGAGGCAAGAGATGTGCAGAAAGAAGCAACAGAGGTGCCAAAAGAGGCAAGAGAGGTGCAGAAACTGCAAGAAAGGTGCAGAAAGAGGGAACAGGGGTGCAGAAATAGGTACGAGGGATACAGAAATTTGCAAGAGAGGTGCAGAAAGAAACAAGAGCAGTGCAGAAAGAAGCAAGAGAAGTGCAGAAAGAAGCAAGAGAGGTGGAGAAATAGGGAAGAGGGGTGCAGAAAGAGGCAAGAGGGATGCAGAAATTTGCAAAAGAGGTGCAGAAAGAAGCAAGAGCAGTGCAGAAAGAACCAACAGAGGTGCAAAAAGAGGCAAGAGGGGTGCACAAAGAGGTAGGAGAGGTGCACAAAAAGGCAAGAAGGGTACAGAAAGAGGCAGGAGAGGTGCATAAAGAAGCAAGAGAAGTGCAGAAAGAGGCAAGAGAGGTGCAGAAACAGGCAGGAAAGGTGCAGGAAGAGAGAACAGGGGTACAGAAAGAGGCAAGAGAGGTGCAGAAAGAGGCAACAGAGGTGCAGAAAGAGGCAAGAGAGGTGCAGAAACAAGCAAGAGAAGTGCAGAAAGAGGCAAGTGAGATACAGAAAGAGGCAAGAGGTACAGAAAATGGCAATAGAACTGCAGAAGGAGGCAAGATGGATGCAAAAAAGGGATGAAGGGTGCAGAAAGAAGCAAGAGAGGTGCAGAAAGAAGCAAGAGAAGTGCAGAGAGAAGCAAGAGAGGCGCAGAAAGAGGGAAGACGAGTGCAGAAAGAGACAACAGGGGTGCAGAAAGAAGCAAGAGAGGTCCAGAAAGAGGCAAAAGTGCAGAAAGAAGCAACAGAGGTGCAGAAGGAGGCAAGAGAACTGCATAAAGAGGCAAGACAGTTGCAGAAACAGACAAAAGAGGTGCAGAAAGAGAAAACAGGGGTGCAGACAGAGGCAAGAGAGGTGCCGAAAGTGGGAAGAGGGGTGCAGAAAGAGGCAAGAGGGGTGCAGAAATTTGCAAGAGAGGTGCAGAAAGAAGGATCAGAGGTGCACAAAGAGGCAAGAGGGTTGCAGAAAGAGGGAAGAGAGGTGTAGAAAGAGGCAAGAGAGTTGCACAAAGAGGGAAGAAGGGTGCAGAAAGAGGCAAGAGGGGTACAGAAAGAAGCAACAGAGGTGCAGAAAGAGGCAAGAGAGGTGCAGAAAGAGGCAAGAGAGGTGCAGAAAGAAACAAGAGAAGTGCAGAAAGAAGCAAGAGAGGTGCAGACAGAGGGAAGACGAGTGCAAAAAGAAACAACAGGGGGGAAGAAAGAAGCAAGAGAGGTCCAGAAAGAGGCAAAAGAAGTGCAGAAAGAAGCAACAGAGGTGCAGAAGGAGGCAAGATAACTGCAGAAAGAGGCAAGAAAGTTGCAGAAACAGGCAAAAGAGGAGCAGAAAGAGAGAACAGGGGTGCAGACAGAAGCAAGAGCAGTGCAAAAGAACCAACAGAAGTGCAGAAAGAGGCAAGAGGTGTGCAGAAAGAGGCAAGAAAGGTACAGAAAGAGGGAACAGGGGTGCAGAAATAGGGACGAGGGATACAGAAATTTGCAAGAGAGGTGCAGAAAGAAACAAGAGCAGTGCAGAAAGAAACAAGAGCAGTGCAGAAAGAATCAAGAGAAGTGCAGAAAGAAGCAAGAGAGGTGGAGAAATAGGGAAGAGGGGTGCAGAAAGAGGCAAGTGAGGTACAGAAAGAGGCAAGAGAGGTACAGAAAATGGCAATAGAACTGCAGAAAGAGGCAAGATGGATGCAAAAAAGGGAAGAATGGTGCAGAAAGAAACAAGAGAGGTGCAGAAAGAAGCAAGAGAAGTGCAGAAAGAGGGAAGACAAGTGCAGAAAGAGACAACAGGGGTGCAGAAAGAAGCAAGAGAGGTCCATAAAGAGGCAAAAGAAGTGCAGAAAGAAGCAACAGAGGTGCAGAAGGAGGCAAGAGAACTGCAGAAAGAGGCAAGAAAGTTGCAGAAACAGGCAAAATAGGTGCAGAAAGAGAGAACAGGGGTGCAGACAGAGGCAGGAGAGGTGCCGAAAGTGGGAAGAGGGGTGCAGAAAGAGGCAAGAGGGGTGCAGAAATTTGCAAGAGAGGTGCAGAAAGAAGGATCAGAGGTGCACAAAGAAGCAAGAGGGTTGCAGTAAGAGGGAAGAGAGGTGTAGAAAGAGGCAAGAGAGTTGCACAAAGAGGGAAGAAGGGTGCAGAAAGAGGCAAGAGGGGTGCAGAAAGAGGCAAGAGGGGTACAGAAAGAAGCAACAGAGGTGCAGAAAGAGGCAAGAGAGGTGCATAAAGAAACAAGAGAAGTGCAGAAAGAAGCAAGAGAGGTGCAGAAAGAGGGAAGGCGAGTGCAAAAAGAGACAACAGGGGTGCAGAAAGAAGCAAGAGAGGTCCAGAAAGAGGCACGAGAAGTGCAGAAAGAAGCAACAGAGGTGCAGAAGGAGGCAAGAGAACTGCAGAAAGAGGCAAGAAAGTTGTAGAATCAGGCAAAAGAGGAGCAGAAAGAGAGAACAGGGGTACAGACAGAAGCAAGAGCAGTGCAAAAGAACCAACAGGAGTGCAGAAAGAGGCAAGAGGGGTGCAGAAAGAGGCAAGAGAAGTGCAGAAAGAAGCAACAGAGGTGCCGAAAGAGGCAAGAGAGGTGCAGAAACAGGCAGAAAGAGGGAACAGGGGTGCAGAAATAGGTACGAGGGATACAGAAATTTGCAAAAGAGGTGCAGAAAGAAACAAGAGCAGTGCAGAAAGAACCAACAGAGGTGCAAAAAGAGGCTAGAGGGGTGCACAAAGAGGTAGGAGAGGTGCACAAAGAGGCAAGAGGGGTACAGAAAGAGGCAGGAGGGGTGCATAAAGAAGCAAGAGAAGTGCAGAAAGAAGGAACAGAGGTGCTGAAAGAGGAGCGAAGGGTGCCGAAAGAGGCAAGAGAAGTGCAGAAAGAAGCAACAGAGGTACAGAAAGAGGCAAGAGAGGTGCAGAAACAGGCAAGAGAGGTGCAGAAACAGGCAGGAAAGGTGCAGGAAGAGGGAACAGGGATACAGAAAGAGGCAAGAGAGGTGCAGAAAGAGGCAACAGAGGTGCAGAAAGAGGCAAGAGAGGTGCAGAAACAAGCAAGAGATGTGCAGAAAGAGGCATGAGAATTACTGAAAGAAGCAACAGAGGTGTAGAAAGAAGCAAGAGAAGTGCAGAAAGAGGCAAGTGAGGTACAGAAAGAGGCAAGAGAGGTGCAGAAAATGGCAATAGAACTGCAGAAAGAGGCAAGATGGATGCAAAAAAGGGAAGAAGGGTGCAGAAAGAAGCAAGAGAAGTGCAGAGAGAAGCAAGAGAGGTGCAGAAAGAGGGAAGACGAGTGCAGAAAGAGACAACAGGGGTGTAGAAAGAAGCGAGAGGTCCAGAAAGAGGCAAAAGAAGTGCAGAAAGAAGCAACAGAGGTGCAGAAGGAGGCAAGAGAACTGCAGAAAGAGGCAAGAAGGTTGCAAAAACAGGCAAAAGAGGTGCAGAAAGAGAGAACAGGGGTGCAGACAGAGGCAAGAGAGGTGCCGAAAGTGGGAAGAGGGGTGCAGAAAGAGGCAAGAGGGGTGCAGAAATTTGAAAGAGAGGTGCAGAAAGAAGGATCAGAGGTGCACAAAGAGGCAAGAGGGTTGCAGAAAGAGGGAAGAGAGGTGTAGAAAGAGGCAAGAGAGTTGCACAAAGAGGGAAGAAGGGTGCAGAAAGAGGCAAGAGGGGTACAGAAAGAAGCAACAGAGGTGCAGAAAGAGGCAAGAGAGGTGCAGAAAGAAACAAGAGAAGTGCAGAAAGAAGCAAGAGAGGTGCAGAAAGAGGGAAGGCGAGTGCAAAAAGAGACAACAGGGGTGCAGAAAGAAGCAAGAGAGGTCCAGAAAGAGGCACGAGAAGTGCAGACAGAGGCAAGAGAGGTGCAGAAATAGGGAACAGGGGTGCGGAAAGAGGCAAATGAGGTGCAGAAAGAGGGCAAAAGAGTGCAGAAGGAGGCAAGAGGGGTACAGAAAGAAGCAAGTGAGGTGAAGAAAGAGGCAACAGAGGTGCAGAAAGAGGCAAGAGAGGTGCAGAAAGTGGAAGAGATGAGCAGAACGAGGCAAAAGAAGTGCAGAAAAAGAAAGAAAGGTGCAGAAAGAAGCAACAGAAATGCAGAAAGAGGCAAGAGAGGCGCAGAAAGAAGCAAGAGTGGTTTGCACACCATTAGTACCAATGTAATACCCACATTTAGCAATAAGTAACAGGTGACTATTCTAGGTTTGCAAAGGGCCTTCCACCACGCTGTAACACTTGTCGCTGCATTTTTGGTAGCGTTTGAGCTAGAAACAAGTTTTGTTTTATTCAAATCTGCAGATTATGCAGCAGACGATGGATTATGTGGCAAAAGCGTAAATTTTTTAATTGTGCAAAAGTCAGGGCAGCCAAACAGTCGCATAATTCCAGTGGCCCTGCTCATACCTCTGACTAGGTCCAGAAGTGCTCCTCAGTGGTTCCTTCTTTTTTGTCTCATTAAGTTTATAGTTAGCTTCTATGGAAACGAGGAAGACTAAACCTGAGGTTACCACTCCACAACACAGACTATCATACCACACAATTACTCTCCATAACACATAATCCCACTCTACATATTCCTATACACTAAATACCACATACTTTCTATCCACATAATTTCACTGCACAACATACCACATAATTCCACTACACTCAACCTACATCTACTCCACTCCAAGAAACATTAATAAAACACTTTGACATTTACAACGCCAATAGCTCTAACTCTCGCAAATGCGAAACCTATTACATTGCAAATGCTTCTTTAACTAGTAGTCGCGTTTGCAGAGTGGTGGAGAAAGGGGGCTGGGCCTAAGACCACCGCTCAGGAATTCAGCTGCGTAGGACTTACAGGAGGTACCAGGAGGGCTTCTTGGCCCCCAAAGTCCCTCAGGAGAAAAGTGGACTTCATCCCCCAACCCGTAGTGTGCAAGGAGGCGTGTTTACAGACTGGTGGAGAAAGGGGGGCATGGCCTCTGAAGACCTCTTAGCAATCCCACTGTGTGGGACTTACTGGAGGTAACAGGAGAGGTAGTTGGCCCCCAAGGACAACCTTGGGGGCCAACTACCCCTCCTATTACCTCCAGTAAGTCCCACACAGCAGGATTGCTAAGTTCTCATAGCAGGCCACGCCCCCTTTGCCCACCAGTCTCCAAACGTGCTCCCCGGCGCGCTCTTGGATGGGAAGTGAAGTTCCCTTTGCTGCTGGGGGGGTAGGGGCCAACCTGTTACCTCCAGTAAGCCCCACACAGTGGGATTGCTGAGAGGTGGACACAGGCCACGCCCCCTTTGTCCACCACTCTGCAAACATGCATCCTGGCACGCTCTTAGTTGGGGGAGGAAGTGCCCTTACCTCCTGAGGGTCCCTAGGGCCAACTAGCCCTCCTGTTACCTCCAGTAAGCCCCACACACCTGGATTGCTGAGAGTGGTCCGAGGCCACGCCCCCTTTTTACACCACTCTTCAAACGTGCCGCCTGGCGCACTGATGCTCGGGGGATGAAGTCCACTTCAGTCCTGAGGTCCTCAGGACACAAGAGGACCTCATCGCCCCACCAGCAGTGCACCAAGTGGTGCGTTTGCAGAGTGGTGTAAAAAGGGGCATGGCCTCGGACCACCTCTCAGCAATCTCACTGTGTGGGGCTTACTGGAGGTACCTGGTGGGCTAGTTGGCCCCTAAGGACCCTTAAGATTCGAGGGGACTCAATCCCCCAACCCAGAACGCGCCAAGTGGTACAGGAAGGGGGCGGGGCCTCCGGTGAGATGCCGGTTTTTCTCAACTTTTTTTTTTTATTAAATGTTTTTATTGGCATTTGCGTAACAGCAGTACATTATCATACAGGTGTATCACAATAGTTACAATATGCTCGTTTCCATCCGACGAGGATACAATTCCACGTATCATAGATTATTATGTACTTCTCTTCTTATCTTCCAATTTATCACACAAATTATATATATCATTGTCATCTTTTCAACCATAACTGCAAACGTATCCCCCCTCCCCCTGCCCGGTCATGAGCTACTATGTTTTCCCAGGAACTGGGAAGCCACCTCCTTATCTTATACCTCACCTATCTGAGCTGTTATCTGGTGTGGGAGGAACCTCAGGCGCCGCCAGTGGGACGGTTTTTCTATACTTTTCATATTTTTAGAAGAAGGCTGTGTGGCCCCCCTTCTCTTACAATTTTTTGGGCCCTGGGGACCCCATCCCCCAGGGCCTTAGCCATTTCTTTTACTTTAAAAAAAAAACTGGAAGGAGGCCGTGTGGCCCCCCTTCCCTGGGCCTCTTTTGGCCTCGGGGACCCCATCCCAGAGGCCTGTCCTGCTTTTTTTATTATTACTATTGGAGGTGGGCTCCGTGGCCCCCTCCTGTGGCCAATTTTGGCCCCGGGGTCCCCATCCCCCAGGGCCCGGCCTTATTTAAAAAAAAAATATATATATATATTTATATTAGGGAGGGGGGCCGCGTGGCCCCCCTTCCCTGGGCCACTTTTGGCCCTGGGGACCCCATCCCCCGGGGCATGCCCAATGATTTATTTATTTTTTATAGGGAAAGGGGCTGCGTGGCCCCCCTCCCGGGCCATTTTTGTCCCAGGGACCCCATCCCCTGGGGCATGGCCAATAATTTCTTAATTAATTTTTTTAAAAGGAGGTGGGCCAAGTGGCCCCCCTCCCGGGCCATTTTTGGCCCCGGGGACCCCATCCCCCGGGGCATGGCCTCTCGTTGGGGACCGCGAGGGAGCCCCAATGCCCCCGCGGTCCCTGCCGGCTCACTGCCTCCTGCGGGAGCCGGCATTGCTTTTGGACAAGGGGAGCTGCTGACATGCAGCTCCCCTTGTCCAAAAGCAATCTTCTTCGCTTCATGGAAGCGAGAGCAGGTTTTCTGCTCTTGCTTCCATGACGCGAAGCAGAGTTTGCAATGGCAGGGCGGGAGCAAACTGCAATGTCCCGGGGGTAGGCACCCCGGGACATTGCCGGAGCCGGCCCTGGGGGGTGGCGGTCCCCAGGGCCAAGGAGGGCTCCAGGAGTGGGGCTGCGCGGCCCCCCTCCCTTAGTGTTTAAAGCCCCGGGGAGGTGGTGGTGGGGAATAACCACTTAAATTGTAATGATTATTTGATCAATGTGATGCTACAGTCATGAGTATATCACCGAAGACGTATTCTATTTTTGAAGTGAACCATGAAAATGAATTGATTGTATATATTTTGGTTTTGCACTGTCACTTATTTTCACATTTTCATGAGTATTTATCCTTAAACTACATGTCCCATAAAGCTTAGTGGTGTATGGACAGGAAATGACTAAGGACGTTGTAATGCATATTCATGTATTTAATTGGTCCAAACAACGCACTGAGTTTAAACCGTGAACAAGGTCTGAGGAAGACCAAAACGCGTAGGTTTGAGGTATTTGTCTGTAAAGAATTGAAAAGCATTGAGATTTAAATCCTTCTAATCTCCCCGT
This sequence comes from Calotriton arnoldi, assembly GCA_963921515.1. Lineage (NCBI taxonomy): Eukaryota > Metazoa > Chordata > Amphibia > Caudata > Salamandridae > Calotriton > Calotriton arnoldi. The sequence continues at coordinate 1,763,207 of CAWUFW010003621.1, forward strand.
GAGTGTGATCCATTTTTCCCGTGTGGAATGTTGGTTTGATATATATATATATATATATATATATATATATATATATATATATATATATATACTTCGACCTCCTTGTCGGACTTTTTTAAATCTATGTCCAACAATATAGATTTAAAAAAGTCCAACAAGGAGGTTGTGCCTTTACTGCAAAAGCGGCTCAGATATGGAGTACACTGCCAGCCCCATTGAGATCCCACACTGATCTGCTTATGTTTAGAAAGTCTCTGAAAACTTGGCTCTTTCCTCACTAATAACCGGGTTCTGCTCCTTCAGACTTATTCCTGTTGGCTCCTTCACATAATGGTTTAGCTAGCGCCAGGATACCATTTCTGGTCACAGTGCGCTTCATAAATACTAAATACAAATATATATATATATATGTCCCTGTGAGAAAATTTATATAGGGAGTACCACCTTGCCTGTATACAAAAGAATTTTGCAACATCGGAGAGCAATTATCAATCAGGATAGGACATATCCGATTGCTAGACACTTCCAAACTCATCATCAGAGTAATCCCATTGGCTTACAGTACAGCTGTATAGCCGAAGTACCACGAAAGAAGAGAGGTGGGAATAGGGAGAAGGAACTCCGTAGGTTAGAAACATATTTCATATTGGAGTTTGACAGCAAGGAGCCTCATGGGCTGAATGTAGATGAGGATCTATATACTTGCTTGTATTAGGATGATGATGGGAATAAGGTAAAAATAAGAAAATAGAAAGAGTCAGCACAGTCTAGCACCATTGGTTTTTTAGTTTCAGTTTATTTTTTAATGTGATTTAAAGCGAAGGACAATGGCACTTTAGATTCACACACCTTAGACATAGCACTTTATATTTATCTTAGTACAGTGAAATACTCTCTTATTTATTAGTTTGTAGAATAAAATGAAATAGGAACAGAAAATGTTTTTAGGAGTATATTGTTAAGTATATGATGGTATTTGTTGTTTTTAATACAAATAATATACTATTAAGCACTTGCACTTTAGAATTATCTGGTACTGTAAAGAAGTATGCTGAGATCAATTGAAATTAATGTGACTCATGTTTTCTTAAGCACTAGCACTTTTAAGAGAGTACTGTATATATAAAGCACTAGCGCTTTTTTTGATTAAATATGAAGTGAATGTCTAAATTAAGCACTAGCACTTTAAATTTGCAGCGTGTTCGCCATTAAAAGAAGGATTATAATGGCATACACCAAATGAAAAATAAAGCCAAATGACATGTAAAGGTATAAATGATTAATCAGGTACTGAATTATAACGCAAGTAATTAATTTTGCTATATATGAATTCAGAATTTAAGATTGAATACATGAGTTTTTGCTTTTGTGTATAAATATTAATTGTTTGTTGAATGAGTTTAAACAGAATGTATTACACTAGCAAAATGTTGAAAGTCATTTATAATATGGCTCAAACGAACATGTTATAAGATGGCGCCCGCAGTGGGGATGCGATGATTTCTATGGTGCAAAGAAAGGTTAAGTCCTTCGTTATTGTTGTTGATTATGTGACTATTTTAATGTGAAAAAAATGGCGCTCCTACATCGTGAACAAGGCAGCGTGAAGCTGCCGAAATGCGTAGATGTTGTCGTTGCAAGTAAAATAAATCTGAGTGATTAGTAAAAAAAAAGATATTGTCGTTGCAAGTAAAATAAATCCGAGTGATTAGTACCCCTTGGAGTGCTGGATGGTCTTTTGCTGAATGCGGTGATCTCATTTGAGATATATATATATATATATATATATATATATATATATACATACATATACATACATATACACACACACACACACCGGTTTTCTTTAAACGTGTGGTTTTCCTGGGGGCTGCTATTGACCCCAGGAAACGACACATATAAACAAGAGTGATTTGTGTGTGTATATATATAAATGTAGAAAGAAAGAGAGATATCTCTCTCCCTATATCTATGTATGTATGTATGTATATTACCTACTGGCGGTCGCCAGTAGGTAGTTATAGTTAGGACCTAGTTTCCATAGGAAAAGCGTTTTTTGTTTTGCCAATAACCTTGGCGTCGTTTGACAAATCTTTGCGAAATTTTCAAAACTAATGGCCCGTCTTAGTCAGCTCCTGTCCTGAAAGTTTCGGGGTGATTCGTCAAGCAGGGGCTGAGAAAAAAGGGGGGTTCCAAAACGCATTTTCCCCAGGAAAAATTGGAACAGGCTACAGCCCGAACTGCTGAACGGAATTACACCAAATTTGGCAAAAAGGTAGGTCTTGGTTCAGAAAGCGACCTTTTTTAAAATGGTGTAAATCCGTTCAGTAGTTCCTGAGAAATTAAAAAAGAATAATATCGATATTTGAGCACCGAGGAGGGTTCGAGAACCCTCCCGGGTACGAGCTGACTTCTGATTGGCTGCCAACACTCTAAACCAGAATGTGTTGGCAGCCATCTTGTGACTCGGTAACCGAGTCACAAGAAAACAGTGGAAAAAAGGTTAAAAAACAAGAAAAGGGGGCAGGGTAGAAACACCCTGACTCCCTAGGCCTGCTCAGAGGGTCCCACAGGGATCCCCAGGCCTAAAAAAATAATGTAAACAAAAAAAAAAAAAAAAATTGGCAGAATTTGCGCTGGGTGTGCGAATCCTGCCGAGAAAATAAAAATAAAACGTAGCGCGGACTCCCGCGCTTTGTTATTTGTGAGCCCCCGGGTGGGCCAGGTCCTGGGGGCAATGCCAAATTATATAGCGGGGGCCCCCGAAGCCCCGGGAACCGCCACCTCCCCGGGGCTTGTTTTAATAAGATGGGGGGGCTCTCAGGCCCCCCCAAGCCCCGGGGACTGCCTCCTCCCCAGGGCTTCATTTACATAGGCGCGGGGGCACACGGCCCCCCTGCTGCCCCGGGGACCACCACCTCCCGGGGGCTAATAATGTGTGTGGGGGGGCCTCACGGACCCCCTCAAGCCTAAGGGACTGCCACCTCCCCGGGGCTTTCTACAATTATTTGCTGGGGCCTCGTGGGCCCCCCCAAGCCCCGGCGACCACCACCTCCCCGGGGCTTTAGAAACATTGGGAGGGGGGCCGCACGGCCCCCCTCCTGGAGCCCTCCATGGCCCTGGGGACCACCACCCCCCAGGGCAGGCTCCTGCAATGTCTCTTGCAATGTCATCAGTGATGTCACTGACCATGTCATGAGTGATGTAATATATGTAAAATATTGTCCTCCAGTGCAATACTTGGTGTTTGTTTAGGCGGAAACCACTGGAGGACATTATTTTAAAAGTGTGTAAACTACGAGTCCCAGAATGCTGCAAAACGAAATTCCCACTAGAGGGCGCAATCTTACCTGAGATTCTTAAAATGAAGTGACTCATTTCCTGCTTTTTCTCCCGCCTACTGACACTGCTAAGAGACCGTGACCAAGGCGCAGGAGCGCTGAAACGCGTAGGGCTGGTTATTTTAAACAGCATAACAATGTCCGGTTATTAAGAAATAAAGGATGCTGTCTAAATTACAGGATTCGCCTGGTTGTCAAGTGCGTTCTCGCAGGGGGACACCTTCTTTTGAATATATATATATATACATATATA